>CM022704.1:54170521-54253021 GCA_012295165.1 Asparagus setaceus | reverse complement strand
TCACACATTAATATTTTTTTATTTTTTAATTACTTCTACAAATAATTTCCGAAAACGACACTATACCTGCATCCTTGTCTCCTCTTACGGAAGACACGAGGAAAATGAATGGATGAATTAATATGATGCTTGACAATAAAAGAGATCACCTTCTATCTTCATCTCGATGGGACGAGGATGAGGCCTTGCTGAAGACCCACCAGTTTGGGCTCTCAGCATCTGCCCGTCCCAATTCAGCGAGCCCAAAAAGCCTAGCTCCTGGGCCCGTTGGCTAGCGGCCTGCGAAATCTTTGCCGGTGCCAACGAGGACATCTCCCACTTCTAAAGTCTATAAGCAAAGCAAAGATTAATAAGACAAGGTACATAAACGATTGAAAGAACAATGTTTGGAATCTTTGATTCAGTTTATATAGAGCTGAGGAGAGGGACAAGGACTATTCAGTTCGAGTCATGGCGATGGGCTGTGTTTTTTTAGATAGTAGTCCCTTACTTCTTTAATATTTTGAAATTTGTCACTCAAATCAGAGAATTGTACGGTGTCCTCTCATTCTTTCAAGTTACTTCAGAATTAGTCCCTCAAATCATTGATATTTCAATTAGGCCATTCAATTCTTATAAATTGTATCAAAGTTAGTCCCTGAGAGTAGCAGGTAAGATATAAGAATTGAGGGACATAATAGAAACTTTAAGTATTTGAGGGAATAAATTCGGAATGTTCAAGATGTGAGGGGCTGATATTTAAAAAACCCTTAAATTTTAAGGCATTGGTTATGTGCAGAAGAAAAGATCTAAGAAAATCATTTTTTTTTAAAATTAAGAACAACTAACAAGTGCATGCCACTTACGCGCGGATTTTATACTATTATTGTGTAGAACAGTTGTCCTTCCCATATATTGAAAGTTTTGAAGCGTATAAGTATTTATTTCTGAACCTCGTGGTCCAGTTTGTTTTTATTTAAATCCGAGTTAAGTTAGAGTGATGGGTACTTGGTGAGGCTAGACAAAACCACAGTTGTAGACTTTATGAAAGCGAGTCCCAAACCCAAATTTAGGAGTTGAAGCATCTAATTACATCTAGCACTCTTTTGTATCAGGACATCATGATGATCAATTACTGAAGAAAATACCATTCATGTAATTTAATTTGTTTATTTTTTATCAGAAATCAAGAATTAATTGAAAAACACTTAAAATGTCTACAACGGATATCTTGAAATTGAGCAAAATATTTTCTCTGGACAAAATGTTCTTTTTGAAAAACTTAACGTTATTACGTAACAAATATCTTGTAGAACTTGCTCACTAACTCCTACAAACGCAACATTGTCAAGCCTATTAACTCGGCCCGGCCCAGGTAATGGCATACCCCTAGTCCCAAGTGGGCCTGGGCCAGTTTTTAACCGGGTTCGTCTATTGGTGGATCTAGAATTTCTTGAAAGTGGTGTTACTATGTAATTAATGATTAAAATTTACAATTGTTCTCCACGAGTTTTATCTTTTGAAAAAGTATACAATCATGTCATTAGTGACACTATCAAATACATCTTTTTAATAGATGTCACCAATCATGTATTCTCAAGTTCTACGCTTGGGGTGAGTTTTGAGTGATTAAATTTCAAAAGCCCCATTAAGTTTGTGCATTTCTCGGATAACAACCCCCTCCTAACTCCCCAAAAACTTTCAACATCACAAAGAAACATCAGAATAACGTTCTTCGCAATTTTTCATGTGTGGGTAAAATTACAGAGAGATTTTTTAATGAAACTTAGCGTTCACATTTTTAAGGAGTGTTTTGAAAAAGATTGAGAGTTAAAGGGGTTTTCTAAGAACCCCAAAACTTAAAGGGGTTTATAACATTTTAGAAGTTAAGGGAGTTATCTGAGAAATGCCCAAATTTAAAAGGGCTTTTGTGAAATTTACCCTTTCTAATTGGGTGAGATCTAGAAAGAAGTTTGAATTTTGGGTGGGGTCATGTGGGTTTATAAGTGGGTCATCCAAATTGAAGTGCGGTAATCGAGTAAGTTTCTCAGAATGGTGGGACATAATAGAAACTTTAAGTATTTGAGGGAATAAATTCGGAATGTTCAAGATGTGAGGGGCTGATATTTAAAAACCCTTAAATTTTAAGGCATTGGTTATGTGCAGAAGAAAAGATCTAAGAAAATCATTTTTTTAAAATTAAGAACAACTAACAAGTGCATGCCACTTACGCGCGGATTTTATACTATTATTGTGTAGAACAGTTGTCCTTCCCATATATTGAAAGTTTTGAAGCGTATAAGTATTTATTTCTGAACCTCGTGGTCCAGTTTGTTTTATTTAAATCCGAGTTAAGTTAGAGTGATGGGTACTTGGTGAGGCTAGACAAAACCACAGTTGTAGACTTTATGAAAGCGAGTCCCAAACCCAAATTTAGGAGTTGAAGCATCTAATTACATCTAGCACTCTTTTGTATCAGGACATCATGATGATCAATTACTGAAGAAAATACCATTCATGTAATTTAATTTGTTTATTTTTTTTATCAGAAATCAAGAATTAATTGAAAAACACTTAAAATGTCTACAACGGATATCTTGAAATTGAGCAAAAATATTTTCTCTGGACAAAATGTTCTTTTTTGAAAAACTTAACGTTATTACGTAACAAATATCTTGTAGAACTTGCTCACTAACTCCTACAAACGCAACATTGTCAAGCCTATTAACTCGGCCCGGCCCAGGTAATGGCATACCCCTAGTCCCAAGTGGGCCTGGGCCAGTTTTTAAGCGGGTTCGTCTATTGGTGGATCTAGAATTTCTTGAAAGTGGTGTTACTATGTAATTAATGATTAAAATTTACAATTGTTCTCCACGAGTTTTTATCTTTTGAAAAAAGTATACAATCATGTCATTAGTGACACTATCAAATACATCTTTTTTAATAGATGTCACCAATCATGTATTCTCAAGTTCTACGCTTGCAGGGTGAGTTTTTGAGTGATTAAATTTCAAAAAGCCCCATTAAGTTTGTGCATTTCTCAGATAACAACCCCCCTCCCTAACTCCCCAAAAAAACTTTCAACATCACAAAGAAACACTGTAACAACGTTCTTCGCAATTTTTTCATGTGTGGGTAAAATTACAGAGAGATTTTTTTTAATGAAACTTAGCGTTCACATTTTTAAGGAGTGTTTTGAAAAAAGATTGAGAGTTAAAGGGGGTTTTCTAAGAACCCCAAAACTTAAAAGGGGTTTATAACATTTTAGAAGTTAAGGGGAGTTATCTGAGAAATGCCCAAATTTAAAAGGGCTTTTGTGAAATTTACCCTTTTCTAATTGGGTGAGATCTAGAAAGAAGTTTGAATTTTGGGTGGGGTCATGTGGGTTTATAAGTGGGTCATCTAAATTGAAGTGGGGTAATCGAGTAAGTTTCTCAGAATGGTGGGTTTTCTTACAGTATAAATAAATACATGATGATTTAAAGAGATTGGTAAAGTAAACATATGAAAAATTTAAACATTTTCTTAATCTTGAAAATTAAGATTAAAAAATTCATGAAATAAAAAGTAATTAAAAATCTCATTAGAATGCTAAAAAAGTTATTATTAAAATTTTCTTCTCACATGCTTTGATAGCCTCAATTCACTTTCTCTAATCTTTCCTTATTTTCATCGTAACAAAACAAAGAATTAGAATAAAGTAAAATAGAGATTTTCAATTTATAAAAACACAAAAGAATTTTTCATCTAATATGTTATGGTTTTATAAAATAAAAATTATCTTAGAAGAGAGCGATCCTTGAGAAGCTAAGGTTCAGAGAAATCCACATAGAATCTATCAAATATGCAATCATCAAATAATTAGGGTTTATGAAAAAAATAAAGAGATAGAAGATAATCTTGTATAATTTTATAAAATAAAAATTTAAAAATCATACCTCTTTGTTCTTGAAAACAAAACCTAAAAGTTGTTCAGGTTATGCAAACAATGAAAAAGAATAGGATTATAACTAATTGAAGAACGATATCCACTATTAGCTAAAATCTCAAGCAACTATATATATATATATATATATATATATATATATATATATATATATATATATATATATATATATATATATATATATATATATATATATATATATATATATATATATATATATATAGTACCTAGTTTTTCTTATGTACATTTTCTCTTTTTTTGGTTATTTTTAGTCCATACAAAATAAAGAATTAGAATAAAAGTATTATAATATGTGAAAATAAAAAGATAAAAATTAGTTTAACCACTTACTTGATTATTAATACATTTCAAAATTTAAAATCCTTAAGTTCGAGCCAAAATATTGCTTAGAAACCCAGATTGAAAGGATTCGAAAAGAAATAAAATGATAAATATAAATAAGAGTTATGAAATTAGAAATAATTTTTTATCACGATTTATCATAACTTCAGTCAACTTGCTCTAATTTGTTGGTTGTTTATTCATTTATAACAAAACAAAGAATTAAAATTAAAATAGAGAAATTTTCAATTTATAAAAACACAAAAGAATTTTTCATCTAATATGTTATGGTTTTATAAAATAAAAATTATCTTAGAAGAGAGCGATCCTTGAGAAGCTAAGGTTCAGAGAAATCCACATAGAATCTATCAAATATGCAATCATCAAATAATTAGGGTTTATGAAAAAAATAAAGAGATAGAAGATAATCTTGTATAATTTTATAAATAAAATTTAAAAATCATACCTCTTTGTTCTTGAAAACAAAACCTAAAAGTTGTTCAGGTTATGCAAACAATGAAAAAGAATAGGATTATAACTAATTGAAGAACGATATCCACTATTAGCTAAAATCTCAAGCAACTATATATATATATATATATATATATATATATATATATATATATATATATATATATATATATATATATATATATATATATATATATATATATATATATATATATATATATATATATATATATATATATATATATATATATATATATATATAGTACCTAGTTTTTCTTATGTACATTTTCTCTTTTTTTGGTTATTTTTAGTCCATACAAAATAAAGAATTAGAATAAAAGTATTATAATATGTGAAAATAAAAAGATAAAAATTAGTTTAACCACTTACTTGATTATTAATACATTTCAAAATTTAAAATCCTTAAGTTCGAGCCAAAATATTGCTTAGAAACCCAGATTGAAAGGATTCGAAAAGAAATAAAATGATAAATATAAATAAGAGTTATGAAATTAGAAATAATTTTTTATCACGATTTATCATAACTTCAGTCAACTTGCTCTAATTTGTTGGTTGTTTATTCATTTATAACAAAACAAAGAATTAAAATTAAAATAGAGAAATGTTTTCAATTATGAAATTCATAAATTCAGATACAGATGGATACATTTTCAGAAATTGATGATGGCATTTATTGTACAATTGAATCCCTGCATTACATAAAAATAACAAACATTGTGATATAAGTGAATTTAAATAGTAAACATAATTAAAATTAAAATATAAAATAAATAAACTTAAAAGCCAAACTCTAGCCCAACCCCTAAGCCCTAACTCTAACCATAACCATAAACAGCAACACGAAATTTGACAAAATTGATAAAATAAAAATATTATAAAAGATATAATAATAACATTACAATACAAAAGAAAATAAATAAAAATATATGAAAAAGAACATTCAAAATAACGAAGAATGAAAATGTAATTAAAAAGAAAAGATATAAAAATAAAAATAAAATAATTGAAATAAAATATAAAATAAATGCATGGTGATTTAAGGGGATTGAAAGAACAAACATATGCAAAATTTAAACACCTCCTCAATCCTAAAAAAATAAAAATAAAAATAAAATCTAGAATAAGATTAAAGTAATTACAAAAATCTTATTAGAATGCTGAAAGAATTATAATTAATATTTTCACCTTTTAGACTATGAAATGCCATTGTGAGTGAGCTTCTCCTCCTTGTTAGGATTATCGGAGAGTTTAATCTTTTTTATGTGTGGGTAGATAAGAGAAAGAAGAGAGAAAGAGATTTAGAATTTCTAGGAGAAAAATATTTATATTTATTTGATTGGAGACTAAATTTGTTTAGAATATCTTTTTAAATATAAAAGGATATATTGTAATTATTTGGATTATTACTTTTAACGAAAATTATAGTTAATTTAAAAAGTCTGAGCTATAAACAAAATCTATTTCACATACTTTTCCAATTCCCTTTACCTAATTACTGCTAGTTTTGATTACAAATCTACTAAGTGTTGTGCATGATTTAAGAAATGGTATTCTTAACCTAACTAAAGTTTAAAATATGACATGTATAATTTTTCATATTTGTTTACTTCATTATAGTTAATTTGATTATAAAATCTAAAATTTATTGTGCATAATTTATGGAACAATATTAATTCAAATAAAATTTAAAATATATCATATATTCATGCATGATTTAAGGAATGGTATTAAATTAATTAAAATTTAAAAATATTTTATGTGTCCTTTTGCATAGTCATTTACTTAATTATGCTTAGTTTTTACTATAAAATCTAAATTAGAAAAATATGAAAGAAAATAAAATGTCACATATTGTTTTCTTATGTATTTAGACTTCAGCGAGCCGTTAGATGAGATGCCACGTGTCAAGAAAATTATTGAAGGAAAAAGATGATGTATCATGATGTGGGAAGTTTAAAGTCATTTGGTTTTACTTTAAAGCATACCCCAATATTAGAAAAATATTTTATATATTCTTTTGCATACTTAATTTTGGTCAATTTTTATTATAAAATCTAAAATTAGAAAATATGAAAGAAAATAAAAATGCCTGTCATTTTTCATGCTTTTAGATTTCGGCGATAGGTTAGATGAAAATGCCATGTGTCAGAAAAATTTGTGAAGGAAAAAGATGATGTGTCATGCGGAGAGTTTAAAGTCATTTGGTTTTGCTTTAGAGTATAGCCTAATATAAGATTACAAAATCTAAAATTTATTGTGCATGATTTAATGAACGATATTAAATCAATTAAAATATTCCATGTATTCCTTTACATATTTGTTTACTTATTTATTGTTAGTTTTTATTATAAAATCTAAAACTAGAAAAATAAAAAAAATGTCACGTGTGTCATTTTCTCATGTGTTTAGATTCCGGCGAGTAGGTAGATGAGGATGCCATGTGTCAGCAAAATTTGTGAGGAAAAAAGATGATGTGTTACGATGTGGAGAGTTTAAAGTCATTTGGTTTTGCTTTAAAGGATACTCTAATATAAGATAAAATTAGAAAAAATAAAAGAAAATAAAATATCACATGTCATTTACTCATGTATTTAAATTTTGGCGAGTGGTTAGATGAAGATGTCACGCGTCAAAAATATTTGTGAAGGAAAAAAGATGATGTGTCATGATGTGAACAATCTAAAGTCATTCGGTTTTGCTTTAATATATGCCCTAATATAAGATGGTGGATTTTTAATTGGGATAGTGGATTTTCGGTCCTCCTTGACCAAATAGTGTAATGTGACACCAGCTCTTTTTGGTTAGCAGGATTGCATTAAACCCGAACTAAGAAGGAAAATGAGGGGTAGTAACTCCATATACGTCAAACATAAGAACGAAGAAAAGAAGGAGAATATCTCAGAGAGATATTGCATCATTGGCAACGGCATCCGCGCAACTATTTCCTTCTTGAAAAATATGTCAGAGTGACGAGTCCTAAGATCGCATAAGCAGCTTGCGAATCCTCTAGATGACATTGAAATTTGGGTCCACCTCTATAGCTTCCTTCACTAAATGAAGAGCAATTTGAAAATCTGAATCTAACGTAACCTTTCAAAATCCCTCATGCTGCAGCTCCGTCAACATTTATTTTAACCTAACCCGATGGTGGCTTGTGCCAAACAATGAACCTTTTCTCCTTCCTTGCAACGCCAACTACTTGACTAGCACAAGTAGTGATCGCACCAACTCACTATCGAATAATAGAAGAAAGGGGGATCCAACCATGGGTCCGATTAGGTTCTGGGTTTGGGCTAGGTCCAATTCTGGGCTGGGTCCTAGACCTGTGTATTAATGAGAATTTATTTTTCTATCTCTGTAATTGTATGGAGATTGGAAAGGGATCTAATAGAATATTAAGTTACTGATATTTATATTTGTTTAAAATCTACAAATTCAAATCCAAGTTCTCTAAATTTTTAAACTAATATTCTATGGCTTAATTGGATCACTAGTCTCTGTATTTATATCGTAAGTAGAGGTTCATACCTACATTTTAATTGTTTGGATGGTCGGTCGTGTAATTAAATACTAATTAGATCATTAATCACATCTAATGTTATTCGCCAATTAACATAACCGATTCCGTACATAAAAATGTCTTGATCATTTGATAAAACACATTTATTCCTATGTTTTATATCTTGGGTACTTATGGAAATAAAATTTGTGACATATTGGGGAACTTGTATTGAGTAATTATATTGCATTTGTCATTTTGTTCTTGAAAATATTAGCTTGAAACAGATTAAGTAATATTGTATTGCTTAAATATAAATAAAAGTATACAACTCAAACTAACGAAAAATGTTAGAAGTGACTAATGATTCATAATTAGTATTTAATTACATGAGCAGTCTCCAAGCAATTTAATCTATACAATTCATATGCATTTTTGAGGAAAAACTACTCATTCATTAAACCAAATGTGAAAAGAAAATACATCACGCCAAATTAATGGCTATAAAAAAGAGGGTGAGATATCTCTCGAAGTCATAGTGTGACTATAGAACATCTATACTGTGCTAAAGCATGCGCCGGACTCATTATGAATTTCCTCAATAATATAAAGACAAGCTTTTAGCTACATCAACCCCATAAGAATTGCTTGACACTCCAAAACTGGAACACCCCACTCTTCTGGACACCTACCAGTCATAGCTGCCACCACCATTACAACATTTAACTTTCTAATTGAAAGTTATTTTGTTACAATGATCATAAATAAATATGTATGCTGATTTTTTTGTTATAAAACTTGCAAGTCTGAATCACTTATAAATAAAAATAGAAGCTGATAAAAAAAAAAGAGTTTCATCAACAGCTTGCATCGCTAGAATAGATATCCAAATTACTTGGGAAGCAAGTATTTTTATCTCTTCAACTTTACGTTTAGCATGAAATTTCTCGGATTGGTTTACTCGATATGAAGAGTCCCTTGATGTCGTCCAATTCGAGCTATGGGTAGTAGGTTTTGTCTTCTTTTGAACCACTGAACTAAGGTCTTGTATGCCGAGAAGGAGACATATGGGGTGGGCCGACATATTATATGGAGGAGTGGAGGCATGCATAGTTTTTGTGGTGATAACTTGTTAGTGGATATGATATCTAACAGGACGTCGAGATTGTCTCCTCCTTCACTGAATCAAAATAATAATAATAATAATAATAATAAATGTGGATGGAGGGTCTGAAAGCATCTCTGAGTTTCAAGTGTAGGAGTTATTTCGAAATAGCAGTGACGATGTGTGGAGCATTTGCGAAATTTTTTTTCGTGAGAGGGGGGTGTGCTAAGCGCACTAAAGTTATTTCAATCACAAAAAAAAAAAAATTCAAATCACAAAAGATGTGTAAATCCTACTTTCATGGAATCTGATTGCAAGGGAGTTGCTATGTTATTGCAAAATAGTAACTTTTGATGTCCGTCCTTTGGTTCTGATTATAGAAAAAAAGCAAAGGAAAACTGAATGTTACGTGGTTCTCTTCCAAATACTCATGCCCCACACAAAGCAAACAAACCTATATACCAGCTAGCAGTTGGGGCGATGATTAAATAATGCTAGAGTCCAGATCGAAAAGTTACTTCAGGCTCTATTTTCTGAATTTGGATCCTCTCCACTACAAAAAGTAGTGGAGAGATCACTACTTTAATCTTAACCATTCATAATTAGTATTTAATTACATGAGCAGTCTCCAAGCAATTTAATCTATACAATTCATATGCATTTTTTGAGGAAAAACCTACTCATTCATTAAACCAAATGTGAAAAAGAAAATACATCACGCCAAATTAATGGCTATAAAAAAGAGGGTGAGATATCTCTCGAAGTCATAGTGTGACTATAGAACATCTATACTGTGCTAAAGCATGCGCCACCTCCTTACCCAAATGACGGACAAAGATAAAGGAGCATTGGTTGAAAAAGAGGGACTCATTATGAATTTCCTCAATAATATAAAGACAAGCTTTTAGCTACATCAACCCCATAAGAATTGCTTGACACTCCAAAACTGGAACACCCCACTCTTCTGGACACCTACCAGTCATAGCTGCCACCACCATTACAACATTTAACTTTCTAATTGAAAGTTATTTTGTTACAATGATCATAAATAAATATGTATGCTGATTTTTTTGTTATAAAACTTGCAAGTCTGAATCACTTATAAATAAAAATAGAAGCTGATAAAAAAAAGAGTTTCATCAACAGCTTGCATCGCTAGAATAGATATCCAAATTACTTGGGAAGCAAATATTTTTATCTCTTCAACTTTACGTTTAGCATGAAATTTCTCGGATTGGTTTACTCGATATGAAGAGTCCCTTGATGTCGTCCAATTCGAGCTATGGGTAGTAGGTTTTGTCTTCTTTTGAACCACTGAACTAAGGTCTTGTATGCCGAGAAGGAGACATATGGGGTGGGCCGACATATTATATGGAGGAGTGGAGGCATGCATAGTTTTTGTGGTGATAACTTGTTAGTGGATATGATATCTAACAGGACGTCGAGATTGTCTCCTCCTTCACTGAATCAAAATAATAATAATAATAATAATAATAAATGTGGATGGAGGGTCTGAAAGCATCTCTGAGTTTCAAGTGTAGGAGTTATTTCGAAATAGCAGTGACGATGTGTGGAGCATTTGCGAAATTTTTTTTCGTGAGAGGGGGGTGTGCTAAGCGCACTAAAGTTATTTCAATCACAAAAAAAAAAATTCAAATCACAAAAGATGTGTAAATCCTACTTTCATGGAATCTGATTGCAAGGGAGTTGCTATGTTATTGCAAAATAGTAACTTTTGATGTCCGTCCTTTGGTTCTGATTATAGAAAAAAAGCAAAGGAAAACTGAATGTTACGTGGTTCTCTTCCAAATACTCATGCCCCACACAAAGCAAACAAACCTATATACCAGCTAGCAGTTGGGGCGATGATTAAATAATGCTAGAGTCCAGATCGAAAAGTTACTTCAGGCTCTATTTTCTGAATTTGGATCCTCTCCACTACAAAAAAGTAGTGGAGAGATCACTACTTTTAATCTTAACCATTCATTATTTAGTAGTCGGTTATGATACAATCGAAATCTAACACTTACCATACTCCCGTGTATTGCACTCATTCCTAATTTGCACTCAAATAAAAAATCGCAACCACCGACTAGATAATTAATGATTGTGATTATGTAGTGGTCCCTCCACTACTTTTTTGATAGTGGAGAGGATCCGAATCCCTATTTTCTGAATGTTAGATTAATATAGTGGGCTCCTCTGGTCTTTGGAGGATCCTCACGCTTTTAAAAGGGAAAAAAAAAAGAAGGAACTATGAAACAATTTAATAATATTATTCGATCAACTTGCATCTCTAACCGCTTGCATGAACAGGGTCAATGTCAACTGTCATTATCTAATCAATGAACATAATTATATTACAAAATCATACAATCATAACGAACGATCCCAAATGCTTAAGCCTCAGCGTCTAATTTCTCAATCCAAAACAGAACACCATAAAAATATCAAATCATCAAAGCATCAACTATAAATATTTCAACTAAATTTCTATTATCTATATCTGCACATATACCAATTGCGTACCATCGACAGGGAACAACTAATCCATATTATCAAGCAAACGAATTATTCCTCCGGTGCCTCTGCGCTGTCGCCACCTCCGCCGCCGACGACGGCGAAGTCTTAAACACGCTCTTGAACCCGTCCAACAACTTCCGTCCGATCCCCTTCCCTCTCCTCCCCGACTCAACACAATCACCCCTCGCACCTTCACCGACAGCCCGAAAGCTCGACGACCCCTTCTCCTCGGACCATCTCAGCTTCCTGCGTAGCCCATCAAGATCCCTTTCGAGGCTCTCGATGCGGAACGAGGTGGCCTGGATAGACGAGCGGAGGTGGGAGGAGTTGCGGAGGATGGCGTCGCGCTGGAGGATGGCGCCGAGGGTGGAGGGGGGCTTGGAGGTTGAGGGGGTTGGTTTGGAGAGGTGGAGGAGGGAGTGGCGGGTGTGGAGGTGGTCGAGGAGGATGGATTGGATGATGAAGCGGAGGGGGAGCCGGGGGTTCTGGACGAGGTGGAGGAGGAGGTGCTGGGACAGCTTGGCCGGGTTTATGCTGTGGCACAGCTGGATCGTCTGTTCCTCTGTCTGGCTCTCTCTGTGGTTCTGTTGAGGTAAAGGGAAAAAGAAACGAAATTTTAAGTGTATGGAACAAAACATAATGCATTTTTCTTGTAATCCTATTCAAGATCAAGTATTAGTATAAGAGACACTCTCCATTTTGATAAATTTTTTTTATAATAATAATTTCTGAATTATAAAACAAGAGATCATTTGGTTGTGTTGAAATCCCCTGTGGTGTAAAAGTTGTAGAAATAATGATAGGGGCACACCCTCAATCACACCATCAACCACACACACCCTCTCTCTCTCTCTCTATAGTGCATTGGGACCCATGAAATTATTTTTGCATTGAGACCCACATGAAATTATTTTTTTACGATTTCATGGGGTCCCAATGCACTATAAAGAGAGGGTGTGTGGTTGATGGTGTGCCCCTAGTAGGACTCAAGTTGTAGGCAGATTGGTTTTAGATCAAGTAATAATATAACATACTTCTTCTTTAGTTATGGACTGATGGCAAAAGGCATTTCTGGGAAAATGTCACCTTAAATTTTTATCCGACCATAAAAATTTTATTATTTGTGTAACTGATATAAGATGTAATGTTTACTTTATAGGGGTTTTTGCATGTATACCTCTAAAAGCTTCCATATTTTCAAATTTACCCCTCAAATCTTGGTATTTGCAAAATTACCCCCCAATTTTCTCACACTGGATTTTTTTACCCCTCTTACTTAACGATGTTGGTTTGGTAACAGTAGAATATTAAAGATTTTGAAAATTTTCAATAAGGTTGCAACAGATTCCTGTTTAAGAATTAAAATTGTTAAGTGGGAAGGGTAGACAAGCTCAAGGTGAGAGAATTGGAGGGCAAGTTTGCTAATACCAAGATTTGGAGGTTAAATTTGCAAATATGGAAAATTTGAGGAGTAATATGCAAAAACTATATTTTATATTTGTATGAAATCTTATTCAGAGCTCTAAGACCTTATTAGGTTATTCAACTTCAAAAGTTCTATTAGAGCCACGGTTGTTAAAACGAGCATTCATTGTCATCATATGATAATTAATCAATGACAGACACGGCGTATTTATATGGTTTTTATACGCATAAATCATAAATGTAAGTTCCTAACGAGTAACAGTTATATTTATTTTATTTTTTTAAATCTACATTTTCCAACTCATGTCTAATTATTTGTGGAATGAATTGCTAGCGCTGAAATTTTACTTCTCTTACAACAGGCAGTCCTTTCGAAAAAAAAATTTACTCATTGCCAAAATGAGTATGTCATACTGAACGTGACATAAATGTTTAGTTGTTGAGTGTCGGTATAGTCAAATTACCATTAAAACTTAAATGTAAAATAAATTAAAAAAAAAAAAAGAATTAACGCAATTTGTTGAAAAATCATGTGGAAAAACTAACCTCAAGATAGTAATCAACGATCCGATACAGCAAATCATGGTCATGCACGAACCACGTGCGCATCGACTCCGCAACCACCCGAAACACCTCCACTGGTAACGCCGTCAGCTCCTCAATCCACTCGCCGTCACCTCCCTCACTAGCCAACACCTCAACGCACCTAACGGCGAGCAACGCCGCCGTGACGTCTGGCAACAGCTGTACGCACGTGCGCAGCACCTGCTCAGCGTTCGTCCCGTCACCTGCGATCTCCTGGCGGAAGTAGATCTCCGTCAGCCACGTCAGACTCCGTTTCCCTCGCCGTTATCTACGTCCATCTCCAGCCAGTCGGCGGCGATTCTGAAGGCGGCGAGGTTTGACGGCGTTAAGTTGATGGAGGAGTCGTAGCAGAAGAGGATGATCTCTGAGAAAGTTTCGGCCGTTATTTTCGACGGCGGGTTAATGGTAATTTCCGTTGATTCCGTTAGGCGCCGGCAAAGGTAACGGCTCCGTGATATTAGGAGGTCCTGTTTAAATCAATATAAATAGTTCGTCTATTTACTAATGAATCCGTTCATTTCCTTTGTTTATATTTATTTTCTTTCGATTTACAGTAGAAACTGCCATAAACTTATAAACCGTAACAGTAATAATATAATTAAAGTTACTAAAATACAGTTGCAATTTATAAAAGCAGGTGCACTATAGTTGCCCCAAAAAAAATCATTCTATTAATTTCATTGAAATCGCATTTGCAAAATTACCCCCAATTTTCTCACACTGGATTTTTTACCCCTCTTACTTAACGATGTTGGTTTGGTAACAGTAGAATATTAAAGATTTTGAAAATTTTCAATAAGGTTGCAACAGATTCCTGTTTAAGAATTAAAATTGTTAAGTGGGAGGGGTAGACAAGCTCAAGGTGACAGAATTGAAGGGCAAGCTTGCTAATACCAAGATTTGGAGGTTAAATTTGCAAATATGGAAAAGTCGAGGAGTAATATGCAAAAAAACTATATTTTATATTTGTATAAAATCTTATTCAGAGCTCTAAGACCTTATTAGGTTATTCAATTTCAAAAGTTCTATTAGAGCCACGGTTGTTAAAACGAGCATTCATTGTCATCATATGATAATTAATCAATGACAGACACGGCGTATTTATATGGTTTTATACACATAAATCATAAATGTAAGTTCCTAACGAGTAACAGTTATATTTATTTTATTTTTTAAATCTACATTTTCCAACTCATGTCTAATTATTTGTGGAATGAATTGCTAGCGCTGAAATTTTACTTCTCTTACAACAGGCAGTCCTTTCGAAAAAACAATTAACTCATTGCCAAAATGAGTATGTCATACTGAACGTGACATAAATGTTTAGTTGAGTGTCGGTATAGTCAAATTACCATTAAAACTTAAATGTAAAATAAATTAAAAAAAAAAAAAGAATTAACGCAATTTGTTGAAAAATCATGTGGAAAAACTAACCTCAAGATAGTAATCAACGATCCGATACAGCAAATCATGGTCATGCACGAACCACGTGCGCATCGACTCCGCAACCACCCGAAACACCTCCACTGGTAACGCCGTCAGCTCCTCAATCCACTCGCCGTCACCTCCCTCACTAGCCAACACCTCAACGCACCTAACGGCGAGCAACGCCGCCGTGACGTCTGGCAACAGCTGTACGCACGTGCGCAGCACCTGCTCAGCGTTCGTCCCGTCACCTGCGATCTCCTGGCGGAAGTAGATCTCCGTCAGCCACGTCAGACTCCCGTTTCCCTCGCCGTTATCTACGTCCATCTCCAGCCAGTCGGCGGCGATTCTGAAGGCGGCGAGGTTTGACGGCGTTAAGTTGATGGAGGAGTCGTAGCAGAAGAGGATGATCTCTGAGAAAGTTTCGGCCGTTATTTTCGACGGCGGGTTAATGGTAATTTCCGTTGATTCCGTTAGGCGCCGGCAAAGGTAACGGCTCCGTGATATTAGGAGGTCCTGTTTAAATCAATATAAATAGTTCGTCTATTTACTAATGAATCCGTTCATTTCCTTTGTTTATATTTATTTTCTTTCGATTTACAGTAGAAACTGCCATAAACTTATAAACCGTAACAGTAATAATATAATTAAAGTTACTAAAATACAGTTGCAATTTATAAAAGCAGGTGCACTATAGTTGCCCCCAAAAAAAAAATCATTCTATTAATTTCATTGAAATCGCATTTGCAAAAGATTGTTCACTTTACACCAGTAGTCACAAAGGAGTTGCGATGTAGCTATAACAAAATAAAAACAATTGCAATTGTTGCTAGAATTGAGTTAAACTACTATTAATCGTATCTAACATACATATATTATCAATCCAATATTAATTAAAAATATGCTTACAGTTGTTATTTTTTGAGAGGTCAAAACTATACCTTACAAGATACATATTCTGTAGTCACATTGTAACTTTAAAACTCTGGAATATCTACCCTAAGATGGTACGTTTATTATTATTTTTACTTAATTTATTATTTAATTAAAAAACTGTTTAAAGAAAATGATATGGGGTTGGGAGCAAATGCCCTTGGACCATTCATTAATTGCGGTGGAATGCCACCGAGGCGGGGCTATATGTCGGGTTCTTTGTAGGCTCTCCATTAATGGGGCCTGCTTTAATTGTAGCCGTTGGATCCAACATCAAATCGTAGTAGACGACAAAAAGTACTGGGGTAGAAAAAATTCATTGTAATAGGATAGGTGAAATGATGAGACACAAGAAAAGAAAATATTTTCAAGAAAACTCCAAATTGTTTGTTCACTATATAGTTTCTAAATTAACAGAGAAGATCATCAATAAAAGAGCAAAACAGAAGAAACCGATTGGTGACATAAAAATTCGAAATACTTATTATATATTTATTTATCTATTTTTTGCAATAAATCTTACCTTGTGAAGATTGAAGCAGTGATCGTGCAATCGGATGATTATATCCGTCTTTCGTCCGGTCAACTTCGACCTATAATAGATCAACCCAAAAACAACAGATCAAGCACAACATAAAAGGAAAAAATTAATAAATTAAAAGAAATAAAAATAAAAAGCAACACGTACCATTCTTCGACTCTTACATTAAGAGAAGTTGGCGATGGCGACGACAACGGCGAAGATGATCGAGGAGATGTCGGGCTCGCCGTGATCGAAGGAGTGAGAGATAAAGACCTGGAGGCATCTGGATCCCCTTCTTCTTCTTCTTGATCTTCTTCGTAGATGGTGTCAACTACACCTAATTCATCCCACCCTTTCATTCTTTTTTTTTGCTCTTTTCAATTGATTAAGGGTATTATTTATTTTTGGCTTTGGTAGTCCTCTTGAAATTTTTTTTAAAGAGAGAAGCACTGTTTTTGTGAGTTGTCTCTGTGGGCTGCAATGGGAGAGTGAGGGGGTGTTTAAATGTTCAATTGAGGAGGGCATTGATTGCATGCATGTGATGGATCATTAATGTGCACCCTCCTCCTCTTCCTCTTCTACCCATTTTAACATCTCTCTCAATAATCACAGTATAGGATTATTATTATTATTATTATTATTATTATTATTATTATTATTATTATTATTATTATTATTATTATTATTATTTGGTGGACTTACTAGTATTTGCTTCTGAATTTGCTCTGTGAAATATTGTAGACCATCTTATTTTGGGCATGGGAGAACAGAGAATTGTCGGAAACAATTTATTTGCTTTCTCCACAAAGTCTGGTTTTGGTGACATAAATTTAAGCGCATAGGAATTCTTAATTTGAAAGGGTAGGTTTTTTTAGTTTTTCTGAAAAATGGAGAGGAATTTCTGAATCCAAACTTTACCACATAAAAATAAGTCCTTTAGCAATGATTAAGGAAATTGACTTTATAGTTGATTATGTAGATTCTATTAGCTGAAAAATCCAAGATCATCATTTCAATACGTGCTTCTCAATGATTGAGAATGGTGCTAGTCATTGATTTCGAAACCTCGCTTTGGCCTTTCAAGAATAATGATAACACTTATTTCTATACTACTTCTACATTACAAGAGAAAGAAGTGTGGACTCTCTTGATGAATCATCAGTTTTGAAAAAAGTTAAAAAGAATAAATAACAAACTTTTCTCTTTTATAGTGTAGAAGTAGTGTAGAAATAGTAGTGTAGTTATCATTGCTCAACCTTTCAAAGTGCAAAAAGAGAATTACTAGGTGATGGCGTGTGGCATATTCCTTTTTTTTCTCTTTCTTTTCTATTTCATCATTTTTCTTTTGGATCCTAGTTAAATTAAGATTTAGATCTTCTCTACTATAAAAAAATTAGTAGAGAGACTAATACTTTTAATGTCAATAGTTAATTTATTAATACATGGTTAAGATTTGTTTGATTGTGGGTGAAGTCAAAATAAGTGCAATTCGTCGAGATATGACGGTGTTTATTTTATTGTTTTTGGGGTTTATACTTAGGTATGATAAGTGCCTCTGTCTGTTTCTTTTTTTTTTTTTTTTTTTGGAGATGTGATGAGTGTTATACTTAGAAAGAATCACAATCCCACACATTCATCAATTTCACAATGATTATTGTAGTTATATCTTCACTATTTTTTGGGAATGATCCTCCAAGTCTATTTAAACCATTAGGTTCTAATGGATGGATGAATATTATTTTTTTTTGGCTTTGGTAGTCCTCTTGAAATTTTTTTAAAGAGAAGCACTGTTTTTGTGAGTTGTCTCTGTGGGCTGCAATGGGAGAGTGAGGGGTGTTTAAATGTTCAATTGAGGAGGGCATTGATTGCATGCATGTGATGGATCATTAATGTGCACCCTCCTCCTCTTCCTCTTCTACCCATTTTAACATCTCTCTCAATAATCACAGTATAGGATTATTATTATTATTATTATTATTATTATTTGGTGGACTTACTAGTATTTGCTTCTGAATTTGCTCTGTGAAATATTGTAGACCATCTTATTTTGGGCATGGGAGAACAGAGAATTGTCGGAAACAATTTATTTGCTTTCTCCACAAAGTCTGGTTTTGGTGACATAAATTTAAGCGCATAGGAATTCTTAATTTGAAAGGGTAGGTTTTTAGTTTTTCTGAAAAATGGAGAGGAATTTCTGAATCCAAACTTTACCACATAAAAATAAGTCCTTTAGCAATGATTAAGGAAATTGACTTTATAGTTGATTATGTAGATTCTATTAGCTGAAAAACCAAGATCATCATTTCAATACGTGCTTCTCAATGATTGAGAATGGTGCTAGTCATTGATTTCGAAACCTCGCTTTGGCCTTTCAAGAATAATGATAACACTTATTTCTATACTACTTCTACATTACAAGAGAAAGAAGTGTGGACTCTCTTGATGAATCATCGGTTTTGAAAAAGTTAAAAAGAATAAATAACAAACTTTTCTCTTTTATAGTGTAGAAGTAGTGTAGAAATAGTAGTGTAGTTATCATTGCTCAACCTTTCAAAGTGCAAAAGAGAATTACTAGGTGATGGCGTGTGGCATATTCCTTTTTTCTCTTTCTTTTCTATTTCATCATTTTTCTTTTGGATCCTAGTTAAATTAAGATTTAGATCTTCTCTACTATAAAAAATTAGTAGAGACTAATACTTTTAATGTCAATAGTTAATTTATTAATACATGGTTAAGATTTGTTTGATTGTGGGTGAAGTCAAAATAAGTGCAATTAGTCGAGATATGACGGTGTTTATTTTATTGTTTTTGGGGTTTATACTTAGGTATGATAAGTGCCTCTGTCTGTTTCTTTTTTTTTTTTTTGGAGATGTGATGAGTGTTATACTTAGAAAGAATCACAATCCCACACATTCATCAATTTCACAATGATTATTGTAGTTATATCTTCACTATTTTTTGGGAATGATCCTCCAAGTCTATTTAAACCATTAGGTTCTAATGGATGGATGAATATTAGCATTTTTTTCAAAAATTGCACAATGTAGCGGAGTTTGAGAAAATAAATTTATGAATCATCAAATCTTAGAACATGATACGGAAATATATAAAGAGAATTAATTTGTTAGCAAAAGAATATGATATAAAGAAGAATTCATGGGGAGAGACGGTGTAAACTAAGATACCTTGACTTTCCATTAGTCGGATCTTTCCTGTTGTAGCTATTGGGACTGTGACGGAAGTTCTAACATAAAAGGCTGAAAAATGAAATACCGGAACCGGAAGAATAGTCTGTTGTATATAAATGTGTGGAAGCTGTGGTGTTTTACTTGTTTGTTATGGCTTTTGTAGTATAACGCTTGTTCTCAATATATTATGGTTGGGTATATTAACAATATTTTGTAACCAATCAGTTCTGAAGGGGTTATTGGTTGGGACAAGTTGGGCTAATGAGATAATTTAAAGTTTTGATTTGACAATTCATGTGGGATAATTGATGACATGGCTTCTTATTAAAATATAATATGTTATATTATAATTACTAATTAATTATAACTATGTTTAATGTTATTAACTAATATGTAATAATGATATATAATAATGTTATATTAGATATTATTATATAATATTTTATTTTATTCAATATAACATTATTTAAAATATTATATTATTATATTATATTATATTATATTAGTTTCATATATAATATTATATATAATATCATACTTTAATATATAGTAGATTTTACTAATTTTATTGTAGCAATAAAATATTATTTAATATGTTATCATAATATAATACATTATTTCACTTTATACTAAAATATAATATTTTATTTATCAATTCGTCTAAATTAATTTATCCAATTGGTTTAGTATATTATTTAATATTATAACTACCACAATATTGTGATATATTTAAGACTATTAATTAATATATTATATTATAATATATGAACAATATATTTAATATAATATTTCAATAATGTAATATTTAATTTACTATAAATATAAATATTATAATATAATATTTTATTATCTTACATTATAGCAGAATTTTATAATATAATATAATTAATATATTATATTATAATTACTATAATTTAAATAGGATAATTGATGATGTGGCACCTTATTAAAATATAATATTTTATTTATCAATTACGTCTAAATTAATTTATCCAATTGGTTTAGTATATTATTTAATATTATTAATCAAAAATGTTATTAATTAATATAATAAAGTGTAATAGAAAATAGTAAATTATTATATAAATTAAAAATTCTATATAATAGAATATATTATCATATTAAATTATATTATAATATAATTAATATATTATTATATTATATTATATTATATTATATTATAATTACTATAATTTAAATAGGATAATTGATGACATGGCTTCTTATTAAAATATAATATGTTATATTATAATTACTATAATTTAAATAGGATAATTGATGACATGGCTTCTTATTAAAATATAATATGTTATATTATAATTACTATAATTTAAATAGGATAATTGATGATGTGGCACCTTATTAAAATATAATATTTTATTTATCAATTACGTCTAAATTAATTTATCCAATTGGTTTAGTATATTATTTAATATGTTATCATAATATAATACATTATTTCACTTTATACTAAAATATAATATGTTATATTATAATTACTAATTAATTATAACTATGTTTAATGTTATTAACTAATATAGTATATTATATCATAATAATATGATATATTATATAATAATATAATAATTGATATAATATATGAACAATATATTTAATATAATATTTCAATAATGTAATATTTAATTTACTATAAATATAAATATTATAATATTTTATTTTATTCAATATAACATTATTTAAAATATTATATTATTATATTATATTATATTATATTATATTATAATTACTATAATTTAAATAGGATAATTGATGACATGGCTTCTTATTAAAATATAATATTATAATAACCGTAATATACTATTAATATATTTAATATTATTAATCAAAAATGTTATTAATTAATATATTATATTATATTAGTTTCATATATAATATTATATATAATATCATACTTTAATATATAGTAGATTTTACTAATTTTATTGTAGCAATAAAATATTATTTAATATTATAACTACCACAATATTGTGATATATTTAAGACTATTAATTAATATATTATATTATAATATATGAAATATTATTAACTAATATGTAATAATGATATATAATAATGTTATATTAGATATTATTATATAATATTTTATTATCTTACATTATAGCAGAATTTTATAATATAATATAATTAAAATATATTATGTATTATAATACAATTAACATATATTAGATATTTAATAAATTAATACTTCAAAATTATCCCACTTTCCCCATGATTGTCCCAAAGTTAAGAATGGAGTAATTTTTGGAGGTTGGGACAAAGAGTTTGTATAGAAGTGAGATAATTTTGAAAAAAGTGGGGGTAATTGTCCCAATGAATAACACCTCAAAGTGAAATCCCAATCCCATTGTCCCAATAAATAACACCATAAAGTAAAGTTCCAAAATTATCACACTTACCCCAAAATTACACCAACCAATAACTTGAAGGGCGAAGTGGCGGGAATTCTTTTGAGTACTTATCCTTCTTCTTAAAAAAAAAGTGAATCTCAAAAATGCAAAAGTTTTTTAGTGTTTTTCTAACGCGTGTCGATGCATAAATTCTTAGGTGCTCCATGAGCACCATGTGACATACACCTAAATAAAACTTATAGCACAAGAAATATTATTTAATATCACCATCTTCTCTTTTTTATGTAGTATGTGCCACATAGCCTATTTCTATTTGTGTGGTGTATGCCACCATGGTGCTCATTGAGCACCTAAGAATTTTTCGTGTCCATGGGCATTTATTAAAGAATGAGAGATATAGAGAGAAGAGAGATAATGAGAGAAATTAGTGCAAATAAGGAAGTCCACTTGCTATTCATTTCTCTCTCTCTCTCATCTCCTAACAAATGTCCACGAGCATCCGTTAGAAAAACCGTATTTTTTTAAACATAATCAATCAGTTTGTTTTGGAATAAACTTAAAATCGGACTTCTCTATCGTCGATTGTATGATCCTCTTCCTTTTGGTATGATATCATCATCACCTCTTACACGAATTTGCACGAGTAATATACACATAAGAGTTTGAATTTTCAATATGGATAGACCTGGTAGAATTATTTGGATCCACATTATAATAGTTATTTGCCTAAATTCTCTAAACGAGCTAAAAGAACGTATTCATTTATTTATTAGCAAGAAATTTAAGTTTTAAATTAATTTTAATTTCAATGAGATATTATTTGCATTTTATATTTTTATAGCTATCAATTTTACGTTTTAATAAATCAATAAATATTTAGTACTTTACATCCACTATTTATGTTTTATACGTTTATCTTTCTAAGGGTCTTCGGAAAAATGCTATGACTCTAGAGAGATTTTTTAAAAATAATCCAGTCCATAATCATCAAGATTCTGAGAGTCATATTGGAAAAAATGCTATAACTTTATGCTTTGTTTGGGAGTTTTACTAAAGTGAGGGAAGTGAAGTGAATATATGAAAAGTTACATAAATGCCCTTACATGTTATTAAAATATTTTGTCAACTAATAAATGACAGAGGTAAAATTATATCTCTATATTGTTAAAATTTACACTATTTATTTCACATCCTCTACCACCCAACTTGGGGGAGGAAATCTTCTCAAATTTTACATCCCTTTCCATCCTTTAACCCTCTTAAAAAACTCCCAAATAAATATTTTGCAAATGTTAACTTCCCGTGCTCTTCTCTAACACCCAACCAAACACACCATTAGAGAGAATGAGTAAAGGTGAAATGACATTTGTTACTTTTCATATACAATATTATATATAATATCATACTTTAATATATAGTAGATTTTACTAATTTTATTGTAGCAATAAAATATTATTTAATATTATAACTACCACAATATTGTGATATATTTAAGACTATTAATTAATATAATAAAGTGTAATAGAAAATAGTAAATTATTATATAAATTAAAAATTCTATATAATAGAATATATTATCATATTAAATTATATTATAATATAATTAATATATTATTATATTAAATATATAAACACTAAATTATAATATAATATTTTATATCATAAAAATACTATAATAATATTTTTATTCTAACTAATAAAATATATATTAATAATATAAAGTAATATTATAATAACATAATACTAATATTATAATATATGAAATATTATTAACTAATATGTAATAATGATATATAATAATGTTATATTAGATATTATTATATAATATTTTATTATCTTACATTATAGCAGAATTTTATAATATAATATAATTAAAATATATTATGTATTATAATACAATTAACATATATTAGATATTTAATAAATTAATACTTCAAAATTATCCCACTTTCCCCATGATTGTCCCAAAGTTAAGAATGGAGTAATTTTTGGAGGTTGGGACAAAGAGTTTGTATAGAAGTGAGATAATTTTGAAAAAGTGGGGTAATTGTCCCAATGAATAACACCTCAAAGTGAAATCCCAATCCCATTGTCCCAATAAATAACACCATAAAGTAAAGTTCCAAAATTATCACACTTACCCCAAAATTACACCAACCAATAACCCCAGAAGGAAACGAAGGTTGGCGGGAATTCTTTTGAGTACTTATCCTTCTTCTTAAAAAAAGTGAATCTCAAAATGCAAAAGTTTTTAGTGTTTTTCTAACGCTGTCGATGCATAAATTCTTAGGTGCTCCATGAGCACCATGTGACATACACCTAAATAAAACTTATAGCACAAGAAATATTATTTAATATCACCATCTTCTCTTTTTATGTAGTATGTGCCACATAGCCTATTTCTATTTGTGTGGTGTATGCACCATGGTGCTCATTGAGCACCTAAGAATTTTTCGTGTCCATGGGCATTTATTAAAGAATGAGAGATATAGAGAAGAGAGATAATGAGAGAAATTAGTGCAAATAAGGAAGTCCACTTGCTATTCATTTCTCTCTCTCTCTCATCTCTAACAAATGTCCACGAGCATCCGTTAGAAAAACCGTATTTTTTTAAACATAATCAATCAGTTTGTTTTGGAATAAACTTAAAAATCCAGACTTCTCTATCGTCTGATTGTATGATCCTCTTCCTTTTGGTATGATATCATCATCACCTCTTACACGCGAATTTGCACGAGTAATATACACATAAGAGTTTGAATTTTCAATATGGATAGACCTGGTAGAATTATTTGGATCCACATTATAATAGTTATTTGCCTAAATTCTCTCTAAACGAGCTAAAAAGAACGTATTCATTTATTTATTAGCAAGAAATTTAAGTTTTTAAATTAATTTTAATTTCAATGAGATATTATTTGCATTTTATATTTTTATAGCTATCAATTTTTACGTTTTAATAAATCAATACTTCAAAATTATCCCACTTTCCCCATGATTGTCCCAAAGTTAAGAATGGAGTAATTTTTGGAGGTTGGGACAAAGAGTTTGTATAGAAGTGAGATAATTTTGAAAAAAGTGGGGGTAATTGTCCCAATGAATAACACCTCAAAGTGAAATCCCAATCCCATTGTCCCAATAAATAACACCATAAAGTAAAGTTCCAAAAATTATCACACTTACCCCAAAATTACACCAACCAATAACCCCCCCGAAGGGAACGAAAGGCAGCTGGCGGGAATTCTTTTGAGTACTTATCCTTCTTCTTAAAAAAAAAGTGAATCTCAAAAATGCAAAAGTTTTTTAGTGTTTTTCTAACGCTGTCGATGATAAATTCTTAGGTGCTCCATGAGCACCATGTGACATACACCTAAATAAAACTTATAGCACAAGAAATATTATTTAATATCACCATCTTCTTTTTATGTAGTATGTGCCACATAGCCTATTTCTATTTGTGTGGTGTATGCACCATGGTGCTCATTGAGCACCTAAGAATTTTCGTGTCCATGGGCATTTATTAAAGAATGAGAGATATAGAGAAGAGAGATAATGAGAGAAATTAGTGCAAATAAGGAAGTCCACTTGCTATTCATTTCTCTCTCTCATCTCTAACAAATGTCCACGAGCATCCTAGAAAACCGTATTTTTTAAACATAATCAATCGGTTTGTTTTGGAATAAACTTAAAATCGGACTTCTCTATCGTCGATTGTATGATCCTCTTCCTTTTGGTATGATATCATCATCACCTCTTACACGAATTTGCACGAGTAATATACACATAAGAGTTTGAATTTTCAATATGGATAGACCTGGTAGAATTATTTGGATCCACATTATAATAGTTATTTGCCTAAATTCTCTAAACGAGCTAAAAAGAACGTATTCATTTATTTATTAGCAAGAAATTTAAGTTTTAAATTAATTTTAATTTCAATGAGATATTATTTGCATTTTATATTTTTATAGCTATCAATTTTACGTTTTAATAAATCAATAAATATTTAGTACTTTACATCCACTATTTATGTTTTATACGTTTATCTTTCTAAGGGTCTTCGGAAAAATGCTATGACTCTAGAGATTTTTTAAAAATAATCCAGTCCATAATCATCAAGATTCTGAGAGTCATATTGGAAAAAATGCTATAACTTTATGCTTTGTTTGGGAGTTTACTATGGGAGGAAAAGGAAAGTTGAATTAATAGAAAGAAAAGGTAGAGGATGAGAGGTAAAAATAAAATATTGCTTGGGAGTTTAGCAAGGGAATGGAAGTAAACTTAATTTATCTTGTTTGGGAGTTTTACTAAAGTGAGGGAAGTGAAGTGAATATATGAAAAGTTACATAAATGCCCTTACATGTTATTAAAATATTTTGTCAACTAATAAATGATGAGGTAAAATTATATCTCTATATTGTTAAAATTTACACTATTTATTTCACATCCTCTACCACCCAACTTGGGGGGAGGAAATCTTCTCAAATTTTACATCCCTTTCCATCCTTTAACCCTCTTAAAAAAAACTCCCAAATAAATATTTTGCAAATGTTAACTTCCCGTGCTCTTCTCTAACACCCAACCAAACACACCATTAGAGAGAGAATGAGTAAAGGTGAAATGACATTTGTTACTTTTCATATACAAATGATAAATTCACTCTATTACTCTACTTGAATTTCATACTCAAACTCATAATAATAACCAAGAAAAAGAAGAGGGTGAGATATCACAAAGGTACGATGACGCTCATGTGAAATCTGGATTTCCAAAAGTACCCATAACATTTTCCTTTATACCATCACAAATGCAAATAAAAATGTGGAAAACTCTCCTATTCCTCCACATTTTATTAGCCTCACTTTCTTTATTAAAATAGTATAGGTCTACTGTACTTCTAACTTAAAACCAAAACCTCAAAGTTACTATTCATCTGACGGTAAACACTATTCTAGCTACAATATATTTTAGAATATTAAAGTTCTGTTCATACTACTGATAAAATTTAATATTGTTCATGCTATAGGGACATTTTTAACCTTGAAAATACTATTGATATCTTTTTTGGTTCTTGAAATGATGAATTAACCTTTATCGATATTTCACAAGTATAAATCTTTTCTAGCTCTATTATAGAAAATTAATAAAACTTGCTAATTTGTGTATTATTTTGTTAAATGGTTTGAAAAATCACCACGTAAATAATAGTAAAAATTATCACGAAGTTTTTATAAATAGTTATATATAAAAACTATATTATCAATTTGGCGATAGATATAACTTCGGTAGTTAATACCGCGACAGCGCAAGCTTAATACTAGTATAGATAGATGACAAAGCATACGATCAACTCGGTGCCTCGTGTGGCGTGACACTTTGATTCAAAAGCTTTACTAGCCTTTCTTCTTGCAATACTTCATCTTATCTTGTCCTAGTGTACTCCTTTTTTATCCTACTAGTTTTATGCGTGCATTGCGTGGTTAAATATCATGATTATTTCCTTACTAAAATTTATTTCGATTTCAATTTGATAGTTTTGCTCACTTATGTCTTTAAATTTTAGCATTGTGATTATTTATCTTCTTTAATGTTTGTTTGAATGGGCTACACCCAATTTAAAGTTTTATGTTGATAATTGAATTGACACAAAATCAATGTGAAGCCAATTTGAATATTCATGTTATTTGGACCGATATGAAATGAAGCTTTATCGATATTTCACAAGTATAAATCTTTTCTAGCTCTATTATAGAAAATTAATAAAACTTGCTAATTTGTGTATTATTTTGTTAAATGGTTTGAAAAATCACCACGTAAATAATAGTAAAAATTATCGCTGAAGTTTTTATAAATAGTTATATATAAAAACTATATTATCAATTTGGCGATAGATATAACTCGGTAGTTAATACCCGCAGCAACGCGCAAGCTTAATACTAGTATAGATAGATGACAAAGCATACGATCAACTCGGTGCCTCGTGTGACGTGACACTTTGATTCGAAAAGCTTTACTAGCCTTTCTTCTTGCAATACTTCATCTTATCTTGTCCTAGTGTACTCCCTTTTTTTATCCTACTAGTTTTTATGCACGTGCATTGCACGTGGTTAAATATCATGATTATTTCCTTACTAAAATTTATTTCTCGATTTCAATTTGATAGTTTTTGCTCACTTATGTCTTTAAATTTTAGCATTGTGATTATTTATCTTCTTTAATGTTTGTTTGAATGGGCTACACCCAATTTAAAGTTTTATGTTGATAATTGAATTGACACAAAATCAATGTGAAGCCAATTTGAATATTCATGTTATTTGGACCGATATGAAATGAAGCTTTATCTAAGGAAGTATAATATTGTAAAAGTGAAAAATACTTGAAAAATTGGCGCTATAAAAGTAAGAGGAATACTTAAAGCCGATAAGTCTTGACGATTGATTAGAAATGGGCTAAAATGGCACAAAAGAGAATATGAATTTTGTTCCTAATCGCTAATAGACTTCATTAAAACCATAAACTAAATATTAATGCTAACTCTAGTATATATTTATATGATAAAAGCATCCACAAAATAAGTATATAAAAATACTAAAAAATCATGAAAATCTCTTCCAAATATTCAATTTTACTCAAAAATTAGGTTATTCTATAAAACATTCAGAAAACATTGTCTTTTATTCTTTCTGTTTTATTTTTGATTGAGCCAAGATTAATCATTCTCCACTTTTATCTTTCTCTAGGGTAATTCTGGAGTAGTGTTTTCATCATTTATGTCGATTGCGAGATCAGGCTGGACCTGAATTTCTTATGCTATTATCCTTCTCTGGACTCATTCATCTTTTATATTCTCATCTAACTTCACAAATAACTTGAATGTCTTTCCGCCATTCAACATAACCTTATAGAAATACAGACTTTGATTATTTTTCTATTTTAATGAGGATAAATATTAATTTCATATATATGATAATTTTTCTATGTTCATAATTTATTACTTAAGTTAAGTTAGGATTGATCTTTTTTTCTCTGCAATGAATTCTTGTGTTGTGCATCCGATAAGAGTTTCTACTGCGTCAAACAGTGTTACCTTTGCAATATCTGTGTCATTTTTCATGATGATCTTAACTAAATACCTGTATTTTTTCATTGTTTATTTGTCATAGATATATGTTAGAATTTTATGTTGATATGTTTATTCCATGAAGAAGGGTGTTATGGTCATAACCACTAACCAGTGATTAAGGATAAAAAAACG
Source organism: Asparagus setaceus (assembly GCA_012295165.1). Taxonomy (NCBI): domain Eukaryota; kingdom Viridiplantae; phylum Streptophyta; class Magnoliopsida; order Asparagales; family Asparagaceae; genus Asparagus; species Asparagus setaceus. Next base: position 54,223,432 of record CM022704.1, on the reverse strand, counting down.
AGGCACTGACACGGATAAATGCTCGTCTGTCAGCGAAAACAGACTCGAGCCTCCGCGCCCGACCCACAAGGCGGCCGACACTTACCGGCCCCGCCATGGTCCAATAGACGACTATCACCATAGCCGACGCGAGAGGCGGTGCGAGTCGGCCCGTTAACAACTCTCTCCCGCGGACGACGCGAAAGGCGGTGACGGTCGTCCGCCCCGCTGATTAACTGCTTCGAGGCCATTTCACGTCGCTCGTCCCATCGGACGGCGTGGAGGCAACCAGCTATCGCCTTCCGACCGCTAGTCTGCTCGGACGACGCGAAAGGCGGTGCTAGTCGTCCTCCCAACCCGTCACCCATTATAGCCCCGTCCTACCAATTGTCGGCCTTTCCCAACGATGCGAAGCAAACTTAGACCCTCTTCTCAGCCACCCGTCCTCAGGGACGACGCGAAAAGCGGCCCTGGTCGTCCCTTCCATTTGATTACCTCGAAGAACGTCCCGAGAGGCCGAGCAAGTCGGCCACCCGGCCTCAGCTCCCACCTACCTCATCTTGCGTGGCTTCCTCCCCTCAAACGACGGTTATACGGTACTCGCGCCCATCAGCATCGCATTAAATGCGCTGACAGCCCCTTAACTCCCCCATCTCTCACGGTATTTAAGGCACCTCGGACCCATGCAGCTACAGGCGCCGTCAATCCCATCCCATTAATGGCGAATAGACCACACTAACCCTCAAATTACCCGCAATTTGACACCTGTAGAGACCAGCCACCGTAGCGAGGCGAGAGATGCTCACCAATCAGCGGCTCACGTGGAAGAGGGTGACTTCGGCGATGATTTCTTAGCTAACGGAAGGCGAAAATACCCCGCAACCCTAGGTATAAGTAGCCACGCGTGAAGCGACAAACCAAGTAAGTGATCTTTTGAGTAAATTCACGCTCCATTTGATTATCTCCTCTCTACTAGCCGTGATGGGAGGAACCATGGAGATCCCAACTCCACCTCTTCCACGGGTCCCTCTTTCTGGCGTAGGAGAATCCCTTGGCTGGAATCACCTCGGGCATTAGGAGAGAAGGACTACGCTCTCTTAAAGCTAAACTCACTTTCGAGGTTAGTGGACGTGATTATATACATCCAGGTTTGGCAGTGGGGCCTCCTTTCTTCTTCTTCTTGAGTCATCGTGATGATCTTTTCGGTCGAGGAACTACAGCGGGCTATGTCACCCAAGCCCAACTCGGGAATCCCGAGAAGATCACCCAAGCCATGCAAGCAACCATGCAAACCGGCTGAGAGCTTTTGCGATGACCTCTTCACTCGTCTCCCTCGCTCGCGCGGCCACGAGCGCCATCGGCAATGGCGGCGGATCAACTCCTTCACCGCCATTCCACTTCGGCGACCGCCGCTTCGTCATGAGGCAAATTCCGTTCCCGGAAACTCCTCATATTGACAAGTCGCGAAGAGACAGGCGGCAGCGCCCTTCCCCCTGCGAGACAGTAGGCTCAGGCGCCAATATTAGGCGCCGCCCCTCACCTTCGACCTCCCGGAAAGCCCTTCTCCTAGCCAAGGCTGGCCACGACGCGCCCCAAGGCCCCATGCCGCCCGGCGCCATTCCTAACAGCCACCAACGCCGCGGCGACTACAATCAAGTGTACCGGCCGGTCGCCGGCGATCGGAGGAACACCCCTTCCCGACTCCATCATGAAACGGCCGAGAAGTTCAAGATGCGGCGATGGACAAGTCACGAGGCGATAGAGCCGGGCCGAACATGCGGGACTACCACAACACCATGATCATGATGTAGGCGCCAGAAGCGACTATCTGTCGCTGCTTCCCGGTCACCTTGACAGGGAGCGCCAAACTTTGGTGGAATTCGCTGGAGAAGAAATCCATTGGCGGCCGAAGAAGCTGGCGAGTTCATCCACCATTTCTTGGCCAACGCCAAACCCAAACTACCTTCCAGTGTGCTCATCCAGACCAAGCAAGAGCCGGGCGAAAGCCTCAGAGCCTACATCTAGAGATTTCAGGCGAAGAGACTAGAGGTCGAAGACCAAGGAAGCAAAGTCGCTATGGCGGCTCTGGTGGCGGGGCTGCAACCTGGAGACCTGTCCAAAGCCCTCAACAAGAAGCTCATCAGGAGTTACGAACACTTGATGTCCAAAGCCCACGCTTACATGAACATGGAAGAAGCCGAGGCTTACAAGATAGCCCGGCGGTAGAGCCCGACAAGGTGACCGGCCGTCTTGGCCCTCCCGCCAGCGTGCTTGGTACCTCATCATCCTCCTCACCGACCACTCATGCGCCCGGCAGCCCTCCCGCCAGTGTGGACCCGCCTCGAAAAGAAGAGCCGAGACACATCCCGAAATCCTCCTCCCAAGAACAACCAGCAGTGGATTCGATGGGAGGGAGGACAGAAGCAGATGCTCCCCTCCAATGTTCACAGTCCTCAATACCTCCCTCTGGGGCCACGGACAAGGCCGAGAGGAGGAGGCTCCTCCACAAGCCCCGCCACAGATGAGGGCAGACCCAAGCAAGAGATCCACGGCTGATTCTGCCGATACCAAGATCACGGTCACGACACGAGAGACCGCGTGTTCTCGAGAGACATTGAAGACCTCATTGAGAGGTTTCTTGAAGAACTTGATCTATCGGGAGCAACACCCCAAGAGGGGCGACCACCGCCTCACTCTCGATCTCCCGGCCTCGACCTAGCTCGAAGCAGGGGAAGCGGACAAGGGAGTCTGGGGTAATCAATACCATCACGGAGGTCCTACCTTGGGAGGAGAATCCAATAGAAAAGTGCGCCAAGCATGCTTTACGGGTGAACAACAGTGACAAGAAGGTCGATGTATCCATCTCTTTCAGAGGCCGACTTGGATGGGGTGGAAGCCTCATGCGACCCATCGTCATATCGGCGATATCTCGGCTTTAAGGTGAAGAGGATCATGATCGACAGGAGCTCTGTCGACATATTGTTTCGGGCCGCGTTCAACCGTATGGGTATTGACGGTCCAAACTCCGGCCGTCTCGGGTCCCCGATTGGTTTCGGGACATTCGGCTTCGAGGCCGGATCACCCTTCCCGGCTGTTGGGCAACCCCGTGCCCGTCGGCCGTGGGCGTCCGGTTTGTAGTGATGGACATCAAGTCGGCATAATGTCATCTTGGTAGAGCGTCCCTCCACCACTTCGAGCCATCCGTCCACCTATCATCGGATGATCAAATTCCGACATCGAGAGGGTGGGGGTAGTCGGAGCGACCGAGAAGGCCGAGCTTGCTCTTTGCCTCAAAGCAGTCGGCCTGCCGAAAAGACCTAGGCGCCACGTAAGTCCTAGGCACCCGACCTGCGGTCGTCCTCCACGGAGTCGCCGCTTCCCACGGAGCCGGCCAGCTTGCTCTTTGCCTCAAAGCAGTCGGCCTGCCGAAAAGACCTAGGCGCCACGTAAGTCCTAGGCACCCGACCTGCGGTCGTCCTCCACGGAGTCGCCGCTTCCCACGGAGCCGGCCAGCTTGCTCTTTGCCTCAAAGCAGTCGGCCTGCCGAAAAGACCTAGCGCCACGAAGTCCTAGGCACCCGACCTGCGGTCGTCCTCCACGGAGTCGCCGCTTCCCACGGAGCCGGCCAGCTTGCTCTTTGCCTCAAAGCAGTCGGCCTGCCGAAAAGACCTAGGCGCCACGTAAGTCCTAGGCACCGACCTACGCGGTCGTCCTCCACGGAGTCGCCGCTTCCCACGGAGCCGGCCAGCTTGCTCTTTGCCTCAAAGCAGTCGGCCTGCCGAAAAGACCTAGGCGCCACGTAAGTCCTAGGCACCCGACCTGCGGTCGTCCTCCACGGAGTCGCCGCTTCCCACGGAGCCGGCCAGCTTGCTCTTTGCCTCAAAGCAGTCGGCCTGCCGAAAAGACCTAGGCGCCACGTAAGTCCTAGGCACCGACCTACGCGGTCGTCCTCCACGGAGTCGCCGCTTCCCACGGAGCCGGCCAGCTTGCTCTTTGCCTCAAAATGAGATCGCCCCGCCGAAAAGACCTAGGCGCCACGTAAGTCCTAGGCACCCGACCTCTGGCGGTCGTCCTCCACGGAGTCGCCGCTTCCCACGGAGCCGGCCAGCTTGCTCTTTGCCTCAAAATGAGATCGCCCCGCCGAAAAGACCTAGGCGCCACGTAAGTCCTAGGCACCCGACCTGCGGTCGTCCTCCACGGAGTCGCCGCTTCCCACGGAGCCGGCCAGCTTGCTCTTTGCCTCAAAAGCAGAGATCGGCCTGCCGAAAAGACCTAGGCGCCACGTAAGTCCTAGGCACCGACCTACGCGGTCGTCCTCCACGGAGTCGCCGCTTCCCACGGAGCCGGCCAGCTTGCTCTTTGCCTCAAAAGCAGAGATCGGCCTGCCGAAAAGACCTAGGCGCCACGTAAGTCCTAGGCACCCGACCTCTGGCGGTCGTCCTCCACGGAGTCGCCGCTTCCCACGGAGCCGGCCAGCTTGCTCTTTGCCTCAAAAGCAGAGATCGGCCTGCCGAAAAGACCTAGGCGCCACGTAAGTCCTAGGCACCCGACCTGCGGTCGTCCTCCACGGAGTCGCCGCTTCCCACGGAGCCGGCCAGCTTGCTCTTTGCCTCAAAGCAGTCGGCCTGCCGAAAAGACCTAGGCGCCACGTAAGTCCTAGGCACCGACCTACGCGGTCGTCCTCCACGGAGTCGCCGCTTCCCACGGAGCCGGCCAGCTTGCTCTTTGCCTCAAAATGAGATCGCCCCGCCGAAAAGACCTAGGCGCCACGTAAGTCCTAGGCACCCGACCTGCGGTCGTCCTCCACGGAGTCGCCGCTTCCCACGGAGCCGGCCAGCTTGCTCTTTGCCTCAAAGCAGATCGGCCTGCCGAAAAGACCTAGGCCACGTAAGTCCTAGGCACCCGACCTCTGGCGGTCATCCTCCACGGAGTCGCCGCCCCACGGAGCCGGCCAGCTTGCTCTTTGCCTCAAAGCAGATCGGCCTGCCGAAAAGACCTAGGCCACGTAAGTCCTAGGCACCCGACCTCTGGCGGTCATCCTCCACGGAGTCGCCGCTTCCCACGGAGCCGGCCAGCTTGCTCTTTGCCTCAAAGCAGAGATCGGCCTGCCGAAAAGACCTAGGCCACGTAAGTCCTAGGCACCCGACCTCTGGCGGTCATCCTCCACGGAGTCGCCGCCCCACGGAGCCGGCCAGCTTGCTCTTTGCCTCAAAGCAGATCGGCCTGCCGAAAAGACCTAGGCCACGTAAGTCCTAGGCACCCGACCTCTGGCGGTCATCCTCCACGGAGTCGCCGCCCCACGGAGCCGGCCAGCTTGCTCTTTGCCTCAAAGCAGATCGGCCTGCCGAAAAGACCTAGGCGCCACGTAAGTCCTAGGCACCCGACCTCTGGCGGTCATCCTCCACGGAGTCGCCGCCCCACGGAGCCGGCCAGCTTGCTCTTTGCCTCAAAGCAGATCGGCCTGCCGAAAAGACCTAGGCGCCACGTAAGTCCTAGGCACCCGACCTCTGGCGGTCATCCTCCACGGAGTCGCCGCTTCCCACGGAGCCGGCCAGCTTGCTCTTTGCCTCAAAGCAGAGATCGGCCTGCCGAAAAGACCTAGGCCACGTAAGTCCTAGGCACCCGACCTCTGCGGTCGTCCTCCACGGAGTCGCCGCCCCACGGAGCCGGCCAGCTTGCTCTTTGCCTCAAAGCAGATCGGCCTGCCGAAAAGACCTAGGCCACGTAAGTCCTAGGCACCCGACCTCTGGCGGTCATCCTCCACGGAGTCGCCGCCCCACGGAGCCGGCCAGCTTGCTCTTTGCCTCAAAGCAGATCGGCCTGCCGAAAAGACCTAGGCGCCACGTAAGTCCTAGGCACCCGACCTCTGCGGTCGTCCTCCACGGAGTCGCCGCCCCACGGAGCCGGCCAGCTTGCTCTTTGCCTCAAAGCAGAGATCGGCCTGCCGAAAAGACCTAGGCGCCCGCGTAAGTCCTAGGCACCCGACCTCTGGCGGTCATCCTCCACGGAGTCGCCGCCCCACGGAGCCGGCCAGCTTGCTCTTTGCCTACCGGCCGAAGGCGAAGCAAAAGTTTGAGAGAGCCTCCGCGCTACCTCATGATTGGCCCGACTTTACGAGCGTCCTATCTAGTCGGTAGTGGGACCCTATCTTCGATGCCGACCGGCCGGCGATTATGTTTTGAAGGAAATCCATGAAGGCACTGCGGCAACCATCGAGGCGAGAACTCGCCCGAGAAGATCATCGCGAGGATACTATTGGAGACCATTGTGGCCGACTCTCGGCGGCTTCGTCTCCAAGTGCAAGAAGTGTCAACTCTTTGCGGAGATTCCCGAGCAGCCGCCCGCGAGCTAACTTCCATCTTCAGCCCCTTCCTTTAGCCCAATGGGAATTTGGATATCTTGGGCCGCTCCCCTGCCGAGGCGGCGCAAGTTCGATAGTCGCCATCGACTACTTCACCAAATGGATCGAAGCGAGCCTTTGGCGAAGATCGGAGAAACAACATCACCGGCTTTGCTTGGAAGTCAATCGTATGTCGGTTCGGCGTCCCTCGCTCATTCATCAGACAACGGCACTTTCGGTTCGGCGGGAATTCTAAGATTTTTGTGAAGAATGGGGATCAAGCTCAAGTTAAGCCGGTAGCCCACCCTAAGCGCCAATGGGTGCGAGGCCGCTAATAAATGCATCCTCCAAGCTCAAGAAGAAGGTCGTAGCGATGCGGCAATTGGGTCAAAGAACTAAGAGAGCATCCCGTGGTCATACAGGGGCGACCCACAAGAGTTCAACCGGAGAAACCCGTTCATGCTAACCTACGGGCGAGGCGGTAACAGTGGAGGTCGGCATGCCCACCATGACTCCAACATTTCGGCGAGGAGGTGAATTCGATGGACTTGAGGGCAATTTGGACTGGTGGATGAGATCCGGCGGCGGCTCTGGCAGACAAGTCGTCAATCAACAGCGGATGCCCGATACTACAACGGCAAAGTCCGACCAGAAGGTTCCAAGTCGGCGACCTAGTGTTGAGGAAGGCCTTCGACAAGGACACAGTGGCAAGTTGTGGGAGGGGCCCTACAGTCCTTGAAGAACCGCCGGAACATCTGGGCTTCGAAGCCAGATGGGAGAATCCTACAACACCCTTGGAACATAGAACACCTCAGGAAGTTTTTTCAATAATTTAATGTTATAAATTCAGTTCATTCCCTCCCAATACAATTCAGTACTCTGCCTCTAATTATTGTTGTTTGTCATAAATTATGCAAGAAGCGTCAAAATTACCGTTCGGTAGAATCGGCGCCGATCAACCCCTCATGGCGTAGGTAGCCCCTTGGCGGCTACTCGAATTAGGAAAACCGACCACCTTGTAGAGTCGGGCAATTTTCTAGTTGAGATCGGGTCGGCTGATCTGTCAGCTAAGTAGAGTCAAGAAACCCTTCTCGCTAAGCAGTCAAGAAACTCTTCGTTTGCGTAGGAGTCAGGAACTCTTCGGCTTGGTGTGACGGGTGACCTTACCCATTCCACTAAGGAAACGAGCCCTATTCGCCCAGCGAAAATCGGGTTATCCTTCCTCGATAGGCCGAGCTGAGGCCACCTGCGCTCGCTCACCAACCCCAGAGAAAGCCACGGTGCCGAAAAAGACCTAGGCGCCACGTAAGTCCTAGGCACCCGACCTACGCGGTCGTCCTCCACGGAGTCGTCGCTCCCACGGGAGCCGGCTCAGGCTTGCTCTTTGCCTCAAAACAGAGATCGGCCCTGCCGAAAAGACCTAGGCGCCACGTAAGTCCTAGGCACCCGACCTCTGTGGTCGTCCTCCACGAGTCGTCGCTCCCACGGGGCCGGCTCGAGCTTGCTCTTTGCCTCAAAAGCAGTCGGCCTGTAGAAAAGACCTAGGCGCGTAAGTCCTAGGCACCCGACCTCTGTGATGGAGTCCTCCGCAGTCGTCGGCTCCCACGGGGGCCGGCTCGAGCTTGCTCTTTGCCTCAAAGCAGAGATCGGCCTGCCGAAAAGACCTAAGCCACGTAAGTCCTAGGCACCCGACCTCTGTGGTCGTCCTCCACGAGTCGTCGCTCCCACGGGGCCGGCTCGAGCTTGCTCTTTGCCTCAAAGCAGAGATCGGCCTGTAGAAAAGACCTAGGCGCCACGTAAGTCCTAGGCACCCGACCTCTGTGATCGTCCTCCCGCGAGTCGTCGCTCCCACGGGGCCGGCTCGAGCTTGCTCTTTGCCTCAAAGCAGAGATCGGCCTGCCGAAAAGACCTAAGCCACGTAAGTCCTAGGCACCCGACCTCTGTGGTCGTCCTCCGCAGTCGTCGGCTCCCACGGGGGCCGGCTCGAGCTTGCTCTTTGCCTCAAAGCAGAGATCGGCCTGCCGAAAAGACCTAAGCCACGTAAGTCCTAGGCACCCGACCTCTGTGATGGAGTCCTCCGCAGTCGTCGGCTCCCACGGGGGCCGGCTCGAGCTTGCTCTTTGCCTCAAAGCAGAGATCGGCCTGCCGAAAAGACCTAGGCGCCACGTAAGTCCTAGGCACCCGACCTCTGTGATCGTCCTCCCGCGAGTCGTCGCTCCCACGGGGGCCGGCTCGAGCTTACTCTTTGCCTTAAAACAGAGATCGGCCCTGCCGAAAAAGACCTAGGCGCCACGTAAGTCCTAGGCACCCGACCTACGCGGTCGCCCCCCATGGAGTCGTCGCTCCCAAGAGAATCGACTCAGGCTTGCTCCGCATCCCAGAATGAAGATCAGCCTTACCAAAAGAATCACAAACAAAGATCCGGACGTGAGGCGGGCCTTACGTGACCGACTTGCGGGCCGAGAGCGGACCCAAATGCCCCCAGCGTGCAAACGGACCGATGTGGTAGACCAAGCCCCACAGGGGCCGACTCGTCTTCAATCTACTTATTATGATTCATTGTAAGCCCCACAGGGGCCGACCCATTTTCGGTCTACTTATTATGATTCATTGTAAGCCCGCGGTAGGCCCGTTCGGTCTACTTATTATGATTCATTGTAAGCCCCACAGGGGCCGACCCGTTTTCGGTCTACTTATTATGTTCATTGTAAGCCCCACAGGGGCCGACTCGTTTTCGACTACACAAAAAAAAAGGGGGAAAAGAGAAAGAAGAGCCAAAGATGAGTCGAATAGACAACCACCATCGCTGAAATGCGAACTTTTATTGATATCCCAAGCAAAAATTTACAATGGTCTAAAACAAAAACAAAATACACGCAAGTCCAAAGGCGTTCCAGTCGCTACTCTTCAACTTCCTCTCTTTCGTCGTCCCCTCCGCTCGTCTCGGCGCTCACGCCAGTGCTCCTTTCACCGGTGCTCCCTTGGGAAAAGAGGCGCCGCAATAGTTGCAGAAGTTAATGAAAGGGCGCCATGGGTGCAGGCGTTGGCCCCATGGTTCCATATCAGCACAATAGCCCGGAACCCATGGTTCCATATCAGCACAATAGCCCGGAACCGATGGATGCAAACAAGGCCGCTCCTCCTCGGAGAAAGCGCAGCGCTCAACTATCGCTCGAAGCGGCCTGGGGACAACAAGGATTTCCCCTTCTCCACATAATCCGAACTCACGCGTCGCGGTGAAAAACCCCGAAGATGGTGGACTCTGGGGAGAGAATCCACCCCCACGCCCCGACCATCTCTCAACGAAACTCACCGGCGCTCCCAATTTGAGACCTTAAAAATAACGAGTAGAGACAGAATCAATCGCCAATCTAACGAGAACACGAAAAGTTATGGTCTCCTCCCCTATTTATAATAGAACCCATAAATACTAAGCCCCCTCGTGATCAACAGAGGGAATTAATAACGATGGAACTCGAGGCACCACCTTGGAAATCCGCAGAGGCTCGAATGTAGCCTCGAAAATGTGAAGCGCCTCTTTATTTTAAATGAGACCTACCGCCCATCCCAGAAATCTAAAAGTCAGCAATTAGAGGACGACCCGCTGATGACATCTGCGCTCCACTCAAGAGACGAATGGGCGCCCCCTCCACAGCCGTCAATGACCATACCGCCCAGTGGTCGACCCGACTCACCTAGGGTCGACCACAAATCGAGCGCGAAGTTACCAATCAGGCCGACTGAGCTATGATCTACAGTCTCGACCCATTTGTCATGTCGTACAAGACATAGATGACGGCCATTCTGGCCAAAGTCGCTATTGTCACAAAGCCTAAGAAAGGGCATCACAAAAAAAAGAGAGAGAGTTCGGTGTAGAAAAACGCAAACTAAATTTTCATTCACCAGAAAAATGTATTACAAATACATGGGGACTTTCCAGCCAAAAACAAAGCAAAGAGAATGAACAAAGTGCCAGAGCGACCTAATCTACTCCCTCGCCGCCATCTCCCTCCTCTCCATCTTCGTCCTCGTCCTCCTCGTCGTCCTCATCCTCATCAGGGTCGTCCTCGGCGCTAAGTTGCACCCCTGCCCCCTGGCTTCCAGGCCTTGCGAGCAGCGGGGAACCCTCCACCCTAGGCGGATATCACGAGGCTCAATGTCGAGAGAGCCTCAGAAGGAAGTTGGGCTTTAAGTAGTCGTAGCCGCTTTGGCGACTAGGGACAGCTCTACTTTCCCCATAGGCCCTTGCCTATACTCTTCAACAACCTCCTTCTTGCCCTCCTCCGACGTCGCGAACTTGAGTCGGGTTTCGATCGACCTGGCGTCGTCCAAAGCCGATCGATGAGCCGCTTTCGACTCATCGAGAGCGACCCTCAAGTTCCGACCCTCAAGCCTCGCAGCCCCCAGATCACTCTCCAGCGCCCCAACTTGAGCCTTCCACTCCTCGATCTCCCTCTCGGAGCCTTCAACCGTCCTCTTCAGCTGGGCGACCTCTTCCTTCAACTTATCGATGACGGCCGCCTGCTTTGAATGGTGGGTTTGGAGGTCAGCGATCGTAGATTGTTTAGCCTCCAAGTCAGCGCGCCATTTGGCGCCGACCTCTGCCTTCTCCGCCTCAAGGGCGGCCAACCTCTTCTCCAATCCCTCTCGGGTCCCCTTCTCCGCTGCAAGCCTCTCCGCCAAATGGCCAACCGCTTTCATCGTGCATGACAGCCGGTTGAAAAGCTCTTCAGGCCAGAGCCCCTGGTGCAGTAACTCAAGAGGGCCAACCAGAAGGCGGTCGAGTGTCTCCTCCGGAACTCCCTATCATGAGGGAGGGTGAAGCTGTTAGAGCGACGAGCTGCCCCTGGGAGAAGCACCGTACCCTCCTTGTGGAGAGAATGGTCGAAGACGAACCGGTCGCTGGGGAGGGTTCCTCTCTCGGAATACCCTTCCCACAGATCACCAACGAGGAGGGATCGTAGCTCTTTCCACCTCGAACCGCCCGCCCGGCAATCCGGTGGCGAAAGAAAGCTCTATGCCGGATCCTTGAGTAAACTCAAAGGGTCGGCTCGGGCTGAGTCATCCGAGATGGCGCCTCCTTCCCGACCGTTGAGTGGGCTCGTCGGAAGACACCTCCGCTGCCTGGCCGACAGGGGCCTCTTCGGCCGCCACGGCGACCCTCGGCGCCGATGGATCGGGAATTTCGCCGGCCTGAGGACGTGATTCCCCCTCGGATACGACCTCGCCCCCCTCGGATACGCCCTCGCCAGGTTGGGGCAAGGGAAAGAGGGTCCCCGAGGGCGACTCTCCCCCAGCAATTGGAAGTCCCCGCGATACCCTCGATGCGTTTGAGCCGCCGCCGGTCGCCCCTCAAAAGTCGACCCCATCGACTTTTTCGTCTTCTTCTTCTTCTTCTTTGGTTGGTCGGCCCCGGACGCAGGAAGAGCCCTCTTCACCTGCAACCTAGACGTCAACTCTTCAAACCTCTCCTCCACTGCTTTGCCTCGCGTGGCTGACCCCTCGACTTTCTTCTGCGGGGTGCGGTTTAGTAGCTTTGGTGGTGGAACCCCACTCTTGGGATCTTCAACCCGTTGGGGAGCCACCTCTAGCAACCCTTTCTCTCTTTCCTCGTCGACCCCAGTCGGTCGAACGAACGACAACCCCGCTACCCTCAGCGAATCGTTGTCGAACAAGTTGTAACCCTTCGCGACCACGAATAATGGCGGAACTTGTCCAGTCGCCTCTCGTCCTGAGAGGGAAGATTCTTCGAGCCGTCTTTGTTGATCTCCGGCCACGAGCGGCAAGCTAACTTCGGCGTCGGCCGAAAACCGAACGAACTTGTTCTTCCAATCCTTGTTCGAGTCAGGAATATCAACAAACCGACCGCCACATACGAAGAAGAAATGGGCATCTTTCTTCGTCGCCCTCCCGTGACGAGATTGCCGAGAAGAGTCGGCACCACCTTCACTCGATGACGGATCACCAAAAGCGCCATTATCGTAGCAATGGCGTTAGGGAAACGGCTGCATCGGGGACACCAAGCCGCTTCGCCGACCTCTTCATGAGCGCCGAAGGAAGCGATCCGTTGTCCAAGTCGCCATGTCGGTAGCTTATCCGCCATGATCGACAATGGCGCTGTCCTTCTTTGGAAGAAAGCGTAAATCCTCAGGAAGATCGTACCTTTCATGGAGCCCCGAGATCCTCTTCTCGCCCATTTGCCAAGACTTGAGTTTGGCAATCCTGTCGATGAAGAGTAGAGCGATCATGTAGCTCTTTAAAGTATTTGATTAAGGAGATGAGTCTTTAGAAAGTGCGAAGAAACCCCAAATAGGGTAAGGGCATATATAGATACCCAGCATGCGTGTCCGTTCACGGGCGGCGGTTTAACCGAAATCAGCGGTGGGATTGGCTCTGGATCTGAACCGCCTCTTGAAAATTGAAAATCGCCTTTATGACCCGTCTCTTCTCGAAATTGAGCGCCTTTGGCGGCTAGAGTACCGCTGATGTCAAGCCCTATCCCCTACAGTAACGCCCCATGTTGTGCCTAGAAAACTAAACCCGTTATTTGTCTGGGCGGAGACGGCTCCACTCGGCCAGCCCAGCGAACTAACAGGCGGAGAACAAGTAATCTTGAAGACCGACCCAACACCCATGGGTCGGCCATCTCACGGAAGACCATGCTAGCCCCTCAAGGCGCGAAAGCGATTAAGTCACAACGTCCAACCAACCAGTTCACCGAGTCGCCTCAGCCATAGAAAGCAACACAAAACACAACTGCGAAAACGGAAGAACTCTTACTGCATTCATTTACTTGATAACGAGTACAAAATATACACACCGCCAATTACATTACAAATGAATGATTAAAACCTAAGCTACTGACCCGAGTCGGCCTCACTCGAAGAACCATCGCTTGATGACCCGTCCTCCTCTCCCTCCTCGGCGTCGTTGTCTCCCAGGTCGTAGCCTGCCCCCGCCGCCTCAAACCTTGAAAGGAGATCTATCGGCGGCTATGCAGAAGTACCGAAGCCGACCCGGGACACCCTGATACTCAGGCGGCAGTTGCTTAACCATGAAATCGCAACCCGCCTTGCAGGCAAGAGCGACTTCAACCTTCCCCTGCACACTCTGCCGGTATTCCTCGATGATGGCCGGTCGGCTCTTTTCTCCCAGGGACGACCGATAATCGAGCGACTCCAGATACTTCGCCCTTTCCTCCGCCCTACTCAAGGATTCCTTAAGTTGAGCACACTCCCTCGCTAGTCGTTCCGCGGCGGCCGACTCGCCGTAAGCCGAGCCTTGGCGTCTTCTGCGACACGCCTTCGGTAGCGACTGCGCCATCGCCAAGTCGCTCTCTATAAACCGGCGACCGTTAGCCCGCCATTTGAAGCTGCCGGGAGTTCTCAAGCTCGGCCGCATTCTCTCCTGGGCGCTTTAAGTCCCGCCATGACTTGATCCTTGACCTCCGTTTGGCGTCGCCGGTCATCGAGCTCGGCTTGCTTAATCGAAAGTTCCTTGATAACTTCGGTCAAGATCCTCGTTGGAGCGCCCTCGGAAGATAGATGCTCCTTTGAAGCCTTTCATAGGCTTGGTGGCCTGACATAACCGACCAAACAGCTTCGTCCTCCACTAAACAACCCACGGTCAAGTAACTCCGCGAGTTGATATGCGGTAGACGCCGGGAATCACCTTCAAAATCTCCGGTCAGCGGGCAAGTTGAACTGCTCTGCCGCCTTTCCTTATACGTAACTCGACCTTAATACCGATGAATGAGCATCCATATACCATGCTGGCCTATGCCGATGCTCCGCATCAGGCTCCCCATCATAACGGCCGATGGGAGAAAGAGTCCCCATCATCAGTCCACTCACTTTGTTCCAGTCCTCGCCCTCAACCGCGCGATAGGGGGAGGGCCACCCCGCTGGAACAAAACTCGTTCCCTGACCACCGGCTGGTTCTTTTCCCTGTCGGTGAGGAGCCACGCCCTGATGGTCGACCCCGCGTCCCGACTCTGCACCACTCCCACGAGGGATACCACCCCCCACGGGAATCTCCCCCGGCATAGCTCTAGGGGCCACACCTGTGACTCGGGGGCCGACCTCCCCCCCGGCCTCGGCCGATGGTCGGTCGTCCTCCTCTTCCTCCGATTCTCATAACTCATCTTCTATCGGGTGCTCCACACTCTCCCTCGCCCGTCTAGCACCCCGAGGGCCATGGCTGGTCTTCTTCTGCCGGGTCCTCCAGTAACCGTGTCCGCCGCCCAAGGCGATGCCTTCGGGCATACGCTCGCGTCCCGTAACGGTCGTCCCCACGTTGGCCCTCTCGCCTCCTTAGGCTGAGGCGAACTCCCTCAAAGGCGACTTCGCCTCTGCCGTTTGGCCGGCCGAGCTAACCCCTCTTCGGGTTCCTCCAGGAACTCCTCATCCGAAGTGGGATCAGCCCTCAACGCTCTCCCAATTCCCCCCCCGAAAGTCACGTTATGAGCCCTCGCCTCATCGGAAGGGCTAGGAGGGTGGAAGAAATCCCATGGAGCCGCAAGGCGTCTGTCAAACAAAGCGTCCATCGTGCGTGGCCCGTGTATTGGAGGATGCGCTCCCGATTCCGCGGCGGTGCTTCGGCGACAAGGGTTTTGGCTCGGGGTTTCTCTTCTAATCTCGGCCAAGGCAGCACCCTAAGTTCGAGTCGTCCCCAGTGACCCAAACGAACCTATCTTTCCACCCTTTGATCGACTTGGGCAAATCAAGGACGACCTTGAATTCTGCCGATATCTGAAGATAGTAATGAGGCGTCTTCTGGACCGTAATGCCAACCAAGTGGCTCAGCACGCTCATCATTGGTCGAATCGAGAGCCAGCGGCAGATGACGGTAAAGCCGACCAATATGGCTATCGAGTTTGGCGTCATTTGTACTGGAGACACACCTAGCTCATCGAACACTTTTCTGAGAAAGGGGTGCAGCGGTAGCCGAAGGCCGCACTCCAAGTGCTTGAGATACAGAGGAGCCCTCTGTTCGCCATGGCTATACAGGAGATGATTTGTAGGAGCCTCCAACTTGTAACCCTTGAATGTCAAACTTGGCGCAAAGACTTCATCTGCTGAAGTAACCTTCCGAGCGGAACTTCGTCAAAGGCTGCTTATGGCGATCGGAATCCATAACAGTCTGTATTTCGCCGGAGAATCGCTGGATTTGCGGTTGAAGAGGAAGCGGATGCCTTCTCCCCACTCACCACTCGCATTTATATGGTGGAGCCGCGACACCACACCTTTTGGCGATCAGCGGAGATTGAAACCCCACTCGGCGGCGCCGAGGAGGCAACAACCCTACCTATTCCCGGAGGGCCCCACTTCGCACCCGAAGCGCCAATGGCGAGGCGCCGTGACATCGGCCACGTCCCATCGATGAAGCGTTGAAACCCCTCGGAACCCTCTCCTATCCGAGGCTGCGATATTCATTTCACTTGGACTCGTTTCCAACCGACTCCAGCGAAAGGGGCCAAGCTGTTATGGTCATAACCACTAACGGTGATTAAGGATAAAAAAAGAGCGATACGGATAAGCGCTTCGTCTGTCGGTAACCGGACTTCGAACCTCAGCGCCCGACCCACAAAGGCGGCCGACACTTACCGCCCCGCCATGGTCCAATAGGCGACTATCACCATAGCCGAAGCGAGGCGGTCGCGGTTAACCCGTCTCTCTCGGCGGGCGAGCGAAGCGGTCGCGGTCGTCCGCCCGATTAAGCGCCGAGGCCATTTCCGTCGCTCGTCCCATCCGGACGGCGTGGAGGCAACCGACTATCGCCTTCCGAGCGCTATGCGCTTCGGACGGCGAAAGCGGTGCTAGTCGTCCTCCCACCCGTCACCCATTATAGCCCGTCCTACCAATTGTCGGCCTTTCCCAATGATGCGAAGCAAACTTAGACCCTCTTCGACCACCCGTCCTTAGGGACGGCAGCGGCCACAGTGCGTCCCTTCCATTTGATTACCTCGAAGAACATCAGGAGGCCGAGCAAGTCGGCCACCGGCCTCGGCTCCACCTACCTCATCTTGCGTGGCTTCCTCCCCTCAAGCGGCGGTTATCGGTACTTTCGCCCATCGGCATCGCATTAAATCGGTGGCCTTATAACTCCCACATCTCTCACGGTATTTAAGGCACCTCGGACCCATGCAGCTACACGGGCGCCGTCAATCTCATCCCATTAATGGCGAATAGACCACACTAACCCTCAAATTACCCGCAATTTAACACCTGTAGAGACCAGACCCCGAGTAGCGGGGCAGAGATGCTCAGCCAATCACTGGCTCACACGTGGAAGAGAGGGCTGACTCACCGATGATTTCTTAGCCAACGGAAAGACGAAAATACCCCCGCAACCCTAGGTATAAGTAGCCACGTGAACAGCAAACCAAGTAAGTGATCTTTTTGAGTAAATTCCTGCTCCATTTGATTATCTCCCTCTCTACTAACTTGACCGTCGGAGGAACCACCGGAGATCCCAACTCCACCTCTTCCACAGGTCCCTCTTTCTGCTGTAGGAGAATCCCTTGACTGGAATCAGCGTCACTGGGCATTAGGATAGAAGGCGGACTCCGCTCTCTTAAAAGCTAAACTCATTCGAGGTTAGTGACTGTGATTATATACATCAACAAAGGGATATTACTTAACCTTGATCCTAAGTCATCGGCGATTCTGTGACATTTATCATTTGGACACTCGTTATTAACATCTATATACATCTTCTTGTTGTAGCCTTTGCAAGCATAAAACCATGGCTCAATCTATTATAAATGGTAGTTATCTTTGCCTTAAAGGTAAAGTAGCATATCTGTATATTGGTAAATTGTAATTAGGTTTAACTATGTGAATTATAAAGTAGATTTTTTTAAGATCATACCTCTTTTGGATGTTGTGATGTCTGCATAATATCACTAAGTTAAATTTTTATTGCATTTGTAAAGAGCAGTGATGGAGATGCTTTTGTCTTGGTAACCTATTCTGAATGAGTCATGCATATTAACTTTAAAATGTAATATTTTCTATTTATTGTGTTATATAGATGGTTACTTGGTTTACTTACCATTCTCTTATTTCTTTAGTTAGTTGTATCTTTGGGTTGATATATAAATTTGACGCAATTTTGCGATGACATGCATATCTCCCCTGCAAGTTTGAGATAGATATAAGGTGAATTTTATGTTTAGTGGTCTTTAATAAGAATTTTTATAATGAAATATATTACCTTTATATTTAGAGATCATGAAATCCAATAATGCTATTATGGACTTATCTTTGATCGTGTCTTCAAGAATTGATCCTCTTTTCGTAGCCATGTTCCCAAATAAAGTTACACGTAGAGTCATGCCACTATATAGGAAAAATATCGATTTTAATTTTTTTCTTTAGCTATGTTAAGTAAGTATCATGTGTATATCTTTTGTCCATTATAGTGAGTTTTCACCTTTTGTCTGGCTTGTTAGTATTATGTGTATACCTTTTGTCCATTATAGTGATTTTCCTCCTCTTATCGGCTAGTTATATCTCGTAATATAGTTGATCAACGGCTTCATGTTAGTTGCTATTGCAAGATGAACCGTATGTAATTTTTATAATAAGTTTATGATTCCTTCAAGATTTGAAGAATAAAATATGAAATTTTATAAGTACTTACTAATATTTCTTGTATCTTCTATGAAAAATATTTTTTGATTGGAACAAAGTTGTTTAATATGTTAAGGGAAATCAGTTGGTACTTCTTTGATAGATATGTCTCTTGTTAATATCAATTCAAGTGATTCATGTATGTTTCTAAATTTTGAGTTTATTTCCTTCATTTTTCCATTTGAAATGAAAACAATTTGATCCTTTTGAAGGATCTCGAACTTTAATAGTTTCTTCATACATAACTCCTTGTATTTTTTACCACATGAATATTATTAACATCGAGAATAATGTTTATAAAATATAATCAATTAATCTTAAGCTATTATATTATAGTCTTTTAACAGTTTTAAGTGATTTAGCCTTTTATTAATTAATGCTACATCGTATTTTTGATACTCCAACTTATGAGTAAAATTATATGCGATTACTTTAATTTAGATAGTGATATTAAATTTTTATCTGTCGATATATTTTTCAAATTTTAGGGTAATTTTTATAATTTTAAATTTTGAGGGTGTTTCTATAATTTTTAAAACTTTTGAGGGTGTTAATTGCAAATTTTAAAGGTTTAGCGGGCTACTACTAATTTCAGATTTCATGTATGTTGTTTTAAATTTTGAAAAATCGAGAATGTTTTGTGTAATTTGAACTATTAAGGGTGTTTTGTGCAATTTTAAAACTTTTTAGTTTTTGACAATAATTCATATATTATAGTATGTTAGCTAATTATTATTTATTTACCTTTTTATTATTGTTTAAAATCATTGATGTTCATATGGTATTATCTTTCTCTATCATCCACGAGGCTTAATTGATGCGACAAAGAGCTTTTTATGGTGGGGAAAGGGGGATCTATGTTCAAGCCTGATGGTAAACCCTTGAATTCATCTATGTTGTTTGCAAATTTTAAAATTTCATAACTTTAGGGTGCTTGTTTATAATTTAAACTTTTGAGGGTGTTTCTATAATTTTTAAAACATTGTGGGTGTTAATTATAAATTTTAAATTATTAGGGATCTTTGTTAATTTTAGATTTCATGTTTGTTATTTTAAGTTTTGATATGTGAGGGTGTTCTGTGTAATTTTAAACTTTTGAGAGTAGGGAAAGGGGGATCTATGTTCAAGCCTGATGGTAAACCCTTAAATTCATCTATGTTGTTTGCAAATTTTAAAATTTCATAATTTTAAGGTACTTTTTATAATTTAAACTTTTGAGGGTGTTTCTATAATTTTTGAAACGTTGAGGGTGTTAATTATAAATTTTAAATTCTTCGGGGGATGATGTTAATTTTCAGATTTCATGTTTGTTATTTTAAGTTTTGATACGTGAGGGTGTTTTGTGTAATTTTAAACTTTTGAGAGTACTTTGTGCAATTTTTAAAACTTTTTAGCTTTTTATTGTTGTTGTAATAGTTCATGTATTTTATTAATCTTATTTTTTAAATTGTTGAGCTATAGGTAATTCACGTGGGATTAAGATAGGATATAATTATGATTGTGATAGGTTAAGATTTAAATAAAATATTCAAAATAATAAAGGATAATGTTGACCAATGAAAGATTTTCCGAACTCGTCTTTTAAAGGGAGTATGATTCGTTCTTCATAAATATCCATTTATTAATCCTAGCTAATAAATTTTCTGGCACCTTGGCCCTATTACTAAAAGATGTAACATAATGGCAGTAAAGCCTATTTGCAGATTCCACTTGTCGCAATACAATTAGCATGGTAGGATTCCAGTCAATTAAAATTATACAATTAGCATAGTAGGATTCCAGTCAATTAAAATTAGACATAAAATTAGAATATACAACTAATTTGCATAATAGTATACTATATCTAAAACTAAGATTCCTTGTCAACTAACCTTTCAATATTCCATTTTCTTATCTCTTTGCAAATGATATAGTATTTTTGAATCCTTATCCCATTATATTAGCTAATGTAAACTACTACAGATGCAAAATCTATATCAACCTCTACACTATTATCCAAAACATCATTCATAAAATAAGGCAGCTGCACCCTTCTGAAAAATTCCAACATCTGACATTCATAAGAGTTAAAATGGATACCTTTGTATGTATATGTACAATATTTAAAGGGCCAAAATACAAAACATTGGAGTTAAACACAACTTTGAATTTGTCTGGACTTTCCATTAAGAAAAAAGTCAAATTTCGGCCAGATAAGCGTTGCCTGCAAATGTTGAGCAGGCTTTGTATCATAGTCACAAGGTCAAAACTGTGAGATAACATTATCAACAATTAACATCATCAAAGAAAAATCAAGTTATTATGATACTATTATCAGATTCAATATCTTGAAGTCTTGAGCCATCACAATCATGGACAAACAGAAGCTTCCCTAGTTCCTTTGTTTTCGTAACCAGGTGCAATTCATTGTAAACAAAAAGAGAATAAGATGGAGAGATAACTTTGACACTCAGTTTAAATTCAAAAAATCAACACCATTAAAGATAAATGTTGCTGTTTTCTAAGTAAAGCGCAGTATGAGTAGACACAATATTGCGGAGTCCTGGTTCATTAATATCATCGACAACAGAAGGCATTAGATAAAAGCTGAAGCTCAGGCAATATCTCAAATCCTGGCCATGGAATCCGTGTTCTATATCTTCACGCCTTCTCTTTTATTACAAGCAAAATACTGGTAACACAACATAGAAACAATGAGGATTCTAGTACCAAGGTCATTTGGGGACTGACTGGGTAGGATCCATGGAGAGTTAATTCTGTATGTTTCAATATGATCTTATTAATGAAACGGGTGGACAATGTACCGTGCGAATTTATTAAAAAGGACATAAAACATTGGGGCTACTGCATCCCTTTCAAATATTTTCAGGAAAAAAGGGAAATTACTAATGTTGCCTAGCGCAACCATGGATTATCTAATGTAGGCCCAATGACAAGAATATATGAGAGTGATAATTATTTACAGAAGAGAGTGCAAATTCCTCTGTTTCCTCATAACATCTCCTACATGCTTTTGCAAGTTTGTATTATGCTTATTTACTTACAAGAATGGGCAATTAAGCAATAGTGCAGGAGGCATTGTAGGCTTGCAGCATAGCGGTGGAAGTTCTAAAGTATTCAAGAGGTCTGGAGTTTAAATCTTGCTGGCAGCATTCTACTTCTTGTTCACCAAGAAGAAAGGAAGAAAAAAGAAGAAGAAGAAGAAGACGACGACAACGAAGAAGAAAATATTTAAGGTAAGCCTCTTTATACAACAAGCCTGAAGGAAGATCAGACACCCATGTCTATGTTATCTGTTGATTATATGTTGCTTGGTACACAAATTTTAAATATAAGGCTTAACCCTAAGCAATGAGGCTGCTGTGAAGAGAAATTCATAATGATTATCATGAGATGATAATCAAAGATGCGAATTATGATCCATAGGCTTCTTTATAAAACAAAATGTTTAAGTTTAAAGATTTAGGAACATCGCCTGCGAGTTAGGACATATTGAATCACTTATTTAGCATGAATGTAAGAGTACCATTCATGTATCCCATCCTAAAAGTTTGGGATAAAGGCTTTGTAATGTAGTAGTAGTAGTAGTATCAGAAGCAAACAACAACAACAACAAAGTCTCTATCCCAAATATTTGGGGTCGGCTACATGAATCATATTCTTCCATTTCATTCTATTATGGACCTTCTCCTCTGTTAAGCTAAACATAACCATATACTTCTTAATTGCCTCCAACCAAGTCCTTCTATGTCTACCTCTAAATCTCTTTGCTCCATTAACTATAATATTATCACTTCTCCTAACCGGTGCACTAAGAGGTCTACGTTGTACATGGTCATACCACCTTAATCGATTCTCTCTAATTTTATCCTCAATAGGAGCAACCTCTAATTTACTACGGATGCATTCATTTCTTATTCTATCTTTTAGTGTATACTCACAAGACCATCTCAACATTCTCATTTCTGCTACACTCATTTTTTGCACAAGCTATTTTTTAATTGCCCAACATTCTGATCCATAAAGCATTGTTGGTCTTATAACTGTCTTACATCATAAGCAAACATAGGATATTAATGAGCAGATCATAATCTGTAACATTTAAACGGAAAATTAAGTTGTATCAACCAAACAAATTGCAAAATGAGTGAATGACAAACCAAAACGAATGAGTTTTAATTTCAAGTACCCGATTCATATCATCAAGATCAGAAAACAAACAAAAAGGTGAAGAACTAGAGATAATATCCAATGTACTAACTAGATCACAGTGAGTGAAGCTATAACTAAGACAATCCAAAAGAAGAACATATCAAAGACCGTGTTTATTGAAGAAATTACAACAATCATGGATGATAGCCAATCAACCAGAAAACTTCAAAAACACAACAAAGCAATCCAACAGGAACATAAGCAAGATCATGTTTACTGAAGAGACTACAACAATCACGCGATGACATCCGATCAAACACACAAGCTCAACAATAACAACAAACCAAAGACAACAATAACATCAATATAAACAACAGAACAAAATTTAACAAGTTGAAGAGCATCAAACCAGCGCATAAAGATCAGGCACAAACGAGAACCACCGGAATCCACAGCTCCACTTCTCCTGCAGCAGCGGGCACCTCTGCAGCCAATGCCAAGTCCCTCTTCCCACCTTGAAGAACAAAACCTCCGGCCAAGTCGTGCAACAGACACAGACCAATCCGTCATGCCAAAAGCAATAAACATGCAAATAATTATGATAACAAACCGAAACAAACTTCCGGCACATCAACTCCGGCAACCTCCCCACTTCCTCCCAGTTCCCCGAAACCAGCTCCCAAATCCGAAGACTCCTCGAAATCCCATCTCTCCCAACCCCACCAACCAAATAAAGCCTCTCCTCCTTCCCAATTCTCCCATTAACCAGCCGAACGAAAGCGAGCTCAGCAGGCAGCTCAGGTCCAGCTCTGGGGTCCCAAACCCCGGTCACTGGGTCGAAACCCACAATCGAAAACGGCTCAGGAGTGGAAAAGAACAACGACCCATGAAACAAAATCCCATTTTGATGGGAATTGGAGTGACCCATCACGGAGTCCAACCCAGAGAACCTGGACCAAGATTGGTTTGACGAACTATAGACGAAAACCCAGTTGGTATTGGAGCAGGGGACGAAGATTCTGTACCCATGAGGCGAGCTCGAGGGGCTAGAGATCAACGTAGCGGAAGAAATCGGATTAGTTGGGCATCGAACAATCGTCGAACAGTTGGTGAGCAGATTCAAAACCAACAAAGAAGAGTAGCCAACAGAGAACAAGAGGAGCCCAGATGAGGAGGAGAGGAGATGGGTCGTCGGCGAGGAGAGAGGGATCGTTCGCCAGTGATCGGTCGATGAGTCGTAGAGAGGGAGGAAGCGGTGAGAGAATTGGGGATGAGAGAGGATGAGGAAAGAGGAGGAGGAGGGGGAGGAGTTGAGGAGAGAGAGGAATGAGGGGGAGAAGAGGAGAGAGTTGAAGCGTTTGCAGGTTGGTCGGAGAGCGAAGAGGGTTTTGAGAGGGAGGAGGGCGAGGATTCGGTCGAGGAGGTCGTCGGGGAGTCGACTCCAGATCGAGGGCTCCATTGATTTCTTGAAACCCTCAGCTTAGATTTTGATGGGTTTTTGTAGAGAGAGAGAGAGAGATAGGGAGAGTGTTTGTTGGGTAATTGGTCAATCACGGTAGAGGGGAGAGAGAGGGAGCGCGAGGGTTGACTACAAAATTTTGAGATGGATATTTTATAGAGGGATTGGTTGCATTTTGGTTGTAACTAAAATAAGAAAAATTGGGAGTTAGCTAATTGAGTGGTTAACTCGTACTACGTAAGATCTAAAATGATTATTAATAAAATATTTTTGGAAATACATGTTTATATTAATAAAAACATTTTCATGAGACATTGGTGAAATCTAGTAACTATATTCATCATTATATATTGAGAATTTATGTCCAGTTCATACATATTTACTATTGGGAAATTGGTGATTTTAAACTACAGCTTTTACATCAAAACCATATTTAATTTTACCCAAATTGATACTTACCACCTTTAAAGATTTTTTTTTAATGTAAATCACATTTACTTGTTAACATATTTGCAATGTCACACCAATCCAAATAAATACTAAATGATCATTTTACCCTCACCATTTTCTTATTTTTTCATCTCCTTCCTCACAAACCCTAACCCTAACCTCCAGTGGCGAAGCCAAGATTCCAAGTTTGAGGGGGCCAGTGTATGTGTGTGTGTGTGTGCAAACTTTTTTTTAGATAACTGTGTGTGTGCAAACTTAAATACCTTACTGTAGGATCGTTGATCTAACTCAATGAAACACACTAAACACTAGAAGGGGGGTGAATAGTGTTTTATAAAAATTGCAAAGTAGATTATAAATTGCAAGGAAAGAATAGCAACAATCTCAGAAATTGAACATCACAAACACAAGAGATTTATACTGGTTCCACCTCCCCGGTGTACATCCAGTCCCCAAGCAAATCCCGCTTGAGAGTTTCCACTATGATTTTGAAACCTTACAAAATCAAAGGCAAACTGTCCAATTTGCAAGCCCATGCAAATTGCAATACCAATTGACAAGACCATGCCAATTGTAAATAATCTCTTCACCAAGAGATCGCACCTCTCAAACCCGAGAGAAACTTCCTTTAAATAAAAGTACAAAACTCCTATAAGCCTTGAAGTGGATGTGAATGTGATTCTCACTATGGCTATAGGTTTTACTCTCTGAAATATGCCTAAATAATTAGTAGGAAATGATCAAGAACATAGGCTATTTCAGAACTCTAACTCTTAGGCAAAATCTGAATTTTTGGCCTCTTGAATTTGCACAAAGTTTGATCTTATAAGTGCAAAACTTCTTTTTGTTTTCGGCGTTTTCTCTATTTATAGCTCTTGAAAAGACAAGTTTTCAAACCCTAAAACATACACAACAGCTATAAAGCTGTCAAGTATTCAAATTTCAAGCGGTCGGAAAAGCTGTCTTTGTAGTCGACTATAACTCATAGTAGTCGACTACTTTGGTCATTAGTCGACTACTATGACTATTAGTCTACTACTCGACTATTAGTCTACTACTCGACTATTAGTCTACTACTCGACTATTAGTCTACTACTCGACTATTAGTCTACTACTCGACTATTAGTCTACTACTCGACTATTAGTCTACTACTCGACTATTAGTCTACTACTCGTAAAATCTGAAACTTATATTTTTGACTTTGTGTGCATGTAGTGACTATAAAACCTATTGGTCGACTACTAAGGGGTCAATATGAGATATATGAACTATTTAAGACTTATTCTTTATCTATAAACTTTAATGGTTAACATAGGGATTTATATTGTTAAACTCTAATGTGTGTGAATGTGTTGTGAGTGATCAAGGCTTGTACAATAATTCTAAGCAAAGAAAATGTAAAATTACATTTTGACAATTACGTATATCTTCTTCTTTGCTTCATATTGCCTTGAACTCATCTTATGTCTTGAGTATCTCTTTGAATATTATTGTTGATTTAGCCCTAATCTGCAAAACAAATGTTAGCACATAATACACACAATATGTAATATTTGTTATCATCAAAACAATCATATCTTGGGGTCAAGATTCCTAACATTCTCCCCTTTTGATGATGACAAATATATTTTGTTAATATATATATGAAAAACTTTTAATCCCCGTATGAAATTATTAATTAAAAATCTTTTACTCCAATCTTTTACTCCCCCACATCAAAGCATTAGTAAAATTTAAATTTAAAATTTTTCTATATATCTCCCCTTTGTCATTAGCAAAAATAATATATGCATATCTTGTATCCTTTCCATTTTTAGAGTACCTGAAAAATAATCATGTAAGTATAGGTACCCTTTTATTTAGATTCAAAAGATTAGCCTTTAGGAATCCAAATCCACGAGGAATTTGGTTTCCATCTATTAATATAAACATAATTTTTAGAATTGCATATGTTTTCTTAAAATTTGTAATATACACATTTCTATCATGTAAGCAAGTATCTTTAGGTACCCAAATGAACATAGATTTCATATGTAAAGATATTTTATGACATGATGCATAATGTGTCCTATTATCATATTCATTTTTCTTATGAACATATCCTAATCCAAACTTTTGATTAGAAGACTTTTGAAAATATAATAAATTAGTCAAGTTTTCTTTATCTTTGTTAAATTTGTTAATATTTAAAGATAACTCTTCATTTTAACTTTAAATGAACCTATTTCTTTATCTAAATCTGAAATACGAGTTATCAAACCCTAAAACATACACAACAGCTATAAAGCTGTCAAGTATTCAAATTTCAAGCGGTCGGAAAAGCTGTCTTTGTAGTCGACTATAACTCATAGTAGTCGACTACTCAATCAAACAGTCTGTGAAGTCGGATAATTTCTTAGTAGTCGACTACTTTGGTCATTAGTCGACTACTATGACTATTAGTCTACTACTCGACTATTAGTCTACTACTCGTAAAATCTGAAAACTTATATTTTTGACTTTGTGTGCATGTAGTGACTATAAAACCTATTGGTCGACTACTAAGGGGTCAATATGAGATATATGAACTATTTAAGACTTATTCTTTATCTATAAACTTTAATGGTTAACATAGGGATTTATATTGTTAAACTCTAATGTGTGTGAATGTGTTGTGAGTGATCAAGGCTTGTACAATAATTCTAAGCAAAGAAAATGTAAAATTACATTTTGACAATTCATTATATCTTCTTCTTTGCTTCATATTGCCTTGAACTCATCTTATGTCTTGAGTATCTCTTTGAATATTATTGTTGATTTAGCCCTAATCTGCAAAACAAATGTTAGCACATAATACACACAATATGTAATATTTGTTATCATCAAAACAATCATATCTTGGGGTCAAGATTCCTAACATTCTCCCCTTTTGATGATGACAAATATATTTTGTTAATATATATATGAAAAACTTTTAATCCCCGTATGAAATTATTAATTAAAAATCTTTTACTCCAATCTTTTACTCCCCGCATCAAAGCATTAGTAAAATTTAAATTTAAAATTTTTCTATATATCTCCCCTTTGTCATTAGCAAAAATAATATATGCATATCTTGTATCCTTTCCATTTTTAGAGTACACGAAAAATAATCATGTAAGTATAGGTACCCTTTTATTTAGATTCAAAAGATTAGCCTTTAGGAATCCAAATCCACGAGGAATTTGGTTTCCATCTATTAATATAAACATAATTTTTAGAATTGCATATGTTTTCTTAAAATTTGTAATATACACATTTCTATCATGTAAGCAAGTATCTTTAGGTACCCAAATGAACATAGATTTCATATGTAAAGATATTTTATGACATGATGCATAATGTGTCCTATTATCATATTCATTTTTCTTATGAACATATCCTAATCCAAACTTTTGATTAGAAGACTTTTGAAAATATAATAAATTAGTCAAGTTTTCTTTATCTTTGTTAAATTTGTTAATATTTAAAGATAACTCTTCATTTTAACTTTAAATGAACCTATTTCTTTATCTAAATCTGAAATACGAGTTATCAAATTATTACATCCAGATTTTAGATAAATACTAGTCAATGATTTATTTTCAGAAAATAAATTATTATTTAGTTCATTTAAATTTTCAACTTGTGAAGAATTTGAAGTCACTAATTCTAAGTTTAATTTTTCATTTTCATTTTTCAATAACTTATAATTAGACTTCAAATCCTTAAATTTAACATAAAATTCATTGAATGCTTCTAATAATTCTTCATTATTAATATTATTGCATACCTCATCTTCTTGTGCCATGAAGCACATGTGAGCGGATTCCTCTTTTGTTCTTCTTCTTCTTCAAAGAGGATGCATCGCTATCATCCCATGTCATTGCCAAAGCCTTCTTCTTCTTATCTTTTAACTTGTTGAACTTTGACTTTGACTTTAGAAGAGGACAATCCTTTTCATGTGTCTGGCTTATTACATTCATAACATATAAAAATTTTGTTAGTATCTTTAATCTTTTTATACTTACTTTGTATGAGGAACTTTTGAATTTTCTTGAGAGAGCATCAATGTCTTCATCATCTCCATTTGATTCTTCATTGTCGGAAGATGTATTGAAGACAAGAATTTTCTTCTCACGGTTGTTCTATTTCTCTTCTATCTTGAAGTTGTACTTCATATGACATTAGATTCCCAACGAGATCTTCTAGAGTAAGTGTTGAGAGATCATTGGCTTCTTCAATTGCGGTCATCTTTTTCTCCCATTCGGTGTGAGTGCGAAGAACTTTTCTCACCATCTCCAATTGTGTATATTCTTTTCCATGTCCAATTAATGAGTTGGTGATGTCGATGAATCTTGTGATCATTTCGGTGATCGTCTCATGTTCTTTCATTTTGAATAACTCAAACACATTGCACAAAACGAGATTTTAGATTCTTTAACTTTATTTTTACCTTCGTGTGTTACCTCTAATGTATGCCAAATTTGATGTGCTGATGTAGCGGTAGACACTCGATTGAATTCGTTCTTGTCCAAGGCACAAAATAAAGCATTCATGGCCTTTGAGTTGAGATTCACATTTGCCTTTTCAACAATTGTCCATTCGAGTATGGAGTGGTTGGTCTAGGAATTTCGGACTTCGACTACATTCCATAATTCATATCCAAGAGATTGAAGGTAGATCTTCATTCGGCACTTCCATAATTGTAATTAGTGCCATCGAATAGTGGTGGTCGTTGTGTGGAATGTCCTTCCTTGAATTGTGATGTATTTAACGATGCCATCTTTCAACCTTGCTCGATACCAAATGTAGGATCGTTGATCTAACTCAATGAAACACACTAAACACTAGAAGGGGTGAATAGTATTTTATAAAAATTGCAAAGTAGATTATAAATTGCAAGGAAAGAATAGCAACAATCTCGAAATTGAACATCACAAACACAAGAGATTTATCTTGGTTCCACCTCCCGGTGTACATCCGGTCCCAAGCAAATCCCTTGAGAGTTTCCACTATGATTTTGAAACCTTACAAAATCAAAGGCAAACTGTCAATTTGCAAGCCCATGCAAATTGCAATACCAATTGACAAGACCATGCCAATTGTAAATAATCTCTTCACCAAGAGATCGCACCTCTCAAACCCGAGAGAAACTTCCTTTAAATAAAAGTACAAAACTCCTATAAGCCTTGAAGTGGATGTGAATGTGATTCTCACTATGGCTATAGGTTTTACTCTCTGAAATATGCCTAAATAATTAGTAGGAAATGATCAAGAACATAGGCTATTTCAGAACTCTTAACTCTTAGGCAAAATCTGAATTTTTTGGCCTCTTGAATTTGCACAAAGTTTGATCTTATAAGTGCAAAACTTCTTTTTGTTTTCGGCGTTTTCTCTATTTATAGCTCTTGAAAAGACAAGTTTTCAAACCCTAAAACATACACAACAGCTATAAAGCTGTCAAGTATTCAAATTTCAAGCGGTCGGAAAAGCTGTCTTTGTAGTCGACTATAACTCATAGTAGTCGACTACTTTGGTCATTAGTCGACTACTATGACTATTAGTCTACTACTCGACTATTAGTCTACTACTCGACTATTAGTCTACTACTCGACTATTAGTCTACTACTCGACTATTAGTCTACTACTCGACTATTAGTCTACTACTCGTAAAATCTGAAAACTTATATTTTTGACTCGTGTGCATGTAGTGGACTATAAAACCTATTGGTCGACTACTAAAGGGTCAATATGAGATATATGAACTATTTAAGACTTATTCTTTATCTATAAACTTTAATGGTTAACATAGGGATTTATATTGTTAAACTCTAATGTGTGTGAATGTGTTGTGAGTGATCAAGGCTTGTACAATAATTCTAAGCAAAGAAAATGTAAAATTACATTTTGACAATTACGTATATCTTCTTCTTTGCTTCATATTGCCTTGAACTCATCTTATGTCTTGAGTATCTCTTTGAATATTATTGTTGATTTAGCCCTAATACTGCAAAACAAATGTTAGCACATAATACACACAATATGTAATATTTGTTATCATCAAAACAATCATATCTTGGGGTCAAGATTCCTAACACTTACGCCTCGTTTGGTACGCGGGAATAAGTGGGAATGTAATGCAATTCCCACTTTTTATTCATGCCTACCAAACACGATGTATTTTTACATGTTAGAATTGCTATTCCCACTTCTTATCAATTCCCACTTTATGTGAGAATTGGCATTCCCAACCATTTAACAAGGAATTGATATTCCCATTTAAGTGGGAATGAAAATAATCAAATAATTCCCGATTATACCCTCCTTAAAAGATACCAATAGATATAAATTTCCATATGAAAAAATATTTTTATAGAACAAATATTATTAGATGCTCGTACAAATATACAAATAGATATAAAATATTAAAATACTTCTTCGACCTTGCCCTAGTTCCATCGCGTCTGCAAAAAAACAAAATTTTTTTATCAAGTCCTATTTTTCTATGCAATCACGTTGGCATCTAGATAAGAAATCTTTTTTACTATATGTAATATCGATCTCTTATGAGGCATTCTTCTCTTCACTAGCGCACAGTGATGGTAATAACATTAGCTGCTCGTACAAATAATAGACATGTAGCATTAGAAGTTAGAAAGGTGGAATTATAATTATTTATAATAAAAAATAATTTATATGAAAATTATCTTTCAATTTGTAAGCCAAAGTCCGAAATTGTTGCCGAGGTGGTGTGCCAAAATATAACTATCACATGAAAAATTATTTCTATAAAAAAAATCATTTCCATTAAACTTATTTTTTCTCAAAAAATGAATGATTTAGTCTTTTTCAAATATTTTAATGTTTTTAAAATTTTGTGTTTTGGTAAGGGCATTATTAGAAAACAAAATTTTATTCTCCCTTGTGAATAAATGATACCAAACATGGGAATGAGAATAAGATTGTCATTCCCGTTTCATTCTCTAAACTCGCCCAAACATGAGAATGAGAATTAGCATTCCATTCTCACATCTATTCCATTCCATTCCCACCTTCTTTCCATTCTTACTTGACTCTATTCCCCCGTATCAAACGAAGCGTTATAGTTTTCTTTTGTTTCTTAGAGGCTAAATAACACTTAAATACCTTATAGTATTTTAATTTTCTTTTGTTTCTTAAAGGCTAAATAACACTTAAATACCTTATAGTTTTCACTAACTTTGCACTTATATACGCTCACTTGATTTTCATGGCATTGATATGCAGTAAGTTGTTTAAAATTGGCATATTAGTACCCTCTATTATGCGAATATGAAAATTTTCATCCGAATGTTCCACTATGATACTCACACGCTAATTGATTCTAAGTGTCATATTAGAATATTCGGGTAACGATTTTCGCGTTTGCATAATATAGGGAAGTAATATGTAAATTTTAAACAAATTAGGTTCTATAAATTTCATGAAAGACAAGTGAGGGAACATAAGTGCAAAGCGAGTGAAACTATGATGTATTTAAATGTCATTTTACCTTTCTTAAATGTGACTTGATTTGAGGACTAGAGTGTTTCAAATCTGGTTGTTGGGAGGGTCAAATTGATAAAAGGCATGAAGATACAACTACCTTCATTAATTTAGTATTTTTAAAAAGAATTCTTTGGGGCCATGGCCCCCTCCTCAATGAATAGCTCGCCTCTGCTAACCTCCTCAACCTCCTCTTCTCCCCGTCTTGCCTCTCCCTCCTCCCCAACTCCCCTCACCCTCTCTCTCGTCATCCCTCTTCCTCCCCGACCGCCCACTCTCCCATTCCTTCACAAGTGAGAACTAGGATTAGGGTTAGGGTTTAGGGGAGGTGACGGTCATGGGTTAGGATTAGGGTATTGAGGGAGATGGTGGCCATGGGCTAGGATTAGGGTTAGGGTTTGTAGAAAGGAGGATGGAGGAGGCTAGGGTTAGGGTAAAGGATTGGAAGGAAGAAGATGGGGGTAAAATGGGAATATCTAATTTTTCCTGGGTGAGCAGTAAAAAAATGTGTGACATTGCAAACATGTTAGCAAGTAAAGTGGTTTACATCAAATTTTTTTAAAAATGTGATAAGTATAAATTTGGGTAAAAGTACAGATGATTTTAATGTAAAACCCTTTACATTACTAATGATACTCAGAGTAATTGTTTGTATGTTCATAATTCATGTGGTATATTTTTCGACCCTAACAATATGAACTAAATACCCTGACTTCCTTGTGGTGTGAGATAAAGTTTTAGTGATATTTCTTCATTATCTAGGAATCTGGTAACTTTGGCCAACAGTTTGTCATTTACGAAATATCATCATCGTCATCATTAGCAAAATTTTGTACACGTCTCATATATCATTGGGCTTGCCGTGTGGAAAAACTTTAACTTTTTCAATGACTAGATCATCACAAGTTACAGTACGTGGAACTTTAACAAAGATTATCAGTTGAAGAAATATTCACGCTATATTCATAGTATTAATAACTAGTAGAAATGATGCATCCGTGACGGGCACATTCTTAACCGCGATGTGCCGTCAAAGAATGTGAACATCTTTGATGGGCCAAATAAAATAATTGGAGGGCAATATCCCTCCAATTATCATATATTATGTTATTATAAAAAGTGTATGGGATGTTAAAATATTTTCTTTTGAAAATGCTCTTCAAAACACATATATGCGTCCACAAACCGTGCCCCTTCAAATCACATACATACATAATTAAACTACAACCCTTCAAGTTCTTTTCATAACCCCCAATCTTATTAAATCACATCACATTAATTAAATGTTTTAGACTATCATATATTTTATAAGTTATATTTCCATAGATTTAATAAAATTTATAGTATGAATTTATATATTATAGTTAGATATATCGCTCTATTTTGTACCAAACTTTATATAGTCACAATAAACTTTATATCTATATATTCACACTAATCTTTCTTATATCTATATATATACTCACACCAAACTTTATATATTCACACCAAAATTTGTATATTCACACTAAACTTTACATCTACGTATTCACACTAACCTTTCTCATATCTGTACTAAACTTTATGGGTAAATATTAGAAAAGCCCCTTAACTTTGGACGATTATCGAAAACCCTCCTTAACTTTCAAAATACTAAAAAACCCTTAAGTATAGGGATTATCACAAAACCCCATTTAACTTTCAAATTTATCAAAAAATCCTTTTACATTAGAATTTTATTAGAAAACCCTTAAATTTGGGGGTTTTCGATAAAATCTCAAAGTTAATGGGGTTTTCGATAACCCCTAAACTTAAAGGGGCTTTTTAATATTTTGAAAGTTAAGGGGTTTCTTGATAATTGTCCAAAGTTAAAGGAGTTTTATGATATTTAGCCAAACTTTATAGTACAGTGGACGTTTTAAGACTTTACTAAACTTTCTTCTGCCTATCTATCTATTAACAATGCACGTTTTCTTTTTAGTAGTATATAACTATTATTCAATGTAGTAATTAGTAAATATCATAATAAATTCAACGTATAAATTATTATAAATTTTTATAATTAAGAATTTTGTTAACAAACTATGCATTTGATTTATGACTATTAAATGTGCTTTTAATTTTAATAGGCTAATAATGGAAAAATTTAGAACCAGGCCATAATAAGAAAATACACACATTAGCCGCCCACAACATCACGAATCAATCCACTAATTAAACAAGTAACTCACCATCATTTTTATTAGGTAACAATTATGGACAACGGACTAATCCTCTTAAACTCCCACTAATCAATCCACTAATTAAACAAGTAACCCACTATCATTTTTATTAGGTAATAATTATGGACAACCCACTAATACTCTTAAACTCCCACCACTAGGAAACGTATCTCACCTCTACATACATATACACATCCCTCACAAACGAAAGAGAAGGAGCCTTCCATAAATAAAATAAAATAAAATAAAAGTAGCCACAACGAAACAAGTTTTTATTAAAATACTTTGCTCGTCTCTTCTCTTCATCGTTATCTGTTAGACCGTTAGTAGAACTTTGTTTTTGCAATATCTCTTGTTTGATTAATAACAAACTCTCATTTGCTACTGATATATTTGTGAGATGATATATGTTAGGTATAAACAGGTACAAATAAGTTGCAATTAAAAACGATGCAAAAATTAACACGAACGTTGATTTCAGCCTTTGAACCATCGATGGTCACGAGGTATAATCGATGGTCATGAGGCATAATCGATGGTCAAGCAAGTCATCGATAGACTACAGAAAACAATCGGAGAAAACAGAAGTCAGAAATCGGACCATCGATGGTCTACAGTCGACTATCGATGATCGCAAGGACCATCGATGGACTACAGTCAATAATCGTAGAAATCTAGAAACTAGAATTTGCACAATCGATGGACTACAGTCAACCATTAATGATCATCAACGGACCATTGATACTTGTATCCCACCATTGATGGTTAAGACGTCAGTTTTGGAAAGATTTCCAGATTTAATGTCATCCGTTCGATGATTGATTTGATCTCCTATTGAAACTTTGATTAGAGAATCTCTTTTTATGCTATCAAGGTTTATTTAAAGTGGAATTGAGGAAGAGAAAAATAACAAAGAGAGAGAGAGAGAGGCAATTACACAAAAAAGAAGAGAGTTTATTAGGGTTTGTGAGAGCCTCGTTCAACTTATTCTCGGTGCGCTTTTCTTTGGAGTTTTGATTCAGCAAGAAGGAGTGCCCTACGCTTACACTGCTACACCGCTTCTTCACAGATCTTTATCTTCATCGATTTAAAGAACGGTTTAAGAAAGAGCTGTAAGATTATTCTTTTTGTGCTTTAATTATTTTGGTTGGTTGTATTCAAACTTATAAGTTTGACGGCGTACTCAAGCCAGGGAAATCGAGGGTTGGCATACTCAAGCCAGGGTAATTGAGGGTTTGGCTAGCTAGGGCTAAGTTTCTTCGATCATTGCGAAGAGTTAGGTTAGGCGACTAGTTTCGGGTAGATTCTAGGGTGCGGTCTTTAAAGCCTACTGAATCGGATTGTGATTCAGGTAAACTCTGGTCATAGTGAGGAAGGCCCTTCGCGAGAAGAAAGAGTGGATGTCGGATTTTAATCCGAACCACTATAAAAATCTCTTGAGTTCCTGTGTTGGTTTGCTTTTAGTTTTTCGCTTATTATATTTTCGCTGCTTATTCTGAGGTTAGTCGAAAAATTCTAGCAGTCCTATTCACCCCTCCTCTAGGCATGCATCCATCGGTTTAACAAGTGATATCAGAGCATCGTTACTCATATTTAGGTATCGCAACCTAGGATAGAGATGTCAAGCCTTACCACCCCTTCAGCTTTTCCTGAAGGACGCGCCATCAGCCGTCCTCCACTTTTGATGGCACCAATTATGCTTTTTGGAAAGCACGCTTGAAATTTTTTTATTATCTACTGATTTTGATATTTGGTAGTGTGTCGAGCATGGGTATTATAATCCTACTGAGGATATAGGTGGAGTTGTTACTGAAATTCCTATGGATAAATCGACTTCTCAACACAAAAAGGTTTTTTCTTATAATTTAAAAGCTATGAATGTTTTATATTGCTCTCTTACAGTTGAAGAATTTAACAATGTCTCTAATTGTACTACTGTGAAGGAAATCTGGAAGACTCTAGAAGTTACTCATGAGGAAATTTCGTAAGTAAAGGAGGCAAAGGTTACAATGCTGATGAGCAAATATGAAAACTTCAAGATGAAGGCCTCAGAGAGAAAACAGGAGATGTTCACATGATTTACTGATATTGTGAACAAGTCTAAAGCTTTAGGGAAGGAGTATGATAATAAGGAACTATGCAGAAAAATATTTTGTTCTCTATCTCGTGATTGGGAACCAAAAGTAACGGCTGTTGAAGAACTTCAGAATTTTTCTAATCTATCTCTTGATGATCTTGTAGGTAATCTTATCACATACGAAGTCAGACTAAAAGAAAGAAGATGCCATATTAGAAGATTCAAAGAAGAAGTTGTTAGCCTTACAAGCAAAGAAGGAGAAATCCCAATCAAAGAAGAAGATGGATTCAAGCTCGAGTTTAAAAGATGAAGATGATCAGTCTGCACGTATTGCAAAATGATTCAAGTCTTTTTTTAAGTCAAAGAAAGGACAGAAATATCTTCAAAAAGATAGAATCAATTTACTAAACAGGTAAATAATAATTTCTCAAGTGATTCTGAAAGTGAACATATCTGTTATCATAGCAAGAAACCAGGTCACTATAAGAATCGATGCCCTTTGAACAGAAAGGAAAAGAAGAAGGAGGCAAAAGTCTCAAAGTTATAACCTGGGATATGACAGATGAGGATAAATCTGGAGATGAGTCGAGTGAAGATGACAAATAAGCGAACAAGTATCTTATGGGGAGAGGTGCATTGTTTTCAGATTCAGACTAGAGTAACTCAAGTTGTTCTAATAGTGAGTATTCACATGAAGAGATATATCCTTCTTATGATGAGCTTTATTCTAAGTATAAGGAGATGTTAATTCATTTGGAAAATATAGCTCAAAAATATGAAGAAACTAAAAAGATGAATATAAACTTGAAGAAAGAAAATAATTTTTGTCAAAGAAAATTAAATTTTCCTCTTCAAATTGGAATTCAATTGATTCAACCTCTTTTGAGTGCATACAATATTCGAATTACAAAATCAAACCTCTGTTTATCTAAGAAACTTGAAAATATTCAATGTGAAAAAATATTAGTTGCTAAAATAAATGAGTTAGTTTGTGGTTTATCATCCAAACAAATTAAGTTTGAAACTTCGATGCACAATAATTATTTCGAAATTGAATAATTAAAGTCCAAAATTAGTGATTTGGAAAAGGCGTGAAGAAGTTTTCTTTGGGTTCAAAAGGTTTTAACAAAGTCCTTTCCAATCAACGATTTGCAAAAGCTAAAACTGAACTTGGTTATTCATATTCTGAAAAACATAAAAAGTTTTAACCTTCTTTTATAAAGGGTAATAATCTTGGTTGTTTTGATCCTATTCCTAATGAAAATTATCATTCTATATGCTCATTATGTGGAAGAACTAGACATGTTTCGATGAGCTGTCGTATGAGATATATGATTAAAACAGTCAAATAGATTTAGATATCGAAAGGCCTTATTGCTAACCAATATGGACCTATGTGAATATCTAGGTCACAATTATCTGTCTTTATGTAGACTTGTAGGTCGATCGGGGATTGAGGCGACACATGGTAGTTGCTTAAAGATTCAGGTTATCAAATATAATCATTGGTCTGTATTATGAGGAGATACATGTTTGATATATTTTTATATATTATCTCCTCAAACAGGTAAGTTTCCTAACTTTGTATATATGTATAGTTTTTCATCATAAATAATAATAATAAAGGGGTGGGGGGGACCATCGATGGTCGTGGTGGCACTAATGATGCTCCATCATCGATGGGCATATTTAAAAGGGGCATTTTTTTTAGATTTAAAAGGGGCATTTTTTTTACTTTTTACTTTTATCCTTTTTATCTCTCCTCTCCAAAATTATTTGACTTTTCAATCTCGTGGTGGTTTTTATTGCCTTTTAATTGTTGTTATCATCATCATCATCGTCATCAATTTCATCTTTTTGAACCCAATCAAATCAAAAAAGGTAACTTTCTAAACTCTAGATCTTCAAGTTTGATTTTTCTTGCTGTTTTTACATGTTTTTAATAGTATATATTGTGTGGATGGATGTTGAATAAGTATTAGAGTACTTTAGATCATTGACTATTGTTGAGTTATGTATCAGTTTTAGATGATTTGGGGCAAAAACCTGTCGGTTTCAGTTCATAGCCCATCGATGGTTGAAGAACACCATCAATGGTTTATGGACCATCGATGATTGTCAGGAAACCATTGATGGTATATTGGCTGAAGCTGCTATTTTTGGATCCTATTTCACATTTTACTCAATTTTCTTTAGTTCTAAACTATATTATGTATATTCTCTATACTAATACATGTTTATTTGACTTTGTAGAGAATGTCATCGACAAAAGAGCTCGATCTTCATAATCTTCATCTCAAGAGTTGCGTGAGAGGTACCAGAAGTTGCATATCGTATATGAGAGAGAGTTAGATGAGAGATATTTGCAGGTGTACATGAATGTGCTAGGGCTTTTGGATGCAGCTGGTTTAGGTTCTATGAAGGACAAAGGAGGGGAGAAAGCCAATATCTCTTGGGTTCGTGAGTTCTACACGAACTATGACCGGCCCTATGGATCTTCGGACACGAAGACTATAGTGAGAGGACGTGAGATTACAATTACTGTTGATTACATCCGAGATTCTTCGTCTACCACCACCACAGTGGGGATGCCACGATGTATTTATATTTTCTAAGAACATCCATGTTGGTTCTGAGGATTACACCCGCATGGCTGAGTTCCTCATAGATAAATCTTTTTCTGGTGCATTCAACTCAGGTTATCTAAAACCTGAGTATATTCTTCTCAATCTCTTTCTCAAGTTTGATCTTTATCCTAGTGCTGCTTACACTACTTTATCGGTTAGAGATGTCATTCTTTTATATTGGATGCTCCTGCACAGGTTATTCTTGTATGGATGTCATCCGTTGCTTTGAGTGCTAGGGAGATGGTTGAGAAGAAGAAGAAGCAGAACATGCAACTAGTCTATCCCTTCCTGATCACTCACATCTGCAAGGATCATAGGATTCCTGTTTCACCTTCTAATCAGATGGAGAAGGGAAGAGCTGCTTTATGTGATGAGACAGCTAGGAAGAGCTTAGGGGCAAGAGGAAAGGGAGAATCCTCAGCTGGTCAACATTGATGATGTTCCCAGCTCTTGAGGAGGTGTTGCTTCTCATTGGACTTTGGATACTCTAGAAGAGACTGGAGTTGCTGACTACGAGAGTGGAGTCCATGATAGTTGATATGACTGCTCAGCATCAGTACTATGACGCTTCTCTTAAGTTTCTAATGAATACTGCACGTAGGACTGATCCATCACTTCCCACACCACCAGTCTATGGAGCTTTTGTGCTCGAGGCAACCCATGGATATGGCCGAGAGGATATGGATAGAGATGACATTTGATGACGTTGGCTTTATCTTTTTATTTTCTTGGTTCATGTCCATTTTCTTCTTTCTTTATTTTACACTTATTTTTCTTATTTTTCTTATTATCTTGGACTGTATATTCGGATGAAGCATCAAAACACTAGCATGTACTAACTCATATATGTTCTTATTGTCTATTTGTTTAGTTAGTACTTTTATGCATGCTCACCTAACCTATTGTATGTACATAATTTTTAATTTTATTGTTTTTATTTGATTTTTCTTGATTTTTGTTATTTTTGTATATTAAAAATAAAATAAAAATTCTCTTTCTTTCTTTTCATTTTCTTATAAAAATAAAATAAAAAAAATTCTCTTTCTTTCTTTTTATTTTCTTGTAAAAATCAAAAAT
Organism: Asparagus setaceus; assembly: GCA_012295165.1. Lineage (NCBI taxonomy): Eukaryota > Viridiplantae > Streptophyta > Magnoliopsida > Asparagales > Asparagaceae > Asparagus > Asparagus setaceus. The sequence goes on along the minus strand of CM022704.1, from coordinate 54,183,909 downwards.
AAAATAAAATATTCTTTTTCTTTATTTTTCATTTTAAAAAAATTATCAAAAAAAACTTGAACTTGCCTATGTATATACTTTTACATGAAATATTCAGATATGGTTATCTGTTGGTATATAGGCATGAGTTATTCATATTGGTTCACATATTTTTCACACACATATATATCTTATGTGCACACATAGTTATACATGTTTGATTGATAAACATGATGTTTTCTGATATGTTTCATATTACTTTTCACATCTTAGTATCATCTTATCATGTTTAGTCTTGTAAAAGTAAGAATAAATATTTTTATATGTTGTTAGTGAAGTGTTTTTAGATATCAAATAGTTTTGAGCTCAATTTATACTTGAATATAGCACCAAAATTTTTATTCATGTACTTTGTACATATGATCTATAAAATATCAAGCAAAAGAGATTATTCATTAAAAGATGGTCAAAGACTCACACTCTATAAATCCACGGTAAATTTTGAGTGTATTCATTAAAAGATGGTCAAAGACTCACACTCATGGATATGATTGTGCAATATCTCAAGGGTATTATGCTAAATATTTTTAATATTTAGAGATGGTGTACATCGCTCTCTAAATACTATCATTCTTCCTCTTAAAAATTTCTATATAATTGAGGTGATAGATCGAGATTTTAGACCTTTTCTAAAGGTTGAGATAATTCAAGTTGTGCATCAAAAGAAGAAGTTCAAACTAGAAAAGATATATCTGAATTTGTTTTATGAACTAATATAATTATTTTTATTGTTATTTTTACAAACTTTTCATTGATATCTTCACGGTTTGTGTGAATTTTAATATTACTTATCATCGTGATTCACTTATTTTAATATTATATATGTATCTCTCGTGCTATTTTCCATAAAATTCTTTTGTGAACCATATGTATTTCTCTTCCTTTTACCTTTGGATAATTTTTATTTGGATTTTGAGGTATATTGTATGTTCTAGGTGTGTTTTTCTTTTGATAACAATAAAAAGGGGAGAAAAGGTGAAAATTTGACAATTAGAAAAGTTTTGAAAATCTTGTTTTAGGGAGAAAATTTACATATTTTTGAAATTTGGATTTTCTTAAGTTTGGGGGAGTTTAAAATACACATATTTATAGGGGAGCTTTGTATTGCATTTCATACATGAGTTATGAGTTTATTTTGATTTGAATATATATATATATATATATATATATATATATATATATATATATATATATATATATATATATATATATATATATATATATATATATATATATATATATATATAGAGAGAGAGAGAGAGAGAGTTCTATAAACTTAAGTGGAAAGGAGCACTTATCCTAAACTTTTATCCTTTCATTATGCTTTGAGATTTGTGTTACACATCAATGCTATCTTTGAGATTTGTGTATTGATTTTTATCACATGCTAGCACAAATCTCAATGCAAAAATCAATGGATAAAAAGTTGAGACAAAAACTCTATCCACTTAAGTTTATAGGAGCTTTATATATATATATATATATATATATATATATATATATATATATATATATATATATATATATATATATATATATATATATCACCTTGTTTTACATTACGTATTTCAAATTTTGAGTTTTGTTATTATCAAAGGTGGATATTCTTAAAACATTGTTGGTGGGAGAGCGTGGTTAGTGCAATATCTCTTGTTTGATTAATAACAAACTTTTATTTACTAATGATATGTTTGTGAGATAATATATTTCAGGTATAAATAGATACGAATAAGTTGTGGTTCAAAATGATGCAAAAATCAATACAAATATTGAGTCAAGTCATGTCATCGATGGTCAAGTCATGTCATCGATGGACTACAGGAAAGAATCAGAGAAGAAGAAACCAGAAATCAAACCATTTATGGTCTATAGTCGACCATCGATGATCGCAAGGACCATCGATGGACTACAGTCAACAATCACAGAAGTCTAGAAACTAAAATTTACACAATCGATGGACTATAGTCAACCATCAATGATCATCAATCATCCCCCTTCTGATAACTCTATTCAACAATCACCCCCTTCCGATGATAAAAAACCTAAATCCAAACTGAGCTCAATTTTGATAGGTTTAAACCAGTTGCTCACTTCAGATAGACTCAGGCATAGGAAAAATTTGCCCCAAGTAGAGAAAATACTAGAAACTTTTAAACATGTTAAGGTCAACATTCCTCTCTTAGATGCAATTGAACAAATTTCTTTTTATACAAAATTTTTAAAGATTTGTGCACTAAGAAGAGAACAATAAATATTCTAAAGAAAGTCTTTCTTGCTGTCAATATCAGTGACATGCTCTCAAAGCCCATACCTTTGAAACATAAAGATCCTGATTGTCCTACTAGCTCATGTGTCATTAAAAATACATTCATTGATAAGCCACTTTTAGATTTACGGGTCAGTGTCAATTTACTTTCTTATCCAGTCTACCAGCAACTTAGTGTAGGAGAACTCAAACCGACCAAATAAACTTTACTGTTAGCTAATAGATCTGTCAAAGTTCTCATGGGAGAGATAGAGGATGTTCAGATTAAGGTTGGAGAGTTCATTTTTTCCAGTGGATTTCATAGTCTTAGAAATATAGCCCGTTTCCAATCCCAAAGGTCAGATACTTGTCATTTTAGTTCGAACGTTCTTAGCCACTTCTAATATTTTGATCAATTGTAGAACTGATTAAATAAAGTTGTTCTTTGAAAACATGACTGTTGATCTCAATATTTTCAATCTAGGGAACCAACCGACTGAAGAAAACTATATTACGAAAATTTCAAGTGAAGAGTTAGGAGACGAGAGTGAGTCAGATCTGAGTTTTGAGGAGATCTTTGTTAAGGAGCTGAAGATACTAGAGGAATTAGAATCAAAACAATTCTTTTAGAAGGAAGGAACTGAGTTAGATACAAGTTTCTCTGATCTTAGCTTTGAAGAACTTTTCCCTGATGAGCTTCGGTTCCTAGAAAATATAGAAGAGTCGAATTATCATACCTCAACTATGAATCTTGGGTTTGAGAAAATTTTTAAAGAAAATATGGTTGTGTTAGGATAAACTTTCGTTCATGAGGAACATGAGTTCAAATCTGAGACTTGCTTTCTGCCTGATCAACGTCATAAATTTAAAATGCATAACGCCATTCATACCTACCTTCAAATGCTGCAGAAATTATTGGAAACCTCAGAGTGTACAGAATTGAAGCACATCACTAAGTTTATCATTCTAGACATCTTTAAAATCCGAGGTAAAACTTTTAGCAATAAGGTAGGAATCGATGTAGAGTGTGAGCTTTTCATGATCAATTTTTATTCTATATCTTTACTTTTTGTTTCATAATAATGAGAATAATAAAAAAATTTATTCTTCTCTCATTTGAGAGTTTCTTGTTCTTTTAAAAAAAGAAGAAAATTATATATATATATATATATATATATATATATATATATATATATATATATATATATATATATATATATATATATATATATATATATATATATATATATATATATATATATATATATATATATATATATATATAAGATATGAAAAAAGAAAAAAAAAGAAAAATGATGTGAAAAAAGAGAAAAAGAAGAAAATTTTGACTTTATCCTCCTCATACCAAAGGTAATTGAAGATTTTTATCATTCCATCATTGTTCTAGGTCGATAAACAAATATAAAATACTTCATTTCTTATCTACTTTACTTTGTACATCATAGAGTTTGCATTGAGGACAATGCAAAATTTAGGTGTGGGGATGGGGATTAGTCATTTTTCTCTTTATTTTACCTTTTTTTCTTTTCTCTTCTTTCTATGTCATATTTTTCTTTTCTTTTCTTTTCCTAAAAAATTATCACTTGCCAACTTGATAGAATTAATTAATAATTGATCCTACTTGATAAACTTTTAATCTCTCTAGTACTTAGTTAGTTTTATACTCAAGTTAACCTTTTATGATAATTCTAAATAAAGTTCTAAGAAATAATTTTCAAAGTAATATACCTCACTAAAGTCTTAACTTAGACTTGTAATTAAAATAATAAAATTTTTGTATCGTAGCTTAGAGTAGAAGATAATTTTTCAAGTCGCCTTGATCTAAATATTTTTCAAGATATATATACATGTACACATATATAATAAAAAAACTAACTTTGCAAAAGAAGAGTGTGAAAAATGGGCACCAATAAAAATTCTCTAAAAATCCAAGTTCTATCTTGCGAAGCCTAAGGTGACCGAGTGATTAAGTCTGAGGAGTATTTCGATATTTAATGACCTAAGCTCAATTGGGTTGGGATTCATTGGCGCAAAACTCGTTAAATGGTCACTTAGAAAGCCGATAAAGTAGAACAAAATCACCAAGAAATAAAGAGTGTAGAAAAGAAAAAAGGAAAAAAATACTAACAATATATATATATATATATATATATATATATATATATATATATATATATATATATATATATATATATATATATATATATATATATATATATATATATATATATATATATATATATATATATATTCTTGAAAAATAAATTGATTAAGAGACTTAAAAATTATTTAAAACAAAGAGTTAGCATGCTCTTTTCAAAACTTTTAATTAAATTTCTAAGTTAGACTTGGTTTCATATAACTATAATGAAAAGATTTTCTAAGAGATTTACTTTGGAGTTGTACATAAAAATATTTTCTTGAGCAAAAACTAATTATAATTAGATTATTTAAAGGTATGAAGTGAATTAATTATACATTTACTTCTTTAAATTGACAAGTTGATCAAATTTTATGGGTATATTCATTGCAAACCCTCATGAGACTACAACTCGTCATCTAGGGCTAACCTAGGGGCTTAAAGGCTTGTTGTATGCACTAAATATAACCGTGATTCTTACGAAAATGAGTTAAAATTTTTCTTTTTTTCCTTTTTATTTTCTTTCTTTGCTAGAGGACTAGCAAAAGTTTAGGTGTGGGGATATTTGATCATCACATTTTATTATACTTTTATACACTTATTATCTATTTTATTTAAATAAATATATCACTGATAATGTATTTTTCTCTTAATCTAATAAGAGCTAAAAAACTCAAATTTCCTTATTTTTTAATATTTTATTAAAGTCCGGGATCAAGCCAAGCAGCCTATAGAAGCCGAAGAAACGAGGATCCAATATGAAAAGAAATCAAGTCAAATTCATATTCAGGATGATTAGCCGTAAAGAAATAATATTATTTCCCAATCCGAAAGGTGAAATTTAACTTATAATATATGAAAATCACCTATCTCAACGAAACGGAACTATCTGCATTTTCAGAATTATGAGATTCCAATCAGTTGGTCTATCGATTGGTCAACCGATTGATTCCGTACTAATTTGTTTTGTGGCTAAGATTTAATCCTTAAAGCCCAAGTAAAATCTAATGGCTCTTGTTGTTTGCTATATGCTATAAATAAGGATAGAGGGTGATGAGTTTCAGTGTGAAAATTTTTATAAAACTCTATTTGGAGAGGAAGGTTACTCTTATTGAGAAGACCTTCCAAAATTAAAACTTTATTTGTAATTAATAAAAAAACTACCTCTTCAAAATTTTCATTTCTTCTCTTTATTAATTGATGAAGATGAAGATGAAGATTTTTTTTCAATGGGCCAACCCTTGCAATGTAAGTTTTCTTTTTTCTTTTATTTTCTTGCTTTAGAAATTTAAATTTTAGGAATTATTTTTCTTTTCTTTTTGGTAGATTAGATTTATTTTGATATCTTGTAGAGTAGATTTACTTTTATGTTTTTATTTTTATTATTTTATTGCATTTTTATTTTGTAGTATAGATTTACTTTCTTGCATTTCTATTTTTGTAGTTACTTTTATGCTCATAGTTTAGATCTTTATTTTCTTGTTCTTGTTCTTATTTTTGTAATTAATTTTTATTTTTACTTGTATTTTTATTCTCCTTCTTTCCTAGTCTCTAGTCTAGATTTTATCTCTTGGTTTTATTTTCTAAAATGTGTAACTAAAATCTTGTAGGAATTCTAAAATTGTATGAAACTAGTTTGATTTTGTTTATAATTTGTGGATTGCTTATAATTTGTGGATTGCTCTCTTGTACTTAAAATGATTATGTTTAGGATAATCAACTAGAGAACTAATTGGTAGAAGAAGAATTTAATAATTTATATTTATCTTGAGTGGTTTGATAGGTTATGCTTATGAATTCTAGAATTAATATCTAGTTGTTGTTCTTTTCATGAATATTGATTTCACTTGGATGATAATTTGATAGGTTATACTTTTCTTAAGTGGTTTGATAGTCTATGCTTAATAAAGCTAAAGTAAAATATGATAAAAGAGAGTAGTTCATAAATCCTAAATGAATTCAACTAGTGGATTCAATTCTAGATTCCTCATTTCTCTAATTGATTTCCTCCATTTTTATTTGTTGTGATTTTCCTCCTTTTGGTTAAATTTCTCTTTATTGATTTTGTTCTTTTCCATTTTATTCTTTGTTTTCTTTTATTTATTTTCTTGATTTTATTTTTCTCTAATTTCTTCATCTCTCTTTCTCCCCTCTTGGTCTAGTTTTCTTTTATTTGTAAATAATCACACTTTCCTCATATCTCTCCACATTTATACTTTCACTCCTAATTGTCCACGCACAACTCTAAGAACCAATTTAGAATTATCTCTACACACCTTCCTCGAGGGAGCAATATCTTTCTATACTATAACTTGATAGATGTGCATTTGCTACTTTGTTTTATTTACCCTATCAATTACCCTAAGCACTCATTTGTTTTGTGGTTAGCAGTTCAAGATCATTTACTTACTCATGACCAATTACTTAGGAGGGGAATGATATAAATTAATTGTTGTGTTCTTTGTTCTATCTCAGCCATGGAAAGTCATAGCCATATGTTTTTTTAGTGTAATTTTGCTATGGATGTCTGGAACCGTATTATGGATTGGCTTCAATTTAATTGGAGAGCATGTAGCTAGAGTCATCTCTTAGATTGGTATAACATCAGACTGAGTGGGAAAGGATTTAAACAAAAGGCTAAGTGATGGTTTTATCTTTCTATGTGTACATTATTTGGTGTGAGCGCAATGCAAGAATCTTCAATCAAATTGCTCGAAGCTCAGATTAGATTGTCAAAGATATAAAGATCAGTATTATAACTATAGTGCTTAATAGCTCTCTGCCGAAGGAATGTAAGGAGTGGATAGTTTCATTGTAATTTTCCTTTGAGCTTTTGGATTGCACCCCAAAGTGAGTTTTTGTTTTGATTTCTTAGTTAACTGAGCATTTTGATGTACACAAAATGTTACATTTGGTGAATGAATAAAAGTTTTCATTGACCAAAAAAATGGTATTCATGTAGTTATTACATAAATTTCTTCAATGCTGTAATAAATTTCCTTCTTGTTATATTTTTGAAATTGATAATATTAGTATAATTTTGTTTCTCTTCTCAGCCATTTGCCAAACATTATAAATTTTAATTGTCTCTCTTTCTCCAACATTCAAGGTGTCATTACGTCTTTGATGTCATTATCGTCATAGAGACTTCGCAGGTGAGTCCTTATAATCTTAACTACTACATTTCTTAATGATTTTTCTATAATATATGCTGCAATCATTTACTACTAGAGTAGAAACAATTGTTTAATCTCATATTATTTAGGGTCTCCTAAAATATCCCTAAATTCCTTTGTGGCAACAAGTTTACAATAATATATGTGCCTATATCTCATTAAGAAGATAGTTATATGGACGATAGAGATTGAGGCAATTGGACACTTTCTAATTACTAGCTAATTGAAGAGAATGCGGATTCATCTTTATTTTATAGCTGGAGCGACGGTCAAAATAGAATTGAACTACTTTGATTATATAAATTCTCAAGCTACCCATATGTATAAACACATTACCTTTCTTGATTTAGCCTGGAAATTCCTTTCTCTAGATTTTACTTGCTTACATTTAGCATGGAATAGATAACTATTTTAATGTTTTATGAAGCATCTAATTTTCTATTTTCTTCTTAAGATTAATATTTCAAGGTCCAAATTATTTTTTTCAAGTAAAATAAAGATATGAAAATAGTAGAATTATAAGGTTAGCCTCATACGATGAACAAAATTACTTTTTACAACAAAATATTTTGCAAAAGGAACTGCAAGAAGAAAATAATGTGAAGCAAGTGGTATGCTTTTGTATGCCTTTTAGCTGCTATCCTCTTTGAAATATTTTACTTACACTTGACTCTGTGTGCCTCTGCTGCACAAGAAACTTGGCCTCACGCCTATTGGTGCAATCAAGTTTCAAGCACAACATTGTTGCCTCTGCCACCCCTAATTGATTTCGAGTTAAGCCTCTTTCCTCTCTCGCACATCAAGGTAGAATAAAAGAATATGGAAATGGACCATATGGCTAGTTAAAAAAAATTGATTAGATGTTCATGACTACATGTGGTCTAAGGAAAATTTTGTTTTTGAGTCACTTAATTTGATAAATATATATTAATTTAATTTGCTTAACGGGTTAAAGAAGTCAAGAGTCTCTTACTGAGCATCTACACCCATGATCATCACGTTATTATCTATTTTATTTGAATAAATATAATTACTAATAATATTTTTATCTTAATTTGTAGGTAATGAAAAATTTAACAAATAAGAGCTAAAATAAAAATTATTTCAAGCCTAAAACAACTCTGATTGAAGCCCAAAAGAAGCCCATAGAAGCCCAACACAAAAGAGGCCAAGAACTTTACCAAAAAATCGAAACAGAGAAGTATCGATAATTGTATTGATAGTGGTATTGATACTAGTATCAATACCAGTATCAATTCCTAGTTAATAGTTATAGATTAATGGCTCAAATTATATAACTGAGAGGCTACGTTTGATCTAAGAGCTAATATTGATTTGTGTAATCTATAAATAGGAGTAAAGAGTAAGGATTTGAGAGGTGTGAAAAATTTATAAACTCTATTTTAGAGGGAGGGTTACTCTTAATTGAGAAGACCTTTCAAATTATAAACTTTTATGTGCAATAATTGAAAAACTTTCACAATTTTCATTTTTTCTTCTTCTCATTTGGTGATGAAGATTTGCTTCTCAAGGGTCAACTCCTTGCAATGTAAGTCTTTATTTTCTCTTTTATTTTCTTACTTAGTTTTGGTATGTTTTATGTTTTTAATTTTTAATTTCATATTTGGTAGATTAGATTTATTGCTTTGTAGTGTAGATTTATTTCATATTTTATAGTGTATATTCATTTTCTTGCCATTTTATTACTTTAAATTATAGATTTTATTTTTCTTTCTTCCTTTGCTTTTATTTTGAAATATGAGTAGCTAATTCTTGTAGGAAACCTAGGATTAGATGAAAATAGTTTAATTTATTTTTATAGTTTTGAATTGCTCACTTTGTGTTTAAAATGATCATGTGAGGATAATCGACTAGAGACCTAATTAGTAGAAAAAGAGTTTGATAGTCTATGCTTTCTTGAGTGGTTTCATAAGTAATGCTTATTCAATTTTAGGGTTACTATCTAATTGTTTATTTCTTTTCATGAGTAATAATATTGCTTAGATATAATTTTGATAGGCTAAGCTTGTTTTAAGTAACTTGATACTTAGAAAATCTAAGAAATATATGAATAAAAGAGAGTAATTTTTAATGCAATTTAAAATTAATTAGTGGATTTAATCCTAGATTCATATTCTCCTCTCTTGATTTCCTCCATCTTTTCATCCACTTCTTATTATGATTTGATTTTTAATTTGCTTTTATTTTGTTCTTCTCTTTTCCTCATTCTTCCTTCTTGTTTTAGCCTGTTATTTTTGTGAAAACCTCTACCCAAAACACACACCACTTTCGTTTACTTTCTCATTAGTTTCCTACACAATCTAAGAACCCAAATATGATTGTCTTTCTAATACTCTTCTTCCATATGGATTGATATCTATAAATACTGTAACTTGATTACTGTGCACTTGCAACTTAGCATATTTTTATCCCCATCAAGTTTTTGGCGCCGTTACCAGGGAAGGTGCATGTAATTAGAATTTTTCTATTTTCATTCTTTTATTTGTATGTTTCATTGTGAAGGAATAACTTAGAAGAAGAAGATTGAAGACTTGAGAGAAAATTTGCTTCAAGAGGGGCACCCCTTGCAAAGGTAACTTCTCTTTCTAGTATTTTCAATTCAACCATCTAGTTGGCTTTTCACATTAGAAATAATTAGGAACTAATAAAAAAGAAAAATAATAAATTTCTCTTGTTGACCATAATAAAATTCACCCTCCACTTGAATAACTACTAAACAAAATAATAAATTCAAACAAGAGCTCTCTTTCTCACATACCTAATTAAAAAAAATTGTTTGCATCATCTTGAAGTTGCTTTTAATTCTTAGAGTTGCATTGTATATAGTTAGTAGGAATTCACCAAAGTAATTTGAGCACTTGCTTGAAAATACTCCTAAGGAACCCCTAATTAAGATAAGTTGAGGGATTTTATCACTCTTTTCTTAGCCCACAAATCACTAATTTCTCACTACACAAATCCAAGCCTTCTAAAACTCATTAGACATTGGTCCCTAAGGATTCGAGCTCATTAAGAAATAAGGAATCCTTAAGTGAATCGATTTAAATTTACTTGACTCCGTTAGTATCTAAGGCAAGGTTTAAAAGTTGTGTAAGGCATTCTGCAAGGAAAGATGTACTTAATTGGTCATTGACCTTCCTCTAGCACTATCCTTATCTGGCTAACTGATTGAGTAAACTTCAATCTTTTCACTCAAGGAGTTTTTGGTTAGAAACTGGTCTAGTTGAGTTTAGGCTTCACCCTAGAATTAATAATGATTGTTTCAAGTGGCTTTTGTTAATCTTAAACATCTCTTAGATCTTTTACTTTTCTCTTTTATAAAAAACAAAAATAAAAATAATTTAAACATTTTCTTTTGGATCTTTTTCTTAATTTTTTAGTGATATTAAAAAATTCCAAAAGATCTTGATTAGTTCATGCAAGTTTAGATTAAGGATAAGACAAATCAGTTTATTCATGTTGAATCGATCTTTAAAACACAAAATGGCTAATCCAAATTCACTGTTCTTGAGGATATGAGTTATCCTACTAGGAATACAATCTCATGTTACATTAGACTTTCCGAAGTTAATTGTATTAATTATGAGCTTAGACCTCACTTCATAAACATGCTTTTTAAGCTTTTAGGTAATGAGTTCGAAGATGCCTACATTTTTATATCCGAGTTTGAAAAAGTTTATCTTATTATTAAGATTAAAGGGTTATCTGAGGACACAATTAAACTCAAATTCGTCTCATTTGCTCTTAAGGACAAGGCTGAAAAATGGATGTGTAGTTTGCCCACAAGTTCTATCTGCACTTGGGATAAGTTTATTACTATTTTTCTGAAAAAATTCTTCCCAACACACAAAATGGTAAAACTTAGAACATCATTTAGTCTTGCAGGATAATTCTGGGAGAACCATTCTGAAAGTATTTTGATAGATTTAAGAATTTTTTTCATCCAATGTCCTCATCATGGTTTAGAGAAGTGGCTTTTATGTCAAATTATCTATGAATGATTGGATTATTCTTCAAAGACATCATTAGAATCATGTCTCAAGGGGATTTAATAAAGAAAAGCGCTAATGAAGCTTGGAAATTTTTTTAAAATTATCCGAGAAAAGCCTATAGTGGGAACACTGTGATGAAAGAGTTTCATTAGTCCCCCCCCCCAACTAAATCAAGCGGTCTTTCCTTAGAGCCAAACATAACCTTTGAAGCTAAAATGGCTACAATCCGCATCGGTTAGAAGCCTTAGAAACCAAAGAACTAGCTCTAGCTCAAATCAACCCCCAGGATATCATAACTATCTATGTCCAGATCATATTTTAGAGGAATGTCCTCTCTTAGGAAAATCAAACACTAGATCAGGGGAACACTACATTCCAGTATTCTGGAAATGATCATCTTTCTCCAACCTATAATCCAGGTTAGAGAAATCATCCGAATTTTACACGGAATCAGGAAAATTTCTCCAAACATTAAAATTTCACTCTCACTTCAACCCCACAAATTCCTAGAGAAAATATAGTTTCATTCAATACACCGAATAATTTTCACAGCCCAATCCTGCATACCAGAATCAATCTCATTAAAATCAACTTGTAAATCCTATTCCACCAAACTCTGAGCATGAGAGACGATCCAGTGTCTTAGAGAATGGTCTAGAAGCCATGACAAAAGCATCTACATAGACCACCAACATGTTGACTCAGTCATCCAATACTCTAAATTCCTTTATGTAGACAACCGGCCAATTACTCAATTCTAACACTCAAGCTATAGCTAGGTTAGAAACCGAACTTGATCAACTAGTCAGTGGCGTGAGTGAAAGAGAGAATGAAAAATTTTTGAGTCAACCTGTTGCAAACCCCTAAAGCCACTAGATTGAGTCCAACCTACCTAACTCAAGTGAATGTAATCCAAACACTACGGTCAGGAAAATAGATAGATAATTAAGTTAGAATGCCTCCGGATCAAACTCTATCTTCTTCTTCTCCTATTCAAAATGCTAAACTTGAACAAACTCTCTCTCTCTCTCTCTCTCTCTCTCTCTCTCTCTCTCTCTCTCTCTCTCCCCCCTCCCTCCCCTCCCTCCCTCTCCCTCTCCCTCTCCCTCTCCCTCTCCCTCCTTCTGATAACTCTGTTCAACAATCACTTCCCAGATGACCAGAAGAGTGACAGAACTGGCCAATCTTGATGGGTTTAAGTCCATTGCTCCCTTTTTAGATAGAATAATGCCAAGAAAAAACTCTCTCCAGGTAGATAAAATTCTAAAAATTTTTAAGCATGTCAACGTCAACATTTCTCTCTTAGATGTCATCTAACAAATCCCCTCTTATGCTAAATTATTGAAGGGTTTGTGCACTGAGAAAAGAACCACCGATGTCCTCAAGAAAGTCTTTCTAGTTGCTAATATCAATGACATACTCTCAAAGTCCATACCTTTGAAACATAAGGATCTGGTTATCCTACTATCTCGTATGTCATAGGAATTACCTTCATTATTAAGACACTTCTAGACTTAGGAGCTAGTGTGAATCTTCTTTCTTATTCAATCTATCAACAACTAAGGGTAGGTGAATTAAAACCAACTAGATGTACACTCCAATTAGTTGATAAATTTATAAAGATACACAAGCGATGGATCGAGGATATTCTATCAAGGTTGGGGAGTTTATTTTTCCTATTGATTTCTTAGTCTTGGAAACACAGTCCGTTTCCAATCCCAAAGGTCAGATACCTGTCATTTTAGAAAGACCGT
>CM022704.1:53258021-53508021 GCA_012295165.1 Asparagus setaceus | reverse complement strand
GTAGTCCTCTGTAAAACGTGGTGTGTTTGTCAGGATGATCACAAACACGCCCCTTATCGTTACGTTTGAAGAGATTCTATGATTTCAATAATATATGTTGCTTACATTGAATATGTCGAATGGCGCCCCCCTCTTAGTCATGTTCATATGTATATCCATGATTTTTGTGAACATCATGTTAACGAAGGATAAAAATTAGACATAGAACAAGCATGTAATATCTTTATCTTTAATATTTTGAAGTTAGTCCTCCAAATCATTGAAATTGCTAGGTCCTCCAATTCCTAAGGTATTTCATAATATAGTATCTCAAATTATTTAAATTGCTATTAGATCACCAAGTTTAAGTTGTTTCATATTAGTCCATATTCCAATCAAGAGTTGAAGTAGCAATTGGAGGTATTAATTTGAAACACTTATGAGATATGGGGGACCTAATAGCAATTTCAATGAATTGAGGGTCTAATTTTGAAATAACTTAAGGATTGAGGGACCAAACAATGACTTTAATAAGGGACTAATTTCAAAGTATTAAAGATCTAAGGAGTAATATTGCATCAACTCTTTCTTTAATTTGTTTTTGTGAGGGCATTAACCAACTAATTTTCATTTTATTCAATAGATTAATTATTAATTTTGCCAACATATTACTTTTTTATTTGCTACCAACTAATTTTCATTACTGTCTTGAGACCCTATGTACTTTCTGTTTCAAGCTCATGATCAAGCAGTTAGTTCTATAATATGAAATTGTAAAGAGAACTGGGTGGTTATTGGAGACAATGGTGGTTTGATAAAGTATCTGATTGTTCATTCTATCTGCTTCTGCTATATTATAAATTATTTTTAAACCATTGAGTTCTTTTTATTCAGATGCATGTGTTGGATCTGGGATGCAAGACGAGAGGAGAGGTGAATAGGATTGCTTATAATTTTTCGTCTAACTCAGAATATGCAGCAAAAATAATATGCGAAAAACTAAAAGCAAACCAACACCAGAACACACAAGATTTTTATAGTGGTTCGGATCAAAATCCCACGACCACTCTTCCTCCTCGTGAAGAGCCTTCTTCACTATGACCGGAATTCTCCCAAATCACAACACGATTTGGAAGGCTTTACAGACAGGACCTGGAATCTACCCGAAACCAGTCGACTAACCTAACTCCTCACAATGACCAGAAGAAACCTAGCTCTAGCTAGACACCCTCAATTCACCTGGCTTAAGTACGCCAACCCTCAATTACCCTGGCTTGAGTGCACTGTCAAACTTACAAGTTTGAAATACAAAACCAACCAAAAAATAGTTAAAGCGCAATTAAAAAAATCTTACAGCCATTTTAACAAACTGCCCTTCAAATCAATGATGGTGAAGATCCGTGAAGAAGCGATGTTGAATTTGAATGCAAATGGCACTTCTTCTTGCTGAAATAAACCTTCGATGTTGAGCATGACGAGAAGAGGTTGAACGAGGCTCTGGGGGTTGAATTCTCAAATCAAACTCTCTCACAATCCCTAGTTGCCTTCTCCCTTCTTGTTGTTTCCCCTCGTCAATTGTTCTCTTCCTCAATTCCCCTTTAAATAGGTCTTGAAAAACATAGGAAAGAGATCCTCTAATCAGCGTTCCAATAGAAGTCTACAACTATCAACGAACGGCTGAGATTGAATCTTGAAATCTTTCAAAAACTGCCAAATGGCGTCCAAACCATCGAATGTGAGATACGATCATCTATGGTTGACTGTAGTCCATCAATTGTACAAATTCTGATTTCTGGATTTCTGTGATTGTTGATTGTAGTCCATTGATGATCCTTGGTCGACTGTAGACCATTGATGGTTCGAAAATCTGGTTTCTGTTTCTCTAATTATTTTCTATAGTCCATCGATGACTAGACTTGACCATCGATGGTGCCTCGTGACCATTGATGGTTCAAAGGCTGAAATCTACGTTCGTGTTGATTTTTACATCGTTTTGAATCGCAACTTGTTCGTACCTGTTTATATCTAAAATATATCATCTAACAAACATATCAGTAACAAATAAAAGTTTGTTATTAATCAAACAATAGCTATTGCACGAACAGCGTTCTACCCGAACAATGTTCTAATAGCATGCACATATTCATCCAATCAATGGGTGGGTACTGGCACAAAGAAATATGTAAAATACGGAGGCAAACCAAGCTCACAAAGAACAAGTTTGTGACTTAAGGTACATATTTGTGTGCTCTTGTGTAGTCTACCTAATTTACTAGTGTTATGTGTTTTAAATTTTTTTACAACAGTTTTTTAAGAATGTTTTCGAACTTCTTATTCTTGCCCTGATGAAACTACAATTAAAGTTTTTTGATATAGCATTTGTGGTGTACCTCTTCTAAAGACAGATAAAAATTATTTTATTCAATGTTATCAAATATAGCAATTCCCCTCTTAGATCCATTGCATTGATTGTCATATTGAGCTACATAAGATTTCTTATGTCTTTATATGTGGACAAATTTTCAAAATAGACCATTTTAGGAATTTATTTGTAAAAATCGACTCATTTGCAATTTATTCACCATTTTAGACTGGTTTGATGGCCAGGCGGGTCGAAAATAGTGAATAAAACTTCACGGGATTTTAAATCCCGTGAAGTTTAGTGCCTAATCACCCAGCCTAATCACCTTTTAGCATGATTAATCAGGCACTAAACTTCACGGGATTTTAAATCCCGTGAAGTTTTCGAACTTTAATTGCCATTTTCGATCCAGTTTTAGCCAACTGGCTGAAACTAGGTCGAAAATGACAACTAAATCTAAAATGGGTCGTTTTTTACAAATAAATTCCTAAAATGGTCTATTTTGAAAATTTGTCCCTTTATATGTTGGTGCCATTTCTTTTTAGGTTTTTTTGTCTTCACTGTGTCGTTGTTTGCTGTGGATTGGAGGTTTAAGACTGAAGTTTATGCTGGGCCTGTTTGGTTGATAGGAAGTATTAGAAGTAAGAAGTAAATCAAATCTATTACTTCTGAAATTATGAAGTATGAAGTAGCGGAAGTACTATTTTTTTATTTGTTTCGTAAAATTTTGGAAGTAGAGGAAATAATGTTTCTTCTACTTCATTAACTTTTTTTGTTTGGTAGTAATTAAAAATATTGTTAGGAAGAAAGAAAGGTGATCTTTCAGGATTTTATTTAGACTATGAGAATATCCATATAATAACAAAATTGATTTTATTCCTAAATTGACTCAATTTCATCCACTTCCGAGATACTTCTGAGCCTTGAGGGGAGGAAAAAGATTCAAGAAGTAGAGACGACACGTAGGCGCCACGTCAGCTTCTAAGGAAGTACCGGAAGTAGCTATTTCAGAGAAACAAACATACTTTTCTTCTCAGAAGTAGCAGAAATGATGTCTATTTCATCTACTTCACCTACTTCATAGCTATTTCCATGTAAACAAACAGGCCCTAAGTATTTCTATTTCCTAAATATTGAGGAATTCTATTGTTTTCCTTTTTTTTCCATTTTTTGAAAGAGATCCTGAGTTTTAGATTTTTAGCCAAAATACTTCCGTTTCGAAGAATTTTCAACAACATTTAATATAGACTTTTAATGACTATCGTTCTAAATCTCAGTCAATTTTATTCTCTTTATTTTCGCTGTAAGCTTAAATTTGATAGGCTAAGTAAATGAGAGATCTTGATTCATTTTATATAATGACTTAAAACTTGACAGTTTAATATGTTTGCGAGTTCAATGCATAAAAGATAGTTTAGCTCAATTCTCACTTACTATACATATAACAATTTATCTCCCGATCTTTTTCCTCTCCAAATATGGAACATACACGACCAAATTATTGCTTTGATTATAGTTTCAATTAGTTAAAATTTTATCTTAATGGAATTTTATTTCGTCCTTCAGACACTGATGATCCAATAATAGTTCAATTTTTTATATGATTACTGTATGCTATACGTACAAGGAGGAAATAGGATGCCTAATGTACTAAGAATTTCTACGTACATAGGATATCCAAAGACATGAAAGAAAGAAGAACTTGGAGAATTGGCAAGATTATTGCCTGTATAAACTGATGTGCTCAATTTACGACTTTATGTACATCAAGAAAATTCCACAGAAGAAATGGGAGATAAAGACCTCATTTATTAAAGGTAAAATGAAAGAGAAGGCATGACAAAAAGTAAAATATTGTAGGATAATCTTTTGTTGTCAAATTTCAAGTGATTTTGTCTCAATTCAACGAAAGTGATCACTAATATAATATAAAGAAATGTTTTATTTTCCTTTCATGTGAATATCAACCACCTCTCTTTTCTCTATATTTTCATGTGATTAGTTTCCATGCATCAATCTTTTGTCACTTCCTCATTTTCATGTTAAAAAATATGGTTTTTACATCAAAACCACCTGAACTTTTGCCCAAATTGATGGTTACCATCTATTTTTTTAACGAAAAATCACCTAAAATTGCTTGCATGCTTTCAATGTCACACAAATCTATATTTTTAATGTCACATCAAAACCACCAATTTTCTGTAGCTAATGTCTCATGTGTGGTTATGCTTGGTACATAGTTCAAATTTTTGGTGGTAATTGTGATTTTCTTAACATAGCAGGTGGTTCGTGTCAAAAGTTTATAAAAGTAAGGTGGTATACATATCAAGTTGTGTTTTGTAAAGGTGGTAACATAAGAGATATAAAAGTTTAGGTGGTAAGAGATATAAAAGTTTAGGTGGTAACGATAAAAAAAAATATAGATTGGTGTGACATTGAAAGCATGTAAGCAATTTTAGGTGGTTTTCGTTAAAAAAAAAGTAGGTGGTAATCATCAATTTGGACAAAAGTTTAGATGGTTTTGATGTAAAAACCCTAAAAAATATTCAAAATCTGAAACAACTATGTCACATGTAAAGCACTTGTTCTATACTAGTATGTATAATTTGTCTGAATTTTTCTTTTGAATTGAAAGATACGAACACTTCTTTGGGGACAAGTCAACTACTCATTTGAGTTAGGCTTCTGATGGTCTCATTGTTCGATGAATTCATGCCCCGCAAATATCATTGCTCTAAGTTTCTCTTCCAAAGTTTGAACAAGTCTTACAGCTTTATTGTCCCAATTTTCTTTAAATTAAAAGCAAAGATGGAAATTTTTGGTGCTTATAAAAGATACTGAATTTTTAGATCACGGGTAAGCTTCAAAAGTCAATTAGTCACGCGTAAAAGAGAAGAGATGTTGATTTGGTTTGGTTATGATCAAAATTGAATCCGAAACTTCACTCTCTTGAAGAAAATCCAACTCAATTTCCATTAAAATATGTGTTAAAGCCGAAAGAGACATGGTAGAGCCATGGATATTGTCTAAAGATACGAAGAAAAGATAAAGAGGTAAAAAGAGGAGAAAGGTGACTAACTTAGAGAAATGATATAGGAAAAAGAAGAGAAAGTATAGGGTTCAAAAAATTGAAAAAGAAATAAAGAAACAGGAACCTGGATTTTAAACTTCATTTACCATGTGTCGTTTGAAGACTGATAAATAAGACATTTGATAGAATAACTTCATGAATCAAGGTGGAATTAAGTACATTTCCAGATACTTAGATCACTTCATGAATCACCGACCCAACTCCTCCATTAAGATCTTAATAATTAAAACAGAGGACAAAAGCAACAAGGAGGGAGAATTTATTTTACACATAGCAATCCTTATTTATCATTAATTAAACACGAAGAACAGCACTGAGTTCAAAAGTAAAAAAAAAAAAAAAAAACAGCACACAGATATATTCATGCTAGAAGCTAGAAATTCCTTGCTCATTCTCTCCTTCACTCAAGTTCAAAAGCTGATGCATCGAAGCTATCAGAAAGTCCGGTTCCAGTCTTGAAGGTGAGCTTCTCAGACGAAGGAGTCTCAAAATACATCTCAACAACGGAGAGCCACAGCAGAAGCTCCTTGGTTTTCACTCCGGTCATCTTCTTCATCTTGCGAGGCTCAACTAATGCGGTCACCTCAGTTGCATACGAAACCTGACGCTTTACCTTTTTGAAAGTGTGATTCTTACTCTTCTTCTGAATTATCCACACGAATCCGGATGCACGATTGTAGCCGAACTCTTCTATGTCCTCCATAGGGAACAAGCCCTTTGGAAGGCAGATCTCTGTCAGAAGTTCGATGATCTTCTTCATGCACTCAGCATCCCCATGGCAGATCTCTGCAGCTGAGCGGTGGCTCTCGATGGTCTGCGACGACGACATCTTTCTTTTCTTTGGGTAAAATTAATTAAGGAGAGAAGAGACTGGGATATTTTTTGAAGTCTAAGGTTTTGGCTGAGTGAATGAAATGTGCATTGGAAGGGGTGCAGTATATATAGAGAGAGAAGTGATGAGGTTTGAAGAGAATTTGAGAAGGAACTTTGTGACTTTTGTCAAACAGAATGGGAGCTAGTTTAATGTTTACAGGTAAAGTTGGAGAGGTCAAGGGAATTGGATGGTCAAGAAACGAAGGAAGAAACATTCAGTAGTCAAATTCATTTACAGATCAAAACTCATAATTGGTGGTTGAAAATATGGATCAAAATTGGATATTGTGTCAGTGCCAAGTTGTCAATATTTTAAAAGTCAAATAGGAGGATACAAAGGTTTTTGAATAATGAGGTTGGATGGAGACTCAGGATGTAGATAAATGTGAGACACAAGTTATCTTTTTTCTTACATTACGAAGACTTCTTCCTACAACAATCTTTTTTCTTACATTACGAAGACTTTCTTCCGTACACAAAACTTTGTTCACTATTACAATGTTCTTAATTTTTTTCATAAGCTCTGAGAACATATAATACCATTTATTTTGTTAGTAAATAATATAATTTACTTAATATAGAAAAAGTTAGCTTTTATTAATCGTATATTATAGGATGACAAGATGCTATTCAATCCATCTTCACCTTTTCTTTTTCTTTTTTATTTTATTTTAAAATGATTGTTCTCGGGAAAAGTCATTATCTTTTTCATCGGTGAAATCATTCTACCTTGATGGGATTACAAATGAGTTTCAAATAAAAATCACCTTTTATAAGGCTTGTTACAATGAAAAGGATAAAAATTACAACTTTCCTCCTTGTGAATAAGCGGGATCCGTTTATCGGATCCTCGCTATGGGATTCTTTGCTGTCTTGGGGATGTGTTAGTGGACCACAGCGATTCCTTTCCCAAGTGTTGATCAAGCGAGATGCGGATGCGGATCTAGATCTAAAATCCCTCCTTTTCGTGGGAATTCTTAGATCGTCGGATCGAGATCTAAGCGAATCTGGAGATTAATTAGCCAAGGAACTAATCAGCGTAGTGAGCGAGATCACGGATGCGGATCTAGATCTAAAATCCCTCCTTTTCGTGGGAATTCTTAGATCGTCGGATCGAGATCTAAGCGAATCTGGAGATTAATTAGCCAAGGAACTAGTCAGCGTAGTGAGCGAGATCGACCAGCGAACTTCGTTACTCTTCTTGGATCAAGGCCAAGCTTGATCCAAGGATGGTTTGTTGTTGTAGATGCGGATCGAAAACTTTGGATCTCGGATCTCACCCCAGCGCAAGTCTAGATCTTGATCTCCTTTCCCTTGGAAATTCTCTAACCCTTGGCACACACAAGAGTTCGTGAGTCTCCTCTTTTTTATCTCCCCGACCTCAGAAAATGAAACCCTAGCCCTCATATTTATAGGTGCGGCGGCGGATCTTGGTGGCCGGGCAAAAGCCCATTAGGCCTTGGTGTCTCGGCGGCGAGACACCTCTAGGTGTCTCGGTGAGTGAGACACCTCTAGGTGTCTCGGTGGCGAGACACCTCTAGGTGTCTCGGTGAGTGAGACACCTCTAGGTGTCTCGGTGGCGAGACACCTCTAGGTGTCTCGGTGAGTGAGACACCTCTAGGTGTCTCGGCTGAGTGAGACACCTCTGGTGTCTCGGTTTTGACCGAGCGCCGCGTGGCTTCTCTCTGTTGGTTTTCCGAGCTTGATTTGAGGCTTCAAAGTCGGGTTTATCCCTTCGCTCGCACTCATGACGCATCAGTTCACCAAGATTCCGGAATCAGCTGACAGTTCAGAAAGGAGAGAGCTCTTTTCAAAAAATTTCCGAGGCGCTGCCCCGGACCCGCAAGGGGACCGCCAAAAACTCTGCGTAGGGCGTCTTGAGGAGAGCTTTTGCGTTGCGTTCACTTGTTGTGTCGTCAACGGTTTGCCATTACTTCATCGGATGACTTGTCGATTATTCTCGTCATCACGAGCTACGTTCGAGGACTTATAGGCAATTTTCAGCGCCTCTGAGATACCCCTCAAAGTGTTTGGTCTTGCTCTTTTATAGAAGAAGCGAAATACTTTGGATGTGATAAACCCGGACCTTGATCGGTGTAATAGGACACAGCGGCTTCAAATCTTGATCTCTCGATTCTTCGGACTATCCGGTGCCTTGTAGGATAACTAAAAGTGTCGCGGTGCTGCATTTATTGTCGACCGCTATCGAAATCTTGACTTCGATGGCCGATGAATGAATTTTCTTATTTTTAGCTTCGTGGTGTGAGTTGTCGTCGAACTGTTCATCCAATTCCGTGAGACTTAGCTTTGAATCAGTGAAATCTCCATTGCATGGCTTGGCATAAGACTAACCCCAGTGGGAGGATATTGAGGATTCATCCTTTGATTGGTGAACTCTTACTGTGATGCTCGTTGCAGGACTGACCACAGCGGGAGGGATTTTCTCGAGATGTGACGCGTTGTCCGGCATCAAAAATTTTCTCTTGGAATTCCACCTCCAATTGGCGATTTTTCATCACAACGAATTGTCCGCCGTCGTAAGACTGAACCCAGTGGAAGCAAATTGGGGATTGTCGAGTTATCCTTAAGAATATAAAACTATTCTCCAGGAACTTTTCGACAAAATAGGAAATAGTTTAGACTCGTATACCTAGTTGGAGTATCGCAGTGGGAGAATTCTACTCCTTGTTGGGATAGAATTAGGTTATCCTCTAGGAACTTTCCAATAAATTAGGGAACAGTTTATACTCATGTCCCTTATTGGAGTATTCAGGGGTTCGACCATCGTGGGGATTTCTTGATCCGGTGGAAAGGAACCCTTCATGGGTTGCATTCATTGTCTGGCATAAGTTGATCCGTTGGTCGGTGGTTGGAAGCTGCGGGTGACCATGAAGTAACTTGTCGGTTCCTTGTTCAAACTTCTAGGGACAACTTGAAGAGGCGAGGCGCAAATTGGCCTCTTTCCCCTTTGGAGATCAATATCTTTGCTTGAGGAGATCAATGTTCACTTGTATACTATTAGTGCCTCGGTGGGAGTTTTCTTGCGGGGACGCATTTAAGATCTCCTTTGAGGAGGTGCCTGTGATAGGGCTCCGTCCGCGAAATGAAAGAAGCGGTGCATGGTTCACTGTGACCTATACTCTCGGGGAGATCGATGAATCCGACCACGTAGGAGTAATGATTGACCCTTGTGTACATCCCGATTGACTCCATGCATCTAGGTTGACATATCCCGTTTCTTGGTGCAATGAGGTCGGTTCTCTATGATAGCCCACACGGAAACACTTGAGTCTCCATCCCGTTTAATTGGGGACTAGTCTTGTTAGCTAGTTCATCCTCAATTTGGCGGTCTTGATGAATTCTTTTCTATTGGTAAGATGTTCCTCCAAAGCTAGGTATAGCGGTGGTTACTACGCCAAAGGGCTGTAGAGGACCAGCTGCGGAAGTCGGTCGTCGGCGGTAGTTCCATTGTTGTTGTGACTTGCGATCTGTCATTTTCATTGTCCACGGCATTCATAGGATTCTTGGCAAACCCTCGACCTTCAGCGGTTTGATTTGCCTTTACCGATTACCGTTTGAACCGGGCTAGCATCGCGGATTATCGAATCCGTTCGCATGTGGCGTTGTGCTAAAAGAATGAAACTCTTTTAGACTTGGTGCTATGATTTTAAATACATAGACTTTGTCACTTTTCACGGGTAAGAGACTAACCGGCGTGTTGGCGGTGACTTTGGGGTTATTGGCCAACCCGACCCTCAGCGGTTTGATTGGCCTTTACCGATCACCGTTTGGACGGGCTAGCATGCGGATTATCGAATCCGTTCCGCATGTGGCGTTGTGCTAAAAGAATGAAACTCTCTTAGACTTAATGCTCACGATGTTGAATCGTGAAGCCGTCTTTTCACGGGAATAGACTACGACAGCGTGGTAGGCGTTGGCTTTATCCTTCTTAGGCTTGGGATAAAATACCCCAAGATGAATCTTGGTGTCTTCTTTTGACCGGAGGCGGTGAACGGATCGAGCTGGTGAATGGAATTGATTGTGGGAAAGGAAGAATTTTATATTACGTTTCCGATGTCGGAGAGGAAGGATTTTATATCCTGTCTCCAAGTCTTTGGAAAGAAAGAATTTTATATTCTATTTCGAGGTCTCCTTTTAATGCAGGTAGAGGCGAACCCCAAGTGAACATAAGAAAAGAAGGATTTTATATCTGTTTCTTAGTCTTGGAGAGGAAGAATTTTATATTCTATCTCAGGAAGATGGAGAGGAAGGATTTTATATCCTATCTCCAAGAAAGGGAAACTAAAAGTGGGATCTCCACTTGAGAATCTCTTAAGGTGAAACTAAGAGTGGGATCTCCACTCAGAGAATCGAAGAGATCTGGTAGTTTTCACTTTTATAGGATTAGCCACGATCTGAAGGTCTCGTTTATCGAGAGTGTTCCAATTTTAGTACTACCGCCATGGGAGGCGTGGTGAAATGGAAGCGATGGAGGCTTTACGTTCATCGAGAAAGTGATCTCAATTTGAAAGTGGACCTCTTGTTCATTGAAAGGAATCAAGAGGGATTTTGATAGAGGATCAAAAATTTTGTGGACCCTTGCTTATTGAAAGAAGTCAAGGGGAAATTTTTGGTGGAGGGACCAGAGAAAATTTTGTGGACCCACCGTCAATGAGTTTGATCGGTGGAGGAATTCTGGAGGAAAGGATTAGGGTTATCTCCGAGGAAAGTATTTCCCGAAGAACTTCCCTCCAAAACGGGTTATCCTGAAGGTACTAAGGATAGTACTTCTTCAGGAACTTCCCATTGATCGGCATTAATTGCCTATCGCCTTCCTGAGTGATAAGGCGATATCGCCATGGAATAGACCGTTTCAATCACAAACGGCCCTTCCCACTTGGGTTCAAACTTACCCTTCCTCTTGGAGTCGAGAATTATCGGTCGTCGAGCAGCGAGGACCAAGTCTCCCTCCTTGAAGCTCCTTTGTCGGACTTTCTTGTTGAAGGCCCTGGACATCCTTGCTTGGTAAAACTCAATGTCTTTGTTGAGCTTCCAGCTTTTCATCTAGCATCTCGAGTTCTTGGCTTTTGATGTAGCTCCTCTGTCGTCATCTCGGTTGCGAGAGCAATCGCGGAGGATGGAATCTGAACTTCAAAGGCGGGGCGCTTCACACCCATATACCGAGAGTGCGGGGTAGCCCGGTCGGTGTCGCGAATCGTCATGCGATCGCCCGAGTGCTTCTCGAGTTTATCATCGGTCGCGTTTGTTATTTTTACCGGTTTCTTGAGAATTTTAATGATCGTTTTGTTGAAGGCCTCGCCAATCCGTTTCTGTGAGTTATGCCTTGATTGAGAGGCGTCACGGATCTTAATTTCTCACAAAACCGAATGAAGGCATTGCTAATGAGCGGGGACCGTTATCATGTACAATCCGCCTTGGTACCGTGTCGATAGATGGCGTGGTGCTTGATGAACCGAATTACATTGCGGCTTTTACCTCCTTGAGGGAATCGCCTCTGCCCACTTGGAATGTCGGTGATCGCCGGGATAAACCGATCACCTTTGGCCGACGAGGAAAGATTGGGCCTACCACATCCATGCCCCATGTCTCGAATGGCCAAGATGTGGTGGCGGGTGAAGTTGCTCGGGAGGTTGATGCGGTAGTTGGCGTGTATTTGGCAGCGTGACACTTCGAGCATATCGCGACGCATCATTGACCATAGTAGGCGGTAGTACCCCATCCTCTGATCCGATCATAGAGCTTAGGACTGGTAGTGCGCCGCATTCTCCTCCGTGTGCTTCTTGGAGAACTTCCTCTGCCTCTTTGTTTGAAAGCGTGAGTAGCAAACCGTTATACCCACGCCGATAGAGCGTCACGGGTTTCCGTATTGTAGAAGAACCTTGGCTCTTCTACGGACTGATTCACGCTCCTTCATATCTTACGGCGGGATGCGTGCAAGGCGTAGTCAATAATAGGGAAGCGCCAATCTCGGGGCTCAAGTCCGACTTGGGTTGCATACACTTCCTTAGTGACTACCCTTCGTCATTTTACGCCTGTCATAAATAGGAATGAATAAGCGGTGGGTCCTCACGTGACCATTTGCTTTCGATCTCGGGAGGTTGCGCCAAAGACACCGCTAATGCCGCCCGGTGCATGCATCACGCGATGCGGAAGCGGAATGTACTCGATGAAGAATCCTTCAAGCGAGTCCGCTAACTTCGATAGCGGCGATGGTATGGGATTAAATCGGGTTCACGACCTCATAGTCCCCGCGAGTCGTTTGACAATGAGTTGGGAATCCCGAAGGCTTCGAGATACTCTACCCCGGCTCTTTAGCGAAGCTAAGTCCAATGAGGCGCGTTGTACTCTGCGACATTGTTAGAAGCGAGGGCTCGGTCGATGAATAAGCCGAGGCATGACATGCTTCCACGGGAAACTAAGACTACTCCGACTCGGCGGAGATCTTAGAACATCCGGCTTCATACGTTAGTAGCTTCGGGGCGCTCCATCAAAATATAAATGCCACACTGTTGGTGCGAGTTGTGTTAACCTCGTGGGTCTCATCCGGTAGATCATCAAATAGTTCAGCCGTATCCTTTGTTGGGTTGGTCGCCAAAAGATCGCAGATGGCTTGTCCCTTAATTGACCTGGCGCTTGAAGTGTAGGTCATCTTGGGACAAAAGTAAAGCCCATTTCGCCAGCGCCAATTCATAGAAATTTGTTGCGTCATGAACACCGAGCGGGATTTCGTTAGAAATGGCGTAGATCGTTTGCCCAACTAAGTAGTGTCGCATTTTACGAATCGCAAAGACCGGTAGCGAGACACTCTTTCGATCATTGGGTAGCGAGATTCGCACCTACCAAGGTTCGGCTTAGATAATAAACCGCTTTGCTTCGTGACCGTGGTGCGTCGTCTTGTGCAAGTAAAGCACTCAGCGAATGGTTCGTCGCTTTGATATAAATCAAGAGCGGTTTACCCGACTTGATTGCAATGATGCGGAGGATTCGTCGGATCGTTTTGATATCTTGAATGCCTTCGGCGAGCGTCATCGGACAAAGGACACCCCTTTTGTTCGGCTTAGAGAATGGTGACATTTTCGGAGAGGTTGGAAATGAAGCGTCGGATGTCGCTAATCGCCCTGTAATCCTCACGAGTTCCCTTAGATTCTTTGGGGTTGCAATTCATTGATTGCCTTTATTTTGTCGGGGTCAATGTGGATACCTTTGTTGGTAACAACAAACCCGAGGAATTTGCATTTGGACATTAGAGGAAAGACTTGGTGGGGTTCATCTTTAATTGATGAGTCCGCATGAGGTCGAATACCGTCCTCAAGTCACGGATATGGTCATCTTTGTCCGCGACTTTTCACAACCAAGTCATCGGCGTAACATTCGACCGTTTTCGAAGATGATCACGAAAGATCTTTGTCATTCTTGTGGTAAGTGGCGCCGGCATTCTTCGATCGAATGGCATGGTATGTAGCGAAGATGCCTAGAGGAGTTCGAGCGCCGTGTGCTTTCGTCATCGGATGCATCTTGATTTGGTTGTAACCGAGAACCCATCCATGAAGGACATTAGCTCAAATCCACATGTATTATCGGCGATCACATCGGTGATTGGAAGTGGGAAGTCGTCTTTTGGGCATGCGGCATTGGATCTCGTAGTCGACCGCAGTTACGATCGTCCGTTCTTTTTAGCAGGAGCGATATTAGCCACCCAATCCGGATGTTGAACCTCCGGATGAAACCGAGGCTATGAGCTTCTTTACTTCGCAACAATTGCCTCCATAATCGTGGGCGAAACCGTCTCATTCTTTGTTTGGCGGGTTTGGCATCCACTTTAATGTCGGTGATTGCATTGCCACATTGGGGTCGAGCCACGGCATGTCCTCGTAGCTCGGTGAAAACATCGATATACTCTCGACAAGAGCGATCAACCTTTTCTTTTCCTCACGGGGAAGGCTGTTGCTAATATTTATAAGTTTAGGGTGTGCTTCATTACCCATGTTGATCGGACTACCTCGTCTTGATCGGAGGCTCCCTCTGCTCAAACCGGTCCCCATCGCATGTTGAGGTGATGGACCCATGGGTCTTCCCATGTTGACAATTCTTCATCTTCTTCGGTGTAGTGGGGTCCCTTTGTAGCCATGTTGGACATCAACCCACGAACATCTTGCCGATCTTGGCGTCGAGTCGAGGCGTGAATCGGATGAGTACTCATCATCTAGGTTGGGTGGTTGGTTATTGATCAGCCAACAACACTCATCTTCTGAAGAGGATGCGTATCCCAATCCCCTTTTGAATCCGTAATAATTATCGGGTTTTCCCTTCGGTACATATGCAGCCTTGGGTGGAACCGGAGATCCCCGCCCAAAATAAAGTCCTTCTCCCAATGCAAAGTCGTACCCCACTTCTTCATGAGGTCTTTGCGCTTCGGGCTATATCTGGAAAGATGAAGTTTGGTTTATCTTCATGAACCCGTCTGCGAGGAAGTAGTTGGGCGTGGGAGTCAACTCCCCTCTGCCGTAGACTAAGTCCTTCTTGCGGCCTCTCTTCCCTTGGACAATGAAAGTCGTCTTGGATGAGTCTCGAAGGTGCTTCTGTATTACACAGGATGACCGAATTGGCATATGCAATTGGGGTCATTATACAACTTTTCATTACATCGTTCAAACACAGCGAGTACTCTAAATCATCTTTTATTTCTTCTTGACGAAGCGCCAATTACAACTTTCATCGGAAGATCCTCTTCGTCAAGATTGACTACTAAGGGTACAATGTCATTCGAACAAAACCACCTTTATAGTCAAGCCCGGCCCGATATCGGCGTCCTCACGCTGTCCGTGCCATGGGCGATGATTGATGTCGGACTCATTACGTAAAGGAGAGTCGGTGAAATAATTCTCGATCCTTTAAGCGGTTGTTTGTCGCGACCACCGTCTTAACCTCGTTATTAGTGTCGACATATTTGGACGATGGAGGTAGAGGGACTATAACATGGTTATGGATCCAAGGCGACCCAACAACAAGTTATAGGAAGTCTGCGTCAATGGCGTAGCGGTGACTTCGGACTTTAAGTCCCCATCGACACTTAATGCGGATTTTACCAAGTGGCGAGACCCGGTGTTAAATCCGTATATCCTGATGCCGGTCGGCGAGCTGGCGGCGGGAATCCCGGGCTATACATCGGCGCAAAGGCATGATGCTCCTGTGGAACCGGATCAACTTGGATCCGGTTGACTATTTGGAACCAATGTACCACAATGAAGTAGGCGGCTGTCATGCTTCGGCGTCTTCGTCGCATATCCTCCTTAGAAGCGTGATGCGGGGAATATGCTTGGAGGCCACATTGCATTCGGGCTGATGACTCCGGCTCCTCGGACTTGATTTAATGTGGGTTAGGAAGACCTCGAGTGCATAGCGCTTCTCGTAGCAGCAGCGGGTTTCCTTGGACAACCTCAATAGCTTCATTATAAAGTTATTCTTGCGGGATGTTGGCCAATTGTGCCATCACATCGGCGGTAGGGAGAGCTTGTGTTCCCGGTCTATCCCTTCCAATCGGGCGATTAAACCGGATCGCCGGGTTGCACCTCGGGATTTGCGGGTTGTTTCCCCTTCGTTACGGTGGCGTCCTCCTTAGGGGTGGCGGGAACCGTGGGAATTGTTACTACCCAAGCTCCGTTAACGTTTTAGCATTAAGGTTGGAGTCATCGGGGTATTTGTAAGCGTACTCCGCCCACTCACGGTGACAAAGGCTTCTGTTCCTCCTCAGACAAAGAACCGTAGGAATTTGCTCGTCGTCGTCGAGTAGAACCGCTGAGGTAGCATTGCAAGATTTGCCCTTTCCTTGGACTTCTTTTTAGGCGAAGGCGTTAAGCCCGATCGTCTTTAAGTAAGTCGGGTGGACCCATAGGAGTTCACCATTTGGGGCGTGTCGCGGCACTAACCCCTTCTCTCGGCGCTTGTGGGGATCGTAATTCACCGTCTTCATTCCCACTTTGACCACGGTTTCTGGCCGGAACCAGGTTGTAGGCACTGTCCCAAAGCTTATGGACGTCGCGTTTGCGCCCACTTGCTTTCCCTTATTTGGTTTTGGAGTGATCACCCCCACTTCAATCAAAGCTTGGATCTTGTCCTTCAGCTGGTAGCATGACTTGGTCGGGTGGTGTATCGCCCTATGATAGGCGATGCTTGGGGTCCGTCGTCCTTTGAGCTTCCTCACGGTTGGCGATCGGTGGCGGTTGGATCTTGTTGTTGTCTAGCAAGTACTTGAAGATCGGGCACCTCTTAGTCCACGAAAGAATCGTCTTGGGAAACACGGCGTGGGCGCCCTCGGTTTACGGGGCTGTTATTCTTTGCGATGGGGTCATTCTTCTTCTTTATTCTTTGTTGTGGCTGCGGTGGAAAGTTTGATCGCATCAACATTCTTCATTGGCCTTCCCTTGTTAGGGGACAAAATTTTGGTTCCGTGGATTTGGCGCTGTGACCTCGCTCGCCTTCTCCCTTTTGAGGAAGCGCTCGGCCTCTTCCCCTCGGACTTTCAAGTCTTTCCGGGTTTTAGGCGGTGCGGTGCCCATCATACGATCCGTCAGTGAGAGGTTATCTTTGGCGAGTCTTGAGGATGAATTCCTCCGTGATTGGGTCCGCGGCAGTTCATCGCCTTGTTGCGGAACCGTTTGACAAAATTATCCACGGTTTCTCCATCCTTACGCTTCGTCCCATAGCGTGCGAGTGAAACCTCGTGTTGTCATCAAAGAAGTTTGCCAGAACATAGATTCCATGTCTTCCCGGTGTTGATCTTTGCCGCTTTGAGGCGGCGGTACCAATCGAAGGCAGCCCTCGCGAGTGCCGACGAATGACCGAACCATCAAGGGCTCATTACGGAGATGACTCCCAAATGGCTCTTGAAGTAGATAAGATGTTGAGTGGGGACCCTCTCCCATCGAGCGGCGTGAAGTTTATTAAATTAAACTTGGGATAGAGATTGACTCCCACTCTCTCGGGTAGAACACGGAATCCCGTCTTCTTCACTTCTTGAGCGAGATGGCGAGTTGACCTTGCTCTCGGATCCTTGATCTTGTCATTTTCACTTGCATTTTGTCGGTGATTTTGAGGTGGGACCATGGTGTCATCATCGGCGTTACGCTCATCGGTGTTAAGGTCTTGCTCTTCATCCGTGTCGCTATCCGTCAAATTGGCGTTGTTGCGGCGGCGCCCTCACCACAGCGATTAGTCATCGCTTGCATCTGCCGGTCATGCATTTCTCTCATCTGGCTGCATGGCCATGTCCATCTCGAGTTTGAAGTTGTCCTTGTTTTGCCAAGGCTTCTTCAAGTAGCTTGGCCACCTCGGTACGCGATCATGAGTGCTTCCGCAGTATGGCCTTCACTAGAGCGGTGTTATCGGATGCCATTGCCGAGCCGTCATCCGATACTTCATCTTCGAAGGTACTCTTCGTTCGCGGTGTGCCTTGAAGGGATCCCTCGTTGCGGTCGTGATAGTTAGGCGTCGATAGTACCGCCCGCAACCGAAGTCACACGTTGGGAGGGCTCACGGAATGCCGCGTGGCGGCGTTGCCTTGTTGGTCATATTGATGGTGACCTCAAGCGGCTCATCCTTGCCTTGGCGAGTGCATGTCTTCTTGGGAATGCCTTGACCGAGGTCTTGGCGGTTCGTTGGTGCTCGATCTTTGGAAGGCCGACACCCTTCCGGAGTTTTATGGCGGCATTTACACTCAGAAACCTTGCCTTGATCAATTTAGTACAAATGCAAGAGGATGCGGTTTACGGAGAGCTCGTCTCTGAGACTTCTTCCTACCCCGGCCGCGATAGTACAACTCATCGGCATGAGTGCGGAGCAACCTACCGTCGCGGCGACACAATCTCGGGTATAGCGTCATCATCGGATGGCGGCGTCTCCATCGAGGTTGGGTTGGCGTCCGCGAAGTCTTTGAAAGTTCTGGCGCTATGCGCGCGCTTTTGGGTCGCGGCGTCTCGGCGGGCTTTTGGACCTCGATCCGCAAACCGGTTGGTGGATTCTCCGTGACTTCCGTCGGTAGGCGAAACTACCCGGCATTGCGAGTTGTCACGGATCTCTTCAACAAGCTGCGAGGAGTTGACCTTTCACCTTGATCCAAGCTGAACCGGACCTAGGCGTTGAAACGAACCCTTATCGGAAGGGGTGTGGTGTTGGCGAGTCTTTGTGGAAGCGCCGGTACATCGAGGAAAAAGCTCACAGTGCGGGAGGTGAGTTCGACTTGCTTCGGTGACTTCTTGGTCACCTCTGCTCCTTTGGGCTGTTGAGTAGCTGAACCAACACTGCGTGCAGCGTCGTAGGACCGCGGCGTTTTGGATCCGCCCGAGGGTGGAGCGATCTCACTTGGCGGATCCATTCTTGATCGGCGGTTTAGAGGAGTTACCACCTATCTTCGTCTTACGGGGCTCGTGCCCGTCGGAACCGGATCCGGCTTGTATCGGACACCGTCCATGGATTCTAACGCTGCGTATTACAGCGCAAAGGCGTTGTCGGCGCCGTTGGCGGGCTCTCTTTGAGAGAGTCACATCGCCGGTGGACTTCTCCTCATTGGCGGAGGAGGAGATCAGATCTGGCCTTTGGATGGCGGGGAGTTATTCTTTGTCATTGTCGTTGGCGGCGGCGAGGAGAGCGTCAGCTTCAGTCGGTGACGCCTTGTGAGTCCCCCTTGCAGCGGAGGGCTTCTTCGCCTTGCGGGGGGAAAAGGAGTTGGATGAGGCAGAGAGATAGGCCTCAAATTTCTCCTGGTCGAACTCGTACTCGACCTCTTCGATCACCGGGATCGGAATCCGTGGCTGCGACACAACGATCTCGGATGCAAGACCGGTGGCTCCCACTGTGGTCGCCAGCTTGTTCTCGGGAAAAGTCATTATCTTTTTCATCGGTGAAATCATTCTACCTTGATGGGATTACAAATGAGTTTCAAATAAAAATCACCTTTTTATAAGGCTTGTTACAATGAAAAAGGATAAAAATTACAACTTTCCTCCTTGTGAACAAACGCGGGATCCGTTTATCGGATCACAAACTGCGATGGGATTCTTTGCTGTCTTGGGGATGTGTTCCGTGGACCACCGCGATTCCTTTCCCAAGTGTTGATCAAGCGAGATGCGGATGCGGATCTAGATCTAAAATCCCTCCTTTTGCGTGGGAATTCTTAGATCGATCGGATCGAGATCTAAGCGAATCTGGAGATTAATTAGCCAAGGAACTAATCAGCGTAGTGAGCGAGATCGACCAAGCGAACCCGTTACTCTTCTTCGGATCAAGGCCAAGCTTGATCCAAAGGATGGTTTGTTGTTGTAGATGCGGATCACGAAAACTTTGGATCTCGGATCTCACCCAGCGCAAGTCTAGATCTTGATCTCCTCTCCCTTGGAAATTCTCTAACCCTTGGCACACACAAGAGTTGTGAGTCTCCTCTTTTTTATCTCCCCGACCTCTGAAAATGAAACCCTAGCCCTCATATTTATAGGTGCGGCGGCGGATCTTGGTGGCGGGCAAAAGCCCATTCGGCCTTGGTGTCTCGGCGGTGAGACCCTCAGGTGTCTCGGTGGCGAGACACCTCTGGTGTCTCGGTGGCGAGACACCTCTGGTGTCTCGCTTCGGGCGAGACACCTCTGGTGTCTCGCTTCGGGCGAGACACCTCTGGTGTCTCGCTTCGGGCGAGACACCTCTGGTGTCTCGCTTCGGGCGAGACACCTCTGGTGTCTCGCTTCGGGCGAGACACCTCTGGTGTCTCGGTTTTGACCGGCGCGTCTTCTCTCTGGCGGTTTTAGAGCTTGATTTGAGGCTTCAAAGTCGGGTTTATCCCTTCGCTCGCACTCATGGCGCATCAGTTCACCAAGGTTCGAATCGGTGGCGGTTGAGAAAGGAGAGCTCTTTTCAAAAATTTCGGTGCCGGACCATAAGGGGCGGCGCCGGACCATAAGGGGCGGCCTTTGACCCCCGCCGCTAACCGGCTAAGCGGGACCGCCGAAACTGCGTAGAGGCGTCTTGAGGAGGCGTTTGCGTTGCGTTCACTTGTTGTGTCGTCAACGGTTTGCCATTACTTCATCGGATGACTTGTCGATTATTCTCGTTATCACGAGCTATGCTCGGGGACCTATAGGCAATTTTCAACGCCTACAATGATATCTATTTTCAAGTTAATTTTTCATTTTAGTGTAATAAGATTAATATTGATATGGTACAAGAATCATTTATCCAAGCACACAAAATTTTCGGAGCTAAAATGTGAGCAAGAACTCTGATGTGCTGTCAAGTATTTAACTAAACCGTCCAAAAGAATACAAGTAAATAAATCACATAAAAAAGTAGCAGCTGCTACAAATAAGCAAAAAAAAAAAAAACAGTTTACAGAAGCTTAAGATCAATTATGAACAACACATGTAGACTCTATCAGAAGATATATTGTAATTACTTCAATCTTCTATCGTGAAGTCAATATCTTCTAACTGTTCCCCAGACATGCTTCATTCACATCCAAATCTTCTCCTTCTTCCCTTTCCTTGTTATGCATTTTCTGTAATTTGAATCTTCTATCCCTAATTAATAAATTTTCTTGTACCATTATAATGAGTAGCGATAAGAACCATCTATGGACAAATGACTTTGCATTAGTGCTAAGAACACAGTTTACTATGATGGGCCATTGTCATGTCACGACGAGAACGTCACATATTTAAGGTGGGGCGAATGTGTGAAGCCGCGTTAATAATCCCATGTTGGTTATATGATAATATATTATTGAGATTAACTAGTATAACTAGGGAGCCAAGTGCAATAATGATTAACCATTTCTGCTGGTCGATTAGCTAAAAATTCCACAATTAAGCATAAAAAACATTCAATCAGACATTCTGTCATGAAATTTCGATTGAAATCTTCAAAATGCCCTTTAAAAAAAACCATTTGTTCAATTAGAATTTGATAAAAAAAATTGGTCAAGTGGTTGATTTCTATAAGGTGATTTTTGTGGAAGTGGTTAATTAAGAAAAAAAAAACCAAAATGAATTAAGAAACCTGTGGAATGGAAATTAGTCAACTCATTGTCAATGCCCATGATATATGCTACACCAGAAATGTAAAATTTACTGTACAACAAAATTAACTTAGGTAAAAAACTATGAAAGGAGCATGCTGAAGAAACTCAAAACATTATTTGTCAAACAAAACATGATTTGTTACTCCAAACGAGGTACACTCATCAAACACAAATACTCTTCTCAAATTGTCTCATTTCTCAAGTTCAAATGCAGTTGCCTCAAAGCTGTCAGACAGTCCAGTGCCAGTCTTAAAGGTGAGCTTTTCTGACGAAGGAGTCTCAAAATACATCTCAATAACAGAGAGCCACAACAGAAGCTCCTTAGTCTTGACTCCGGCCATCTTCTTCATCTTGCGAGATTCAACAAACGTGGCCACCTCAGTTGAATAAGAAACTTGCAACTAAACAACTAACGTGACTCTGTAAGCCAAAATTTGAGATGTAAGGGAGTAATTATAAGAGATTGGTCATTCAGAAAAATAAAAGTTTATTCAATACTGTAAACAGTACATAACCAATTCAAAAGAAAGTCCGAAATTTCCATATTCAAGAGGAGAAGAAACAGTAGAGCTCTCATTCTCAAATGCTGATGGAAGTATCTACCAGTGGAAATTTCATCTTAGTCTGTGTGAGTATTCTAATTAATTTTTGACTTCAATAATTGGGGAATGGGGAGATGACCTTTGATGTAGTCATATGACTGGGTTTAGTATAGTGGGCCGAGGCCAGACTTTATCTTGATTGTTCAAATTAACTCATTGAAGAGGATTATCACAGTTTGGGTTTTATACTGAATCACGCATCAGAGATTCCTTTCTGTACAGTGCTTTGCTGAAGAGCATTTAAATAGAGAGTTGACTGATGAAACTCAAACCAATTAATGACACAAGTAGTAGTAGAAACTTTGTAGAAGATTTCTGCAGAAAAAACTAATATTGTCTTAAGTTGCAATTATAGAAATGACACTTGCTGTGCTAGTTTTATCTGCTTTATTGTCGACAGCCATGACAAAGACGGCAAGTTAGTTACAGAAAATATCAGCCTCAGAAATAACATAGAAACTTCATCAGTTATGGATAGTTATGGACTAGTAAGTAAGAATATCTCAGGAGCTAGACTGTGAGTTTTGATGT
Source organism: Asparagus setaceus (assembly GCA_012295165.1). NCBI lineage: Eukaryota > Viridiplantae > Streptophyta > Magnoliopsida > Asparagales > Asparagaceae > Asparagus > Asparagus setaceus. Next base: position 53,485,504 of record CM022704.1, on the reverse strand, counting down.
TTTTAAATTAGAGGTATGAATGTTCAACCTTAATTTTGTTATCCTGATTCATTCTTAAAAACATACGACTTTGATTAGTTAACATTTCTGACAACTTTCTGTTAATACATTAAGCAATGAAAAATCCAAACACCACTTTTATCAATATAAGAACACTTCTTATAATAGAATACCACACACCAAAACAAACATAGCTTAACAACAGAGATCGATAATGAATTATAGAGCTCTCATTTCTTGAGCTCAAAAGCAGATGCCTCAAAGCTATCAGACAGTCCAGTGCCTGTCTTAAAGGTGAGCTTCTCTGACGAAGGAGTCTCAAAATACATCTCAACGACAGAGAGCCACAACAGAAGCTCCTTAGTCTTGACTCCGGCCATCTTCTTCATCTTGCGAGATTCAACAAATGCAGTCACCTCAGTTGCATATGAAACCTGACGCTTAATCTTCTTGAAGGTGTGATTCTTACTCTTCTTTTGAATTATCCACACAAATCCAGCTCTTGATTGTAGCCAAACTCCTCAATTTCCTCCATAGGGAACAAACCCTGTGGAAGGCAGATCTCTTCGAGAAGTTCAATTATTTTCTTCTTGCATTCAGCATCACCATGATAAATTTCTGCACCTGAGCGGTGGCTCTCGATGGTCTTAGATGCCATTGCTTATCAAAGTCTTTGAGCGAAGTAACACGAGAAATAGGAGAAAATGATCAGAATTGTTCTAAGCGATGTAAGAAGTTGAAGAGAGTAGTGAAGTATTTATAGATAATATGGGGGAAGCTTTGGCCAATAAGTTTGTGTTATGATCAGTTTTTGTCTATGGCATACCTGGTCTACACCATAATAATTAAGAATATAAGTTAGTTGGAAGGTCATATCCTGATTTATGACCAAAGAAATTGTCAAAGAATGCCAGCTTTGACATGATGTAATGTGGTTTTGTAGTTCATTCTGATTTTGAAACATTCAAAACTTGTTGTGGGATTAGGATGTTTTTACCATGAATCTTATTGTAAAATTAAACGTAAGAATTGAGGGTTATTCCAGTAGAGATATGGTGAATAGTATACCTTTTCTTGAAATTCATTTGAAAGGTGTGTTTGATTTGATTTGGACCTAAACTAAAATAGCATCTTAAGCTCTCTTTAACTACACCAAGTTCAGGTTTATACTCTTTAACACATAGTACCCTTGAGGTATCTAAATATCCTTTTTAATGATCCAAGATTTGCATGAGAATTATGATCATGATAGTTCATCGTTATGAACTAAAGGAGGATCAATGTGATGATTTTCACTTGTTTACAAGAGCAAATCATCTCGGTACAGGAAGTATAGCGATTCAAGAAAAACAGGAACGAAATTCTCATATAAATTTTTTTCTTACATGTATAGACTGAAGTATTATAGACTGAAGTATCATTAGAGAAGGCTGAAATTTTGGAACCTGATTGATTATAGGAAGTCCCCACAATGCAATTTAGTATATTTATGATTATTACCATTTATGCATATTTTTGTATTCATTTCAGCGACCAAATAAGTCCAATATGGAATTAATCTATTATCAATCTGTTAGTCAAGATTTTAGTGGTAAGGGAGAAATGAAAATAGACTGATGAATAAGTTGGTTAATCATTCCAAGTACGAACTTATTCAATGCCGAAAACAGTACATAACCAATCCAAAGAAAGTTTGAAACTTCCATAACCAATCAAATGGTTATGGAAGTATCTATCGGTGGAAATTGCATTTTAGGCTGTGAATATTCTATTTAATTTTTTACTTCAATGGTTGGGAGGTGGGGAGAAGACTTTTGAAATAGTCATATGACTGAGTTTATTATAGTGCGCCGAGACCAGACTTTGTCTCGGTAGCTAAAATTAACTTATTGAAAAGGATTGAGAGCATTTGGTTGCATTAATATAGTAATGGCTTTTGCAGTACTGAATCATTGTTGGAGTTATTGTGTCTAATTGTACTGTGCAAGCTAACCTCCTAATTGTACTATGCACACTAATCCTCCGAAACAAAAATTTACATGTAATGGTAGAATGATAAATATGACGAGAATTGAAGAAGTCTTGATACAAATTGAAGAATTAATGTGGAAAATCCCCATAAAGGTAGAAAATAAAGGAGAAAAAAAAGAGATGATATAGTACCTAATACATGGCTATATACTACATAACATAGAAGATAGGATATTAAGAGACTATATACTACTATATTTAACATTCCCTCTCAAACGATATGCGGGTCTACCAAAGGTAGTTCACTGAGAAGAAGTGTGCATGTTGATTTACTTGCAGGTAGGCGTTCGTTGCAATAGTGGGTGTGCTTCTTGTGGTTGAGGACTGATGGCCAGCATGTATGACTGAAGAGCCGGTTAGAGGGATGCTTGCTCGGAGAGCCAGCTGGAAGTTTGCTTGGCCCGGAGAGCCGGTCAGAGGGAAGCTTGGCCCAAAGAGCTCGCCAAAGGGGTGCTGGCCCAAGTTGGATAGTGTTGACGTTGGATTAAGGTGCAATGAACTATGACATGAGTGTGGGGTTGAAGCTATCGAAGGAGAGTTAATTTTGCCATGATCGAAGCCGGTGTCGAAGTCACCGAGAGAAAGCATGGATATGCGGTTTGAGAAAACCCTTTAACAAATACTGAGGTCGAGGAAGAAGGAAGACGTCTCTCTATAGGATGAACATGATGACTCTAATATCATGATAATAATTAAAGAAGTCTTGATATTATTGATGAGGAAGTTACATATATTTATACAAATCGAAAAATTAATGTGAAAAGTCACAATAAAAATAGAAAACGAAAGAGAAAATAAGGAAATGATATACTACCTAATACATGGCTATATACTACCTAATACATGGCTATATACTACATAACATAGAAGATAGGATATTAAGAGACTATATACTACATAACATAGAAGATAGGATATTAAGAGACTATATACTACCTAATACATGGCTATATACTACCTAATACATGGCTATATACTACATAACATAGAAGATAGGATATTAAGAGACTATATACTACTATATTTAACATTCCCTCTCAAACGATATGCGGGTCTACCAAAGGTAGTTCACTGAGAAGAAGTGTGCATGTTGATTTACTTGCGGTGGCGTTCGTTGCAATAGTGGGTGTGCTTCTTGTGGTTGAGGACTGATGGCCAGCATGTATGACTGAAGAGCCGGTTAGAGGGATGCTTGCTCGGAGAGCTAGCTGGAAGTTTGCTTGGCCCGGAGAGCCGGTCAGAGGGAAGCTTGGCCCAAAGAGCTCGCCAAAGGGGTGCTGGCCCAAGTTGGATAGTGTTGACGTTGGATCAAGGTGCAATGAACTATGACATGAGTGTGGGGTTGAAGCTATCGAAGGAGAGTTAATTTTGCCATGATCGAAGCCGGTGTCGAAGTCACCAAGAGAAAGCATGGATATGCAGTTTGCAGAGAAAACCCTTTAACAGCGCTGAGGTCGAGGAAGAAGGAAGACGTCTCTCTATAGGATGAACATGATGACTCTAATATCATGATAATAATTAAAGAAGTCTTGATATTATTGATGAGGATAGTTAGATATATTTATACAAATTGAAGAATTAATGTGGAAAATCCCCATAAAGGTAGAAAATAAAGGAGAAAAAAAAGAGATGATATAGTACCTAATACATGGCTATATACTACATAACATAGAAGATAGGATATTAAGAGACTATATACTACCTAATACATGGCTATATACTACATAACATAGAAGATAGGATATTAAGAGACTATATACTACCTAATACATGGCTATATACTACATAACATAGAAGATAGGATATTAAGAGACTATATACTACCTAATACATGACTATATACTACCTAATATAGAAGATAAGATATTAAGACAATATGTACTATGATATTTAACAAAATTGGAAATTCTCTATATAGATTGTAGCCCTAGTTTCTACCAATGTATATGGGCACTCTCTTTGTAATTTTAACATTATGAGATATAAAGGGCAGTTTGGTTAGATGAAAATGAAGTATCAAATGTAAATAGAACAACCGGATTTATAAATATATTCTTTGGTTTACAACTTTATAATTAAAGAAGGTTGCATTTTGTGAAAAAACTCATAACAAATACTACATCAAATTTGGAAGGAGGACAACTTGCAGGCTTCAAATTAGAGAATTAAAAATAAAAATAATCCACCACATAAAAAATCTTTTGAATCTAAACTAAAAACTATCTACACCAAAGTTTCTTTATATAGTAAAATTTTGTAGCTTTTGCCTAATTGCTTTTCAACCAAACACTAAAGTTTCATTTGGAAATACACTTTCTACAATATAATTGCAGATATCCAAACATCAAATTTGAAGTTGATTTGTCGCGACAAATGCCGCATGTAACATTTCTTGTCGCAACATTTCTGCAATTTATTTTTGCAAAGAAACCAAACTGCCCCAAAGAAAAGAAAAGAAACCCTAGTGCGACCATGGACGAGGTATCTTGCCGAACAATGTAGAAATCATGGTCTTTGTGATCACTTTTCAGTTCTTTCTTTTCCTTCCCACACTTGCAGGAAGATCCGATTCTAACAATCATTGTACAGAGATAATTTTTCTTTATATTGCTTGGTGAAGAGTATCTAAATAGAGAGTTAATATAATTGATGAAACTAACAACAGATTACTAACGTCACAAGTATGAAGCATATTTTGACTAGCTAGTAAAAACATTGCAGAGGATTTCAGGGAAAAGGACGTCATATTATCTTAAGTTGCAATTATAGAAACAATACGTGATGTACTAATGTTATCTGCTGTACTGTCAACAGCCATGTCAAAGACAACTAGTAGTTACAGACAGTATCGGCATAAGAAATAACTTCAAATTTTCATCAGTGTTGATTCAGTGATGTATAGACCTTTACATGGTCAAATAAGATTTTCCTGTATAATCATGAACTAGGACTTAAAGGATATCTCAGGAAAACTAGACTGTGTTGATAGTCCAAACAAAAACTAAAGAGGGACATTCAGAAAAAAGATCGAGAGCAGAAGTATGATATTCTTAAAAACAAAAGACTTTCATTAATTCCTTTATGCAATGACAAATCATAACACCACTTCTTTTAATACAAGAACACTTTTTATAATACAGTACCAAATACAGCAACAAACGCAGCTTGACAAGGGAGATCATAACGAATTATAGAGCTCTCATTTCTCGAGCTCAAAAGCCGATGCATCAAAACTATCAGAGAGTCCAGTACCAGTCTTGAAGGTGAGCTTCTCTGACGAAGGAGTCTCAAAATACATCTCAACGACAGAGAGCCACAACAGAAGCTCCTTGGTCTTAACTCCTGTCATCTTCTTCATCTTGTGAGGCTCAACTAATGCAGTCACCTCAGTTGCATATGAAACCTGACGCTTAATCTTCTTGAAGGTGTGATTCTTACTCTTCTTTTGAATTATCCACACAAATCCAGCTGCGCGATTGTAGCCAAACTCCTCAATTTCCTCCATAGGGAACAAACCGTGTGGAAGGCAGATCTCTTCGAGAAGTTCAATTATTTTCTTCTTGCATTCAGCATCTCCATGGATAATCTCTGCACCTGAGCGGTGGCTCTCGATGGTCTTAGATGCCATTGCTTATCAAATGGTGAGAGGGTAACACAAGAAATAGGAAGAAGATGAGTTTGTTGTAGAGGGGTGAGAGAAGTTGTAGAGCGTAGTGAACTATTTATAGATGGATTTGGGGAATCTTTGCATGATAAGTTTTATGTTATGATCAGTTTTTGTCTGTGGAATACTTGGTCTACACCATAATAATTAGCATAAATTATTGTTGGAAGATTAGTTTCCTGATTTATGACCAAAGACTTTGTCAAATATTGCTTGCTTTGACATTACTAATGTAGTATGTATTTCATTCTGAAACTTTCAAATCTGGTTGTAGAATATTTTAGGATTTTCTTTATAATGAATACTGATGGAAAATTAAATACAAAATCTATCTATATCTATCTATCTATATCTATACTACTTATAAAAGAGAATACTCATGTCAAAACTTTTGATTTCCTTTTTACCCTCTCAATTTTTTATAACTCACAATTATACCATTATTTATAAAGCTAATGATCCATAAGTTCTCATTAACTATGCATCTCTTCATTTTCTCAAATTATTTGGCCATTCACTAGAATATATTAATAATTTATAATGATAACAAAATTCATAAATATATGATAATTTATTATAAATAATTATTAATTATATAAAATAGTAAAATTATTTATTTAATATATTATTGTACATAATTGTAATTATTAATAATAGTATAAATAGGGCTTATTATTTTATGTTGTAAATAATATTTTCTTGTTCGATAATTAATATCGCCTTAGTAATAAAAATTTGGATGTTATAAATTAAAATTATTTTTATTTTGGAAAATTAATTTGTATAAAAATATTTGGATCCTTGAAATTTATGAGATATATACTTTTCTCTTCTTTTTCCCAAAATATTTGGTCGTCCACTAGAATATATTAATAATTTATAACAATAATAAAATTAATAAATATATAATGAATTATTAATTGTAATGAAATATTTAATTTATTTATTTAATAAATTATTGTACATAATTATAATTATTAATAATAGTATAAATAGAGATTGATTCTTTATATTGTAAGGAACATTACCTTTTCGACATTATAATATCGCCTTAGTAATAAAAATTGACGTTATGAATTAAAATATTTTTATTTAGGGAAATTACTTTACATAAACATATTGGATCCTTAAACTTTATGAGACATGCACTTTTGTTGGAAAGTAAATGTCTCATAAATTTCAAGGATCCAATATTTTATATAAAGTATTTTTCCTAAATAATAGTATTTTAACTTATACCCTCCAAAATTTTATTACTAAGATGATATTAATTATCTAACAAGGTAATATTCCTTACAACATAAAGTCATATAATATTAAAAATTATTGCCATTATTTAATAGATATTGTAATAAAATATGTACATAACATAAATATTTAATAATATAAATGGTTTAATTATTTCAATAGTGTTACTTAAACTAATGATTACATTATTATTTAATAATTATACTCTTAAATAAATTGTTTAATAACATAATAATAAGCACATTTAAGTAACTATTAAATGTATGCTAATAATAGTATAAGTACTAATAATAGTATAACTTAAATTTTTAATCATAGTTAATAAAATAAGTTTGTAAAATGTTTGTATATAATTTATTAAATAATATAATATTAAATAAAAAAGGTCCACGTGCAAAGCACGGCATTATACTAGTTAGAAGAAAGTAAGAATAAGTTTATTTCTCTAAAGTCCATTTAAAATGCATGTGCTTGGTAGAATGTAAACCTGGGTTGCTCTAATTAGTCCTTCAAAACTCTATGTTATGATGGGATGTTATATACTACAAATATCCATTTTGTGGTTGTTACTGTTTCTTATCAGGATTACTAATGTATCCACTAACTCTACAGGCCAAACAAATATCGGATATGATACTATTAGAAACATAAAGTAACATCCCTATAATTTGTGCATATTTATGCTCTGAAACAGTTAATGCTTTGTGTTTGTCAAGAACCAATTAATTTATATTCATAAGGAGTATTAGCACAGTTATAACAGTTAATGCTTTGTGTTTGCATGTAAGTAAGAGATGAAAGTGAGAAAGTGACTTGCTTTTAACATTTTAGGTGTTTGTTTACATGTAAGTTGTTACGAAAGTGAAATACAAGAACGTTGCCACATAGGATTTAATACAATTTTGACTTTCCCTAAAAAAGTGGTGAAGTCACATGAAAATGATAAAAATGGTAACCAATTTTAATTAAATGATTTTAACTGCACTTACTATTTAATTCTATTTTGTCACATCATCTTCACATTGCACTTTCAATAATGAATTCATTTTTCAAACAAACAGTGTATTTCACTTGTATGCTGACATGGATGTGAAAGTCATTTGCAATAAAAAGTAACTTACACATTTTCATTTCACTTTTGAATTGCCAAACACCCCCTTATTTCCTTGACACTTGCTTGCTTCTCTGAAGTCTTTCATAGCACATCAAAAGATTGAATTTTCATTATTGACACTTGCTTGCTTCTCTGAAGTCTTTCATATCAATAAAAAATGCCTTATCATGTTCGTGTTGCCTTGATACCAATTTACTCTTACAATCACTTATTTCCAAATTATAGTATATAGCATGGGATTGACTTTGATGAAGGTGCTGTCTAAAAAATGTAGAAGAAGACTTGATATTATTGATGATTACGGTTATGTATATTTATACTAGTTGGAGACTAAATGTGGAAAGTCCCAATAAAGGCAGAAAATAAAAGAGAAAAATAAGGAAATGATATACTATCAAATACATGATTATATGCTACATAATGTAGAAGATATGTTATAAAGAGAACATATACTACTATGTTTAACACCCTGGTCAAACTGACGGTGGTGGGTCTAGAACCAAGAGTTTAGATAAGATGACCGAAGTTGCATAGATGGTTGTTGACGTGGCTCGGCGAGAGGTGATTAAATTGGAATACATCGGTGGCTGCAGGTGCATGCGGCGAGGTGGAGGCTATCCGTTGAGGGCGTGGACAGAGAACGTGAGGTGGAGGCTATCCGTTAAGGGCGTGGATAGAGAACGTGAGGTGGAGGCTATCCGTTAAGGGCGTGACGTGAGGTGTTGTAGCTGCATATAGTTGATGGCAGCAACGTCGCTGTGAGAGAGGAGGACGGTTGTGGTGGTTGTTGTTGTTGGTAGCAAAGTAGACGAGAAAAGGCGGTGGCAGTGCACTGTGATGATGGAGTTGTCAACGAGGCGATGAACCACGATGGTAGTGGAGTCAGTTGACTAAGCGACGTCATGGTGTGAACATGCTGCAGGTTGTGAATATTTGTCTAGGTTGAAGATAGTGGGCCTACAAGGCAGTTTGTAGTTTGGTGGGCCTGGAGGGGTAATGGGCCTGTAGTGTCTCTTGGGCATGCAAGGGGGTTTCAATTGGTTGAGGTGTATTGTCAAGTAGTTGGTGGGCAAGTTATTGAGTGCTGGGCTATTTGGTGTAGGGCTGCGATGGTAAGGGAGTTCGCTAGCCTGGTGGAGGTTGAGTTGTAGGCTGGGGTAGCCGGGTGGGTTCTCATAATGGTAGGCGGTATGTGAATTGCAGACAGTGATTGAGCAATGGTGACAGCGAGGGTTGCAGGCGATGTGGCGGAGTTGTTGGTTGTCATCGCAGCTGGGTGATGCCAAGATGAGGTGGCACTAGCGGTGGTGGCGAAAGATGAGATATCTGAGGATCCAATGATGACTGTTATGATTGAGGGCGTTGGAGGTTGAAAGTTTGTTAGCGGAGTTTCATCGAACAGATTGCACGCGTCAGAGAGAGGGATTTGCGAGCATCCATGGATTATGGAGTCTACAGTGGTTCGCAGTAGAGACTAGGGTAGGCAGAATCTGCAGGTTATGAGTTGTGTTGGCCGGAGGTGCGATGGCCGGAGTTGCAATGGACGAAGTAGCGATGGTGACCTTTGGAGGTTAGGATTTGGACAGTGATAGGTGTTGGTGTTAGCTGTAGCAGTGGTTTTCATGAGAAGAGAATTGATGCCACCGAGGTCTAACTGGTGTCGAAGCCGCCGAGGGAGACGCGGTAAAATCCCTCGGCAGCCCTGATATCGAGGAATAAGGAAAAGTGTTTCTCTAGGATGGAAAAGATAGCTCTGATACCATAATAAGTATAGAGAGATTTGAGAGGGTCCGGCAGTGTCGCTACCGAGGGCATTACAGGTGGAGAAGGTTGGGCGATATTGTTGCCGAGGGTGTTGTAGATGGAGATGGTCTGGCAGTGTCACTGTCGTGGGTGCTACAAACAAAGATGGCTCGGTGGTGTGGCTGTCGTATGCACTGCAGTTAGAGAGGGTTCGGCGGCATCGCTGCCGTGGGCGCTATAGGTGGAGAGGGTCCAATGGTGTCACTGCCGTGGGTGCTGTAGATGGAGATGGTTCAACTGTGTCAGCCAAGGAGGCTTCTAAACATGCACAAAGAAACTTTGAATCCATAAAGAAGTATTAAAATAGGAATTTTATAAATGAAAAGTAATTAACTCTAGGGTTGACAATCCTTTTCTTAAATAGAAAAACATAATACCAGATTAGAAAATTAAAAAGTATAAAAACTACTCTAAGAGACTTTCTATGATTGATGAAACTAACTGGAAAAATCTAAAATCAAACGGATTTATTTCCTAGTCCAAAAATAGACTCTAATTTTATTACTATACATACAAAAAGATGCTGCATTAAAGGATTGCTGCTAGTAGGACTATGCCCATTATGGTTGGCTCTGTCTCACTGAGATAGATGATTATCTAATATCTATCTTTGCATATAAAAGAGGATTGCATTGTCAAAACTTTTGATATCTATTTTTCCCTTTTAAGTTTGATAATTCTCAAATATGTCATTAGTTATAATTATCATTCACTAACTATGTATAACCTCTTATTAATTATGCATTTCCTCATTTTTTCAAAACCTTTGGTCACACTATTATTTTATTATTTAATTATGTTATTTAATAGAAAATTTGAAAATTTTCCCTAATATATCTACAAATAATATTTAAAATTCTAGAAAAATTAAAAATAATAAAAATTCATTACGCTTATGTCTTATGCCTTTGGGTTTCACCTCTTATGAAGGACTACTTGTTACCTTTCATCTTATTAGTCTTTTAAAAGTATGATAATGGTATGAATTTGTTATTTATTTATTATAATTGTAATAGTATTAATAGAATAATAATTTTAATAGTATTTTTAAATTAATAAATTACACTGCAATTTAATAATCATAAAATTTAGTAAATTATTTACTAATAGTGTAATAAACTAATTATGAAATTTTAACGTAGTTTCTAATAGTATTATAATTATGCTATGTATAATATTATTATATTTAAAAGAGAAGAAATTATATAATATATTATAATTATTTTAATAAATTATGAATAAATTATAACAATTATCCAAACTATAATAATTAATCATACAAATCTTTATACACAATTTTATTGTACAATTTATTCATTTAAACAAAATTATAAATTTTCAAATTTTATATTGCTATATAAGTCATTTTATTATTTTTGTAGCCAACAGAAAATTTTTGAAAACATAAAACAAAACATGTATGCTCTCATGCAAAGCACGTGCACTATACTAGTCTAATACTATTATAAAAGTGTGTTGCTATATTAAAACATTTCTTCCAAAATACCTTAAACACACATACATACATCATAAATCATAAACGCACAAACATATGCATGCTAATTATCATACCACTTATAAAATGTCTACATAAATTGATGCATACATACATACTCAATATTAATGAGGATTTTAGAACAGATAATGTTTATATACACAACTTGGCTACAATTGATGATGAATTCTTAGAATTTTATTTGTAGGTCATATTTATTAACAAAATAGGTATTTTCCTACGTACTTATGGGGTTGTTCTACTTTATAGAATTAACAAAGTACTATTATAGAAATTGAACAAAACTTACTTTCCTTTTGCTAATTTAAAATTATGATAAGACATACATACATACATGAACATACATACACACGCCAAGATGCAAGTGGAATGCAATGTTACTTTTTTTTACAAATAACTTTTACATCCACGTCAGCATGCAAGTGGAATGCAATGTTTGTTTGAAGTACGAATTTATTGTTGAAAGTGCAATGTGAAGATGATGTGGCAAAATTAGATTAATTAGTAAATATAGTTAAAATTATTTAATTAAAATTTGTTATCATATTTATCACTTATCATGCGACTTCACCACTTTTTAGGGGAAGTCAAAATTGCATTAAATCCTATGTGGCAACTTTCTTGCATTTCACTTTCATAACCACTTACATGCAAACAAACACATAAAATGTTAAAAGAAAGTCACTTTCTCACTTTCATCTTTCACTTGCATGCAAACAAACACCCCTAACTTCAACTATTATTTTATCTAATCTATCTAATCTAATACTATTCTAAAAGTGTGTACCATGTTAAAATATTTCTCCGAAAATGCCCCCAATTTTGTGTTCAATTTTAATGGGGCCATTTATGTTCTTATGGATATCTATGATATTTTGTGTATCTTGATGATAAGACATACATACATACATGAACATACATACACACTCATTTGTCAATGTAATAATTATAATTATTATGCAACTCAAATTAAATCAAATAAAATAATCACAATAAAACGATATGCCTTCATATCAATTATGTAGCATTCCTTTTGTTTATTGAAATTACACATGCATATTTTGCACGTGATTTGTTGTTATACTTACTATGTACATTTTGACCTTTGTACACACATAATTATACACATTTTACCAGAATATCCAAACATTATAACTAAAAGTTAAAGGCACTTTAAAAATCACAAGAAGAAAAAATTCATATCATTTAGTTTACACATGATTTGTTATCATCTGAGTTTGCACATTAAAGATTAGTAAAAGCTTTTATTTTGATATTTCAAATAATTAAACATCCAAATTCCAAACCAATACATACAAATTAATATGTACTAATGTGTTTTAATTTTCTTACGGTTTTATCATATGATGAGGTGCAGGCCCACTAGAGCCACTACATCTAAATTGATTACTATATCATAAAGATTGTCCATTTATTACTACCGTTGCCATTGCATATAAATTGATTACCCCTATCATTCAAATTCATTTATTACTACCGTTGCTCCTTTCAAACTTGCATTTACACCTCAAAACCCTCTTCATCTCCTCCTATCATAAACTGAAACACCTCATCAATCTATAAATCTTCATCTCTTACCTCTCCATCCTCAGAACAAAATCCAGTAATATCTTTCCTCCAAAACCTTCTCCTTCTCATACTCTCCCTCATCTTCCTTATCATTATAGTTCGCGACTTCCTCTCAACACATCAAACTCCATCCCTGAGTCTCCATCCAACTTCATTATTCAAAAACCTTTGTATCCTCCTATTTGACTTTAAAAACATTGACAACTTGGCACTAACTGACCCAATATCCAATTTTGATCCATATTTTCAATTATCAATTATGAGTTTTGATCTGTAAATGAATTTGACTACAGAATGTTTCTTCCTTCTTTTCTTGACCATCCAATTCCCTTGACCTCTCCAACTTTACCTGTAAACATTAAATTAGCTCCCATTCTGCGTTTGACAAAAGTCACAAAGTTCCCACTCAATTTCTCTTCAAACCTCATCACTTCTCTCGCTATATATATTGCACCCCTGCAATGCACATTTCATTCACTCAGCCAAAACCTTAGCCTTCAAAAAATATCCCAATCTCTTCTCTCCTTAATTAATTTTACCCAAAGAGAAGAAAGATGTCGTCGTCGCAGACCATCGAGAGCAACCGCTCAGCTGCAGAGATCTGCCATGGGGATGCTGAGTGCAAGAAGAAGATCGTCGAACTTCTGACAGAGATCTGCCTTCCAAAGGGCTTGTTCCCTATGGAGGACATAGAAGAGTTCGGCTACAATCGTGCATCCGGATTCGTGTGGATAATTCAGAAGAAGAGTAAGAATCACACTTTCAAAAGGTAAAGCGTCAGGTTTCAGATGCGACCGAGGTGACCGCATTAGTTGAGCCGCGCAAGATGAAGAAGATGACCGGGTGAAAACCAAGGAGCTTCTGCTGTGGCTCTCCGTTGTTGAGATGTATTTTGAGACTCCTTCGTCTGAGAAGCTCACCTTCAAGACTGGAACCGGACTTTCTGATAGCTTCGATGCATCAGCTTTTGAACTTGAGTGAAGGAGAGAATGAGCAAGGAATTTCTAGCTTCTAGCTTGAATATATCTGTGTGCTGTTGTTTTTTACTTTTGAACTCAGTGCTGTTCTTCGTGTTTAATTAATGATAAATAAGGATTGTTATGTGTAAAATAAATTCTCCCTTGTTGCTTTTGTCCTCTGTTTTAATTATTAAGATCTTAATAGAGGAGTTGGGTCGGTTATTCATGAAGTGATCTAAGTATCTAGAAATGTACTTAATTCCACCTTGATTCATGAAGTTATTCCATCAAATGTCTTATTTATCAGTCTTCAAACGACACATGTTAAATGAAGTTTATAATCCAGGTTCCTGTTTCTTTATTTCTTTTTCAATTTTTGAACCCTATTTCCTTGACTCTGTCAACTTTCTCTTCTTTTTCCTATATCATTTCTCTAAGTTAGTCACCTTTCTCCTCTTTTTACCTCTTTATCTTTTCTTCGTATCTTTAGACAATATTCATGGCTCTACCATGTCTCTTTCGGTTTTAACACATATTTTAATGGAAATTGAGTTGGATTTTCTTCAAGAGAGTGAAGTTTCGGATTCAATTTTGATCATAACCAATCCAAATCAACATCTCTTCTCTTTTACACATGACTAATTGACTTTTGAAGCTTACCCGTGATCTAAAAATTCAGTATCTTTTATAAGCACCAAAAATTTCCATCTTTGCTTTTAATTTAAAGAAAATTGGGACAATAAAGCTGTAAGACTTGTTCAAACTTTAGAAGAGAAACTTAGAGCAATGATATTTGCGGGGGATGAATTCATTGAACAATGAGACCATCAGAAGCCCAACTCAGATGAGTAGTTGACTTGTCCCCAAGAAGTGATCGTATCTTTCAATTCGAAAGGAAAATTTAGACAAATAATATATACTAGTATAGAACATGTGCTTTGCACGTGACATAGTTGTTTCATATTTTGAATATTTTATAGGGATTTTTGTTTCTAGGCCCAAAAGTTTACCCTGATTTATCTTTAAGCCCGACATCTTTTGCTTATCTTTAAACCCAATCCGCCTTTTGTATTTATCTCTAGACCCAACTTCTAAAATACAATACATACATATGTGGGCCTCCCTTAAATTTTTTCTAAAAATTCAATTTTACCCTTTCCCAACCTCCCTCTATTCATGTGTTGTATCATATGCGGACCCCTTATTTAATTTTAAAAAACGAAATTAAATGTGAAATGAGGAGAGAGAGAAACTTGGGTGGGGGCTGTTCCCGTGTTCTTCTCCTCCATGCCTTCATTTCTCAATTAATTCCTCTCTCTCTCTCTCTCTCTCTTCATTTCTCAATTAATTCCTCTCTCTCTCTCTCTCTCTCTCTTCATTTCTCAATTAATTCCCCTCTCTCATCCATTATTTTCTTTATTTCATTCTTCCACTCTTATAAACCCATCAATTAATTCTCAACTACTCTTATGAATTCGTCAATTAATTCTCAAATTTCAGATTATCCCGCTATACTTTCGATTATCACGCTATACTTTCATATTATTTGGCTATACTTTCAGATTATCCGCTATACTTTCATATTAACACATTATACTTTCAGATTATCCGCTATACTTTTAGATTATCCCGCTATAGTTTCATATTATCCGCTATACTTTCATATTATTTGGCTATACTTTCAGATTATCACGCTACACTTTGATATTATCCCGCTATACTTTCATTTTCGATTATCCCGCTATACTTTCAGATTATCACGTTATACTTGCATATTACCACACTATACTTTCATATTATCACGCTATACTTTCAGATTGTCCCGCTATAGTTTCATATTATCACGCTATACTTTCATATTATCTAGCTATACTTTCAGATTATCACGCTACACTTTCATATTATCCGCTATACTTTCATTTTCGATTATCACGCTATACTTTCAGATTATCACGTTATACTTTCATATTATCCGCTATAGTTTCATATTATCATGCTATACTTTCATATTATCCCACTATTCTTTCATATTAACACGCTATACTTTCATATTATCCGCTATACTTTCATATTATCCGCTATACTTTCGAATATCTTGCTATACTTTCATGTTATCCTACTATACTTTCATATTATCATATTATCCCGCTATACTTTCGAATATCTTGCTATACTTTCATATTATCCCGCTATACTTTCAGAATATCCTGCTATACTTTCATGTTATCCCGCTATACTTTCATATTAACACGCTATACTTTCAGATTATCACGCTATATTTTTATATTATCCCGCTATACTTTCAGAAAATCCAGCTATACTTTCATATTATCCCGCTATACTTTCATATTAACACATTATACTTTCAGATTATCCGCTATACTTTCGAATATCTTGCTATACTTTCATATTATCCCACTATTCTTTCATATTAACACGTTATATTTTCAGATTGCCACGCTATAATTTCATATTATCACGCTATACTTTCAGATTATCCCGCTATACTTTCTTCATATTATTTTCACTTGATTTCTATATTAATTATAAGAGAATTAAAAGAGTCTCAAGTTAATTTCCATAAGTTCAACTGGGTTTGCACAAAGGAAACCAAAATTAAAACATAAAATTACTGGATACATCAAATAACCATTAACCATAACACAACTTTTAGTATATACATTCATCCAATAACCATTAACCATACATGAACAATATGCACAGAAGCATAGCTATGCTCATGATAAAAGAACACAAAACCATAGTTCCACTTCTAACAAAAGCATCAAGTAGAGGTGAACCATTATACATCAAGCACAGTTCAGGACTCAATAAATCAATAATAAAAGGCCATACATGAAACTGGGCATGTACAAATGATAATATCATAACTGTATTCCCTTCTTTTTGGATCTTTGATAAGAAAAAACTCGACTCAATTGATCCACCCTGACTGGTTGATAAGAATACCAATGTGGTCCATTCTCTCTTTGCAGTCCAAATTTGGGTATTCTACAGATGAATAGAGTTATCATCAAAACATTATAGCGAGAAAACATTTGAATATAAGGTGATGATATTTTAAGTATTATAATGTAAAAAACTAATAGTGTTTCCTCATATGAAAGTGGCAGCAGACAATATCAAAGAGAAGCAAAATAATATCATTTATGCAACTAAAATAAGGGTGTAAATGGTACATGATCAACCCAATCCATCCGACAACAAAAAATCAAATTCAGATTGTAGGAAAGTGTACCAAGATTAACCCTACCAGATTGGTCAACAAAAATCGAATTCAGGTAGTGAAAAGTGTACACAAATTCTAGTTATCTTAACACAAACTGCAGACTAACTATTAGGAGATCCAGAGTAATTATTTCTTCAGTCTCTTCACCATTAGCAATAACTCCAAAACCAACTTCAATCAACCAAGATTGGCAATATTTCATCAATCACTCTGAAACAAACAAACTGCAAAACCTAAGGCAAGTGGATAGAATGCATTGTCTGTGCTCAAACATTTTAGGAACCCAAGTGCAATAACTCCATGCTACATTTGGTAAATAGAATTGTGTCTACACTACTCTCTCAATCATTGTCATCACTATTTGAGCCCTATAGCAGCTAGTAGACAAACAAAACTATCAGACCATCGGTCAGGCCAAGAGCTTCATCTACCTCACCCATTAGCATTCAATAATAAATGCAGTAATGAAGAGAAAATTTACAAGCTTCAATATAACATAACAAGTATCTATCTATATGTTAATATACATCCAGCAAAGTAAAGATCGACATTTACCCATTTGCTAATTATAGATTTAGCAAAAACAAACCAAATGTAATTGTATCGACCTGACTATGTTCCCATGCTACATTTCCTTAAGCAGCGAGATCTTTCTAATGGAAATACTTGGAACTCCTTTATCTTCTTGCTCCAACCTTATCTTCTTCAGAGCTATAGCCTCGTTAGTGAGACGATCTTGAGCTTTGTAAACAACACCATAAGTTCCTTCCCCAATCTTCTCTACCTTCTCATACTGATTTAAAAGAAAATTCATCCATATTACCTCAAGAAATCCCCAAAAAAATAAAAAATTCACATTAATGCTCACCTCATCCATTAAATCTAAACTCTTGCTCCTAAAATCAAAAGATTCACCAAATAATTAGCAAATCAACAACAAAAATGATGTAATTAACATCATTTTACGAGAAACCAAAGGATCTAAAGCCTGATCCAAGTCCGGATTTTGATCATCATTCCTATCGTACAAAAACTTGAAAAAAGGGGGGAAATCGTAATCGAGCTTGCGATTTAGGATCGGATCGAGCCTCGGCAATCGGATGCACGAGTATCGAGATACAAGGTTAAGAATGCATGAACCTCTGAAGTCTAAGCTTTTAGTTAGGGTTTTGACCAGAGAATTTGGAGGAAGCTTTGATTTCGTCGCTCTCTCTCTCTCTCTCTCTCTCTCTCTCTCTCTCTCTCTCTCTCTCTCCCTCTCTCCCCTCTCTCATTTGAGGAGGCGCGAGAGAGAGCGGAGGCGATACCGCTGATCTCTACTTTCTCTCCCCTCCGCTTTCTATTTTTTTCGGTTAAGGCTCAGAGACGAGAACGGAGAAGAAGAGGAGGGATTTTTTGGGGTTTTTCGATTAGGGCTTAGAGACGAGAATGGAGAAGAAGAGGAGAGAGATAGAGATTTAAGTGGGGTATTGAAAGGGGTATTTTGGGGTTTTTACCACGTAAATATATAAATACAAGATACTCTACCTCTTAATTATACAATTTGGGTTTAAAGGCAAATACAAAAAACTGATTGAGTTTAAAGATACAAGCAAAAGATGTTGGGTTTAAAGATAAATCAGGGTAAACTTTTGGGCCTAGAAACAAAAACCCCTATTTTTTAACATGAAAATGAGGAAGTGACAAAAAATAGATGCATGGAAACTAATCACAGGAAAATATAGAGAAAAGAGAGGTGGTTGATATTCACATGAAAGGAAAATAAAACATTTCTTTATATTATATTAGCGATCTCTTTTGTTGAATTGAGACAAAATCACTTGAAATTTGAGAACAAAAGATTATCCTACAATATCTTACTTTTTGTCATGCCTTCTCTTTCATTTTACCTTTAATAAATGAGGTCTCTATCTCCCATTTCTTCTGTGGAATTTTCTTGATGTACATAAAGTCGTAAATTGAACACATCAGTTTATACAGGCAATAATCTTGCCAATTCTCCAAGTTCTTCTTTCTTTCATGTCTTTGGATATCCTATGTATGTAGAAATTGTTAGTATATTAGGCATCCTATTTCCTCCTTGTACGTATAGCATACAGTAATCATATAAAAAATTGAACTATAATTGGATCATCAGTGTCTGAAGGACGAAATAAAATTCAATTAAGATAAAATTTTAACTAATTGAAACTATAATCAAAGCAATAATTTGGTCGTGTATGTTCCATATTTGGATAAATATGAGTAGTAGCAATATTAGTGCTAAAATAAGAGATATAGAGAGGAAAAAAGATCGGGAGATAAATTACATGTATAGTAAGTGAGAATTGGAGCTAAACTATCTTTTCGGCATTGAACTCGCAACCATATTAAATTGTCAAGTTTTTTTGAGGGGAGAACCATAAGAATTTTATTGATTTAAACCATTTACATCATTGTTGACGATTTCCGCCACAATATGCGGGACTTCCTCCATCCATATAGACGGTTCATCAAAGTAGTAAGCAAATTTAATTAGCTAAAGCATGAGCAACTTTGTTACCATCTCGACGGACGTGAGCTAAAGAAAAGAAATTTAAATGACTAAGAAGCTCTAGAATATCACCCACTATTATGCCTATGTCCCCATTAACATCTTTAGATTTTAGGAGCTCAATGAGTTGACTAGAATCAGATTCAATTTCCATCTCAGTGAAACCAGCTTGCAAGGCTTTGTCCAGGCTCCATCTCATGCTAATTGCTTCAACAAACAATGCATTCGTCACCTGTTCCATTCTTCTTGAACCTGCCATCATAACCTCGCCCTTAAAATTTTGAATGACCATGCCTGCTCCTGAGCAACACAATCTAGAAAAGATTGTTGCATCTGTATTCAATTTCATCCGGTGCTCGGTCGATGGAGGTTTCCATGTGATTATACCATGGCTATTTGAGGAATCAGAAGGTGCAACAATGGATGTCTCATGGGCTTCAATAAAATCCTTTTGCATTGTCAAAGCTAGCTCGACAATTTTGATGGGATTAGGAGGAGTATTGGAGAATATCATTTTGTTCCGTGCTTGCCAAATTGCCCACCCAAGCATTAGGAAAATTTCAAAACTTTGGACATCTAGAACTTGATGCATATGATTAAACCACGCAACCACTGATTGCAAATGTAAGGAGTCAACTCGAATTCCAAGAGGAGAGCAGAACCAAACTTGTCTAGCAATTGGACAAGAGCAAAAAAGATGGAAAATTGTCTCCTCGTTGTCATGGCAAAATGAACACGATACATCCGGCAATTCAATTCTGTTAAGAAGACTATGTCGTGTTGGGAGAATCTCCATTAGCATTCGCCACCAGAAAAACTTGATTTTATTGGGTATATTAGAACTCCATAAAAATTTCCTTGCCCCTTCCTCTTCCCCACTTCTAGAAGACTCGCCAATCTGATTTTTTGCTAACATTCTCATTCTTCTAGCAACATAATATGCACTACGGACTGTGAACCACACCTTTCTATAATAGTCATTAGAACCACACAAACTTTAATACTTGCAGTTATTGGGGATTATTAAAATTGAGAGGGTATAAAAGGAAATCAAAAGTTTTAACATAGCAATCCTCTTTTATAGTAGTATAGATAGATATAGATATAGATATAGATAGACTAGTATTGTGTACGTGTGTTGCACATAGGCACGCTTGTTGATCAATTTTTTTAGAATTCTTTTGGTTCTATTAGGGCTAGAAAGTGCATAGTTATTAAGATATTATAGATAATTAGTAAAGAATTAATTTTTATTCAATGAAATGAGACTTAATGTATAAAGATTAAATGGGCATATTTGTAGGAGGTTATGAATAAGTTACTTTTATTGGGGACAATAATTCTCCAAAAAAAAATAGCTTACATATGTTTCAATTATAAAATATAAACTACTTGTAGAGCAAGCTCTAGTACATTTTCACAAGAGAGAGAGAGAGAGAGAGAGAGAGAGAGAGAGAGAGAGAGAGAGAGAGAGAGAGAGAGAGAGAGAGAGAGAGAGAGAGAGAGAGAGAGAGAGAGAGAGAGAGAGAGAGAGGTCATTTTGAAATTAACTTTCTAGGAATTATTAAACCTCCCTAGTTTATTAATTAGATCTTAGAGTCCCTTAGTTTATATTTTTTGATACTTGCAATTTATATTTCTAAAAGTGCATTCCAAGGGTGTTAAATGCTAGTATATGAGTTAAGAAGGATTTAGTGCAACTCAAGATATAGATGAGGGAATTATGTATAATTTTCCTATTTGTTATAATGATGCAATCTACAAATGGTTAATGGAGAAATGGGTAACCCTTCATGAATGAGTTCCTTAATGAAGGAGGGTTAAGAATATGGTGGAATTATTTATTTATTTATTTGAATTGGTAAATAAATAAATTTGTACTCATATTATATTTGATAACTATCGTATTTAATAATTTGTATAAATATTATATATTAATGTGATATTAATATATATTATAATTATCATACATTAACTATTATAATCTAATAATTCTCTTAAAATTGTAGTAGTCATCCCTTCTATAAGCATCCTCGGGACCAACTAACTATATCAATTTCTAAATTGATCTTCTTGCACTGTCTATTTTTTGTTTATAACCCAATTAATAGCAGCTTATTACCTTAGTAACCATAGAGCGAAAATCAACCCTTTACATTCTCATATACATATAGTGGGTAAAGCAACTACACGCATAATGCATTGTCATGGAAAAAGCTTTCTTTTTCCCGAGAATAAGCATAGTGCATTGAAAGATTCAACCAGACTATACAAACAATTCAGCATATTTACAAACATACCTAGAAGCTTGAAACCAATGTACACCCTAAGGAAAAAAACATATATGAAGATGGAAGAAAAACAAAATTCAATTAGTTCATGACTGAAACAGTTGTAGACTTTAATAAAATACAGAACCAACTTCTTTATCGCCTTCACCAATTCTTTCTCTGCTCTCTTAATTATCACACCGATGCTTCCATTACCATCTTCTCATTCAAAATTTGACCGCACTCCACTGGTGACGTTATTATTGACACACTCACACTTATTGCAGTTTGTGAGTGGTGTAGTTGAGTCTCCTTTCTTACTCATCTAAATAAATTTTGATTAGAGAAATTTGATAAGATTTTATATTTGTTTATAGTAATTTGGTGGAAGGGGAATAGTTATATAACGCTTTTCATTATTAGTATATAATGTCAAGAGTTAGTGGAGGAAATGTTATTAGTGGGTGGTTAAAGAAAAATTTGATGGTAATCACTAAGGAGGTTATGAACAATTAAGTATGTATATATCTTCATGCATGTATGTATAGATGTGCTAGAGGGTGTTTTATTATGGAGAGATGTATGCATGTATGTGTTTCGGAGGTTATTTTCAAAATAAATTGTTTAAACATCCAACACACTTTTATAATAATATAAGATAAGATTTAGAATAATATATAATTCAATACTATTTATCTAATATTAATAAATAAATTAAAAGGCAAATACAACCTTTTCAAAGTGATCTCACAAAACATGTAAAGCAAAATAAACTGAATGACCATAAGATTAAAAGATACACACATAAATGAGCAAATTTAGAGCATACCTATTCCCTAAATACTAAATCGGCAATTCCTCCTCATACAAGAATAATCTCTCTTTCATGCAAAACCCAAGTGATTGATTATGAACCTTCATACATACACAAAGAAGACCCCTTACAATAACTACTAAATTCACAAAATTACACCGTAACTTGACTTAAAATCTTACAATCTCTATCTTTAAATGATGATCATCTAGTTGAATTTCACTGCAGCTCAATGTATTGTTCTCCATAGGCCTCATTGTAGTATATGTTGAGCCTCTCGAGTTGCACATCGAAGTGATCAACTTAGTTCCTCTTAGCGTCAATGCATGTGCTTGCCAAAAATAGGGAGGAGTTCAAAGATGAATGATGATATACCATATTGAGAAAAAGGATATAGAGGTAGAGGAGAGGCCAAATATAAGAAAAGGTTGTAACTTTTGTAATGGGTGGGGTTGTAAGGAATGAATTAGGAAATGTTGGTTTATATAAGAATGATTAATCAATAAACTATGATACCATTGCTTATATTATTGACCTTTTACGTGCATTACAAAATATATAAAATATATAGATGATAGTATATAAATGACAAAGAGGTTATGATTAAGGGATATGAATGGTTTGATGGAATTAATATAGGTTTAATATTGGAGGTTATAAAAATAGAAGTTAATACTCATCATGGATAGTTAATAGGAGGGTTACGTCATATTAAATTTTTATATTTTTATCATATTGAATGAATAAATATGTACGTAAATTTATATATGTATGTATGTGAATTTATGTATATATGTATGTGTTTATGTATGTATGGATGCATTTGAAGGGCATTTTGGAAGAAAATGTTTTAACATGCTATATACTTTTATAATTTTATATTTTTATTATATTGAATGAATAAATATGTATGTGAATTTATATATGTATGCATGTGAATTTATGTATATATGCATGTGTTTATGTATGTATGGATGAATTTGGAGGGCATTTTGGAAGAAAATATTTTAACATGCTACACAATTTTATAATAGTACTAGTATAGTGCGTCGTTGCGTGTTCATCTGAATACTTATTTTATATTTTAAAATTTTTTTGTTGACATGAAAATGATGAGATTTCTCAAAAGAATATTTAGAGCAAAACATTAGGAAGAAATATTGTTGTTTATATCATAGTCCATAAATCTAAAAGTGAAATTCTTAGAAACAGTTTAGTGAAATAAAGAATATTACTTATTTTTTCTTTTTCTCATGAGAAAGGAATATATTTCCATTAGTTTTCTTTAATTATTAATTCTAGAATTATATTCTCCTTATTAGTTTGTCTTTTAATCTCTCTCGTCAGATTCCTCGTTTATGCTTTTCAATATAATAACTTTAGTGGAATCTTCTTGTATTATGTGTCCCTATAGTAAGGCTCTCCATGATTAGTTGAAAAATATGAAAACTTTTAATTTTAAGATCTAGCAAAATGGGAGTAGGAAAATAAATGTTTTCATAATATTTATATTTTTCACATATTGAAAATATTTTATTTAATGGTATCATTACTAAACAATAAGCTTAGGAGGGTAACTCAAAATGAGCAAATTTTTGAGGGATTATGTGAATTTACGCTAATATAAAAGTATGTAATAAAAATGCTACAAACATAAGTTTTATATAATGGAAATGATTACAAAGAGATTGAATATCCATATGGTCCGAAATTTACACTATTTTATGAAGTTGTTGGTTTTAAAATAAATCATAGTTATTCGGTGTCATGTTAAAGCTCAGTTCACTAACCAATAACTTTATAATTGCGGTGAAGATAGTGAGAGCTATAATTTTATATATATTTTAAATCTTTCATGAAGGTACAAAAATTGTAGAACTTTTCTATAGCTTTTCAAAGAATTTAATTCTTAGACGATGGGAATATTTTGAGATTGCCATGCGCTTCACTAAAAGAATAACGCTTCTCCCGCAAATAAGCAAAGAGATGTTAGTAAGAAATGTTAGTAAAAGGAAAAAAGATTTGTTTTCCTACAATATAGGTTTAAGATAGCACAAATTTATTTCTACTAAATTTATGATAATATATAAAGACGTAAGAGATTTTTGTTGCCAAACATAAATAATAAAAGGGATTTTCTATACTTTTTCCATATGCTAAAGATAAGAGGAGAAATAGATTGCATGAGATGAAAATAGTAGCAACATACAACATTGAAAATGATTGCCAACGAGTTGAATGCTTTAGCTCTTTCTTAACATTGTTCTATTGTGCCTAATGATATCAAATTAGAACTTATTTTATTAGAGTCCTAAAGCAATTAGAAAAAAAATAACAATAACACTACTATGTGCTCATTGTTCATACAATCAAATTGAAAGATGAAACACAATCATAAGTAATAATAGAAAATACTTACTTTAATATTCTTGATAAATGGATGGTTGAACTTGTCCATCAACCAAAAGGAGCTTCATCCAACTCCCTTGTGTTATAGTTTCCTCCATTATTTGGTCCCATCACAATATATAGCAAAGGAATAGCATGCAATACTTAAGTTGAATTTTAATAAATCAACCCAACAAAATTAGAATTCAAATTTAATGACATTAGCAATGGCTCCCCCAAAATTAACTTCATCTTCATTCGAAAATAAATTTAATTCAGGATAAATAAGAATTTGAGTTTTACATACTTCTAAAGAGGTGATTCTCCAAACTATGACCACAATCGACTTAATCGAGTTGGATGAAGAAGATCACCAAGGAATGCCTACAAAAAACATGTGATTCAGTATGCAAATTTGTTCAAGAAAAACAAATGGCAGATAGCATAGAAAATGGCAGCTAGCATAAAAATTCATCAGTCACTCTGTACGCCCTTGAAATCCATCATGATTTTCATGTGTTGACTGTATCTATGTCCGATTTCATAAGAGCTGACCCATTTTCTTCAATCCAAACATGCACAATTTTCACATACATCTAAATAACTGAAAACAATACAAAGTTATTCATAATTGCTTAAACCATGCATACCTCAATATGCGCATGGAGAGAAGAAGCAAAGCTGGTTATTTTGTTTGTCTTATTTGTTGAAGATGATGATTCTTTATAGGAGAGAGTTTATGTTGGGGAATGAATGGTTGTAAATATAATTGGAGTTAACAATTGGTGCTTGATGGGAGTTTAATGAGGGGCTATGGAATTTGAATGGATTTTAACGCTTAGGTGAATTAATGAATAAAGCATACATTTAAAGCATATGTTAGATAATGTAAAGCATATACATTAGATAATATAGCAGTTAGCAAAGAATATATTTTGTTATGCTATTAGATAATACAAAGCATACACTTTATAAAATATAGATCAAATGTTTTAGACCATAGATAAAACATATTATTACACTATGTTGGGGAATTGGTCGCTCAAAGAAAAACATTGTTAGTTTCTAATGCTATAACTTCAATTATTAGGTCTAAATATATGTTTTATCTTTGTTAAGCCATACACCTATAAAATGTTAATACAATAGTAATACTATAAGAAATAGAATTATTTTAGTAGTAAGTTAATGCACTATATTATGAATATCGAGAAGGAATTTAATTGAATTGAATATTCTAATGGTAGTGGATGCAATTTGGAGATGTACTTATTACATTTAATTAATAGTTTAATTGAGGGTTATGAGAAGGATTTGAAGGGTATGATTTGTTTTATGTATATATGTGTTCTTATGTATGCATGTTTTTGTTTCTTGCATTCATGTATGTGTTTTAACAGACATTGGAGGGCATTTTTGAAGAAATATTTTACATGGCTACGACTTTTATAATAGTATTAGATTAGATTAGATTAGATTAGACTAGTATTGTGCACGTGCATTGCACATGGCTCACTTGTTTTATGTTTGCAATTTGATCGATTGACGTAAAATTGAGAAAGTGCCTCAAAGTTTAAAAAGAAAAGACATATCTAAACTAAAATATTGGAGAGAAGTTATAAGTGTTTAGACAATTGTTTCTAAAGAAAAATCACTGAATTCTCGATATTGAACTTCTAAAAATTATACTCCTTTTTTTCTATCTGTTGAACTTTACTTGTTGAATCACCCATATAATGAGTTGCATGGCTTTTATTACAAAATTTAACTCACTTAGTTTTGAAAATTGCATATATTATGCCTTTTGTGTATAATAGTTTATTCCTATGTTTCATTCAATTTCATCACTTTTATAAATAAATAAAAATTCTCAAATTCTAAATAATAGATTATAAATATAAAATTTAGGGCTAATTTTAGAAAACCCTTCACAACTATAGGAGTTGTCTCAAAAAACGCCCTTCAACTATTTTAACTCTAGAAAGCCTCCTCGATTTCAAAATTGTTGTAAATAACTCCCCTAAACTTTTAAAATACGACTTAAACTCCTCAAAATTTCTCACTTAACCCCCTAACATCAACTTTCAAATGACCATACTATCTCTAAGTCATTAAAAAATTATCATGCTATTTTTTTAACTTTTTGGATTAAATAGTATCTCCTCTTGTATTTTTTCCCCCGCTTCTTCTTCATCCAGCGCCGTTGTCTGTTCTAGCTTGAATCCTTTTCTCTTTTCTTTAAACTTCAAACATCTTATATTTCATATTTATTCATATTTTTTAATGTTCAGAAAAAAAAAATTTTAGGTTTTTGTTCTGAGGACGTCTCCCGTCAAAACCCATTGAATTGAAGACTAATTAATACTTGCACGTTCATTTTAAGTTGTAGAAACCCCTACTTTAGTTTGTGTTTCAAGAAAGACCCTTCATGTTTTCGCTTTATTTTTCAACCAAGAGTGTTATGGTCAATGCACATTTTTAATTAACTACGTTAGGGATCATTTGAAAAAAAAAACTATAAATATAAGAACTTTGAGTGACACCTCATAGTTGAGGGGGCCTAAATCGTATTTTTAAAGTTTAGGGGGATTATCTACAACACCCCCAAAATTGAGGGTGTTTTCTATAATTAAAAAAAATTGGGGGGGGGGGGGGGGGCGGGGTGTTTCTTAGACAACCCCCTATTGTTAAGAAAAGGAATCTAATCTTTGAACTTGATTATTGAGCACAGATACTTCAGTAATAGTCTAGGGAAACCATCCCCGCTTCGGGGGCACCATATCATCGAGCACTGATAAAGAATTTGCAGGAGTTCTTGGATATCCTTCTTTTCTGCTGATTCCACTAGACTTTCTAGCAGATCTTCAACATATCTTCGAAGGCTAATTTCAGCTTTTTTTCCGCCCTCTTCATCTTTGAAAAGTTTAGAAAAATATTCCACCACATTCTGCACTTCCGGTCCCTATTCGTAGTAATAATCTCACCGTAAAGTGGAAAAAAAAGTAAGATTACGGACCCAATTCGCGTCAAAGTTAACAATTTTCTTATCCCCAGATTTTGCATCAGGGATAGAAAATATTTGTCTATTAGCCACATAATAACCCAACACGTGCTCAAGTGTTGGACGATCAATTGCAGGAGCACCAAATTGTATATAGTGCTCAAATGTGGATCCACAATAGGCATCCCTATGCTATTGACGGATCTTTGGGGCAAGCTGATTCATAAAATCACAATAAGCCCCAACAATGGCTGTTGGCCTAATTTCTCCAGCAGCGGTGCCAACTGTTTTCCTGAAAATATATTCAAATGTAAGAGTTTAATTAGACTTAAAATGAACTTAAATTAGACTTAACATGAATCAAATTGGACTTAACATGAACTAAATTAGACTTAACACGAATCAAGTTGGAATTAACATGAAAAATAGACTTAACATGAAATGACATTAGACTTGACATGAACTGAAATTAGACTTAACACGATTCAAGTTAGACTTAACATGAACTGCTATTACGAATTAAATTAGACTTCACATGAAACCCAAATCGGTTAACATCAAACCCATTTTAAATATCATGAAACTCGGGTTAATTCTCATGTATAGGATTAGAATTAACATGAAACTCAGTTTGGATAACATGAAAAGGGGTTAAGTTCTTTAATTAAGAAAAACCTAGCACTTACTTCTTTTGGGGGTTGGAATCATCCCCTGCTAGTCTTCTTTTTCGGCCTTGACCTCGTGGTTCGCCCCTTTGCATTACCAACAGGGCCTTCGACGCTTCCTCGGTGCTGCCTTTCCCAGATGATTCACAAAGTGCGGCGGACGATTGTGATTTCGCTTCATCTTTCTCCTTCTGTCCACCACGATGAACGACTTCGAAATCGTTAACCGATGCTTCCTTCGACGATATTTTCCCGGCGAAATCGAAAACCCTAGATTGAAATTCGAGATGAGGTTTGGGATTTTTCGGTGGTTGCTGAACAGTAGAAGAGAGAGGAGAGAGAGAGAGTACTTGAGTTGGGGGGGAGGCACGGTTACCGAGTTCGGTCACGTCGGAGGGTAGGATGGTAATTTCATGTGAGCTTTTTCTCTCTCTGCTCACATGGCAGGGAATTTGGGGCCTTAACACAAATACGCCATGTATTTGGGGCTGAAACACATGGCCCAAAATACAAAGGGCCTGGTCACATGGGCTTCCGAGTTTTGGGGCCTTGACACAATTTTCCCTTGATTTTATTGATGCAAGGGCATAAAAGTTATTTTAATCAATATCTTTGTAAGAGCAATTTACTTTTTTTAAATTACATATTATGTCCTTCCTATGTAATAGTTTCTAACTCTGTTCTGATTCAAATTTTTACTTTTTTAAAAATTCTTAAATTTTAATTAAATCATCGATTGGAAATATAAATCTTTTATCCAATACGTGGATTTGATTATTGGTCATATCAATATGGGGAATAGATGTTATTTTGTTTAATATCTTCGTAAGAGCAATTTGGTGTCTCTTTAGTTGTAAGAGTAATTCAGTAGCATAAAGAAATTAAGCTGCAAATTATTAGTATAACAATAAAGTCAAAATGCAAGAACGATGTAAATGTGAAATCCTTTGTTTTCAATTTATCATGCATAAATGTTAAATAATAGTCTTGAGGTGAATTGGCAAGATTATTGCCTGTATAAACTGATGTGTTCAATTTACGACTTTATGTACGTCAAGAAAATTCCACAGAAGAAATGGGAGAGAGAGACCTCATTTATTAAAGGTAAAAATGAAAGAGAAGGCATGACAAAAAAGTAAGATGTTGTAGGATATCTTTTGTCCTCAAATTTCAAGTGATTTTGTCTCAATTCAACATAGGAGATCACAAATATAATATAAAGAAATGTTTTATTTTCCTTTCATGTGAACAACCACCTCTCTTTTTCTATATTTTCATGTAATTAGTTTCCATGCATCAATCTTTTGTCACTTCCTCATTTTCATGTTAAAAAAATATTCAAAATATGAAACAACTATGTCACGTGCCTATACTAGTATATATTATTTGTCTGAATTTTCCTTTCGAATTGAAAGATATCGATCACTTTTTTGGGGACAAGTCAACTACTCATCTGAGTTGGGCTTCTGATGGTCTCATTGTTCGATGAATTCATCCCCCGCAAATATCATTGCTCTAAGTTTCTCTTCCAAAGTTTGAACAAGTCTTACAGCTTTATTGTCCCACTTTTCTTTGAATTAAAAGCAAAGATGGAAAATTTTGCTACTTATAAAAGATACTGAATTTTTAGATCATGGGTAAGCTTCAAAAGTCAATTAGTCATGTGTAAAAGAGAAGAGGTGCTGATTTGGATTGCTTATGATCAAAATTGAATCCGAAACTTCACTCTCTTGAAGAAAATCCAACTCAATTTCCATTAAAATATGTGTTAAAACCGAAAGAGACATGGTAGAGCCGTGGATATTGTCTAAAGATACAAAAAAAAGATAAAGAGGTAAAAAGAGGAGAAAATTGACTAACTTAGAGAAATGATATAGGAAAAAGAAGAGAAGGTGAGTCAAAGAAATAGGGTTCAAAAAATTTAAAAAGAAATAAAGAAACAGGAACCTGGATTTTAAACTTTACTTAACTTGTGTCGTTTGAAGACTGACAAAAGAAACAAGGAGGGAGAATTTATTTTACACATAACAATCCTTATTTATCATTAATTAAACACGAAGAACAGCACTGAGTTCAAAAGTTAAAAAAAAAAAAAAAACAACAGCACACAGATATATTCAAGCTAGAAGCTAGAAATTCCTCGCTCATTCTCTCCTTCACTCAAGTTCAAAAGCTGATGCATCGAAGCTATCAGAAAGTCCGGTTCCAGTCTTGAAGGTGAGCTTGTCAGACGAAGGAGTCTCAAAATACATCTCAACAACGGAGAGCCACAGCAGAAGCTCCTTGGTTTTCACCCCGGTCATCTTCTTCATCTTGCGCGGCTCAACTAATGCGGTCACCTCGGTCGCATACGAAACCTGACGCTTTACCTTTTTGAAAGTGTGATTCTTACTCTTCTTCTGAATTATCCACACGAATCCGGATGCACGATTGTAGCCGAACTCTTCTATGTCCTCCATAGGGAACAAGCCCTTTGGAAGGCAGATCTCTGTCAGAAGTTCGACGATCTTCTTCTTGCACTCAGCATCCCCATGGCAGATCTCTGCAGCTGAGCGGTTGCTCTCGATGGTCTGCGACGACGACATCTTTCTTCTCTTTGGGTAAAATTAATTAAGGAGAGGAGTTTGGGATATTTTATGAAGGCTAAGGTTTGGCTGAGTGAATGAAATGTGCATTGGAAGGGGTGCAGTTTATATAGAGAGAGAAATGATGAGGTTTGAAGAGACTTTGAGTGGGAACTTTGTGACTTTTGTCAAACGCAGAATGGGAGCTAATTTAATGTTTACAGGTAAAGTTGGAGAGGTCAAGGGAATTGGATGGTCAAGAAAAGAAGGAAGAAACATTCACTAGTCAAATTCATTTACAGATCAAAACTCATAATTGATAATTGAAAATATGGATCAAAATTGGATATTGTGTCGGTTAGTGCCAAGTTGTCAATGTTTTTAAAGTCAAATAGGAGGATACAAAGGTTTTTGAATAATGAAGTTGGATGGAAACTAAGGGTGTAGATAAATGTGAGACACAAGTTAGCTTTTTTTTCTTACATTACGAAGACCGTCTTCCTACAACAATATTTTTTCTTACATTACGAAGACTTTCTTCCTTACACAAAACTTTGTTCACTATTACAATGTCCTTAATTTTTTTTCATAAGATCTGAGAACATATAATACCATTTATTTTGTAAGTAAATAATATAATTTACATAATATAGAAAAAATTGTGTCTAGGCCCCAAAAATGAAAACTTGATGTGCCCCAGCCCCCCGTATTATTTTTAATGTGTATTGACCCTAAATAGTGTTTTGCCCTAGTTTTCAATTTTACCCTTTCTACCCGCTAAAAATCTCATCTGCTCCTCCCTCCTCTTTTCCTTTCTCTCCTAACCCACTTCATGGCTGCTCCTCCCTCATCTTCTCCTCTCCTTCTCTCTCTCTCTCTCTTAACTGACTTCATGGATGCTCCTCCTTCCTCTCCTCCTCTCCTCCTACTCTCTTCATCATCAAAAAAGCTCGTCCTGCTCCCCTAGCTCCATTGCCCGTGCCGGCACTGCTCCTCCACCTCCTTTCCGTCCTCCTTCCCCTTCCTAAACCCTAACATCGACATCTCCTTGGCACCCTTGTTGTAAGTAGTGTCGGTGATAAGGGAGGTGAAGCCCATTGAGTGAGAATGAGTGAGTTGGAAAAGAGGGAGGAGAAGGAGGAAGAGTAGGCTTTGAGGGGAAGTTATTGGATCAGGTTTGGATTTAGGTTTAGGTATGGGTTTGAAGCATGGAGTTGTAGAGGGAGAAGGCTTTGAATTTGTGTATGGACTTGATTGAGGATTTAGTCATGAATTTGATTAAAGTGTTTGGGAAGGAGCTTGTGAAGAAGTAAATTTAGCATTCAGGCTAGATCATGTCAAGGATTTGTAAGTTCGTATTGCAAAGTTCATGGGTTTATTAACCATATTTGTAATTGAGGGGGGGAGAGAATTTACAATTTCTTTTATTTTTGGTATTGTTTGTTCTTTCGTCCTTTTATTCATCATGGGAGCATAATTTTGTTTGATATTTCTCTTTTTCTTGAGTTTTAAGAAAAAAAGATGATCCTTTTGCACTTGTTTAAAATTTGTGTTTTGCTAAGAGTTGGCGGCCGTGGCCAAAGCTCGAGGGTAAATGAGTATTGTATAGAGAGTGTGATTGTAGATCAAGAGAGAGTATGTAATAATAACTGCTCATGTACAAAGAAAATATAATAGACATATCGTCTTGTAGTTTTGTGTATGTAAACATCAAAGCTACACAAACTTATAATTGTATGAGTTAATTGTGAACTATGAAAGATTAGATGTGAATTTTACCTAATTGACGTTAACTTTACTCATTATATGTTAAGTTTATAGTATAACCGTTAAGTTTGTACAGCAAATGTTAATTTTGAACATTGGCTGTTAAGGTTAAGCAGTGACTATTAAGTTTACCCATTGGCCATTAACTATATCAGTACATGTTTGTTTGGGTCGAAAGTTGTTTCCATTGTAAAACTTGAGAAAATTACACTTTGATTCTCAATTACAAAGAAATTTAAGTAACTCTCTCACAAACTCGAATGTAAGAGGCTACACGCCAGAATCTCGCTTTTGTGGGTCTTTGCTGTCTTGGGAGGCATAATCCGTGGACCACCGAAAGCAACGATCGTCGAATCGACGGTTCAGTTGATGCTTCGCAAAGGAAATAAGAACTTCAGCAAATATCTTAGCAAAGTAAGATATCTACTCTTCTCAAGAATAAGTCAATGCTTAAACTCGAGGAATCTCCGTGTGGATCGTGTTCTTGAACTCCTGCTTGATCTCTCTTTGCAATAGCTCGCTTATCCGATCTCGATTGCCCCCGCCAAGTGGATGTAGAGGGATATTTATAGCCTTTGGGAAGCGTGCCCTCCGGAGAAACACAAGTGTCATAAGTGCCCAACATTTGCAAGCAGCTGCAACAGCTGCTCGCTGTCAGCTTCATCGGCGAGGTAAGAATAGCTTTGCCGGGCTACAGGTAGGGCTGCCTCTAACCGGCGTAGAGTCCTCCAGTTGAACGTTTTAGCTTTTAGGCACGATTAAATGCCCTAAAATCACGCTTAGTGGGCGATTTTCAGCGGTAACCCCATTAAAGTATCGAACGTCTCTGCGTTGATAAAGTCAAGTGGGCCCCATCGACATTGATTTAGACCCTTCAAGAGCTCGTTTCAGTATCGGTGTTCGCCTTTGGCGCAGACAGTAAGCTCGCCATAGCGAGACATCAAGGTGTCTCGCCGCATGCAGGCACAAACAAGTGTCTCGCTTCGTGGCGAGGCACAAACAAGTGTCTCGCTTGTAGCGAGGCACCAACAAGTGTCTCGCTTCGTGGCGAGGCACAAACAAGTGTCTCGCTAGTAGCGAGACACAGCCAGTGTCTCGCTTATAGCGAAGACGAACAAGTTCTCGCATCAGAAGCAGACACAATCTTCCCATATGTTGACTTCTTGAGATTTCGACGACGCTTGTCCTTCGATCTTCTCATAATTTAGTCATATTTGGGGTTCTTCACAATTTTTGATGCCTACAATGTTAACTTTATCTATTACCTTTTAGCTTTAGTCAATATCTATTAACTATATTTAGTACCTATTTAGCAAATACACGTCAATTATATCCACTACTGTTAACTTTAGCTTGTACATATTAACCGATATTGGATATAGTTAACACGCATTGGCTAAAGTTAACAGATACTAGATATAGTTACTAGGTTATGGCTAAAGTTAATAAATCTTGGTTAAAGTTAAGAGGTACATAATATAGTTAACATGTACTTGTTAGAGTTAATAGGTAGAGGTGAAATTAGCGGTATTGGATATAGTTTATATTTTTACTTTAAAGTAAGTTTTCTCGCCTTTATTTGGCTAAAATAAAGAATGGATTGTCTAATTGAACACAATTGTGCATTCAAAATCGAACTTTGTAATCTCATTATGAAAATCATGAAATTGTTTATATCTATATAAATGAAACAAAATTGAAGTAGAACTCAATTGAGATGGTCATCTATTGACCTTATTTGCTATGTTTTAGGTCGTCAGAACTAGTACATGTTAACTATATTCGATATTTGTTAACTTTAGTTATTACTGTTAACTCTAGCAATTACCGTTAACTTTAGCCAAGATATGTTAACTATACACTTTACATTAACTATACCCCATACATGTTAACTATATCCACTACTGTTAACTTTAGCCAAGATATGTTAACTATATTTACAAGACAAAGATGATTCTACAAGCAGATTGTACTCATCTTTAAGCAAAGAAGACAAGATAAGTCACATTGAATTGTAACTTAAGAGTACCTATTAATTATAACTAGCTCTTGCTAAATATCACATGTATATGTTAATTATTACATGTACATGTTAACTATAAACTGCTCGTTAAGTATCACATATAAATGTTAACTATAATCCATACACGCTAAAAGTAACTTATAATTCATATATTGGATAATTTCTCATCACCGCTAATTAATAAGCAAACAGATATTAGAGCTAACATGACCATATATAAAAGTATTGAACAGTTATTGGATATAGTTAACAGATACTGGCTAAAGTTAACAGGTACTGGGTATAGTTAATAGATACTATCTAAAGTTAACAGGTACTGGCTATAGCTAAGAGGTAATGACTAAAGTTAATAGGTATATAATATAATTAATAAGTACTAGTTAAAGTTAACATGTACTCGGTACGATGACCCAAATGAAACAAAATGAGGTCAATGGACAGTCATCTCAATTGAGTTCTACTTCAATTTTGTTTCATTTGTATAGAT
This sequence comes from Asparagus setaceus, assembly GCA_012295165.1. Lineage (NCBI taxonomy): Eukaryota > Viridiplantae > Streptophyta > Magnoliopsida > Asparagales > Asparagaceae > Asparagus > Asparagus setaceus. Next base: position 53,449,817 of record CM022704.1, on the reverse strand, counting down.
ATGAACAATTCCATGATTTTCATTTGGGATCATTGTAGGTGAGGTTAACTATCATCATATTCTTCTTCAAAGTTTCTGAGCGAACTTGGCCGCTCATATGATTATTCATGTGACTTCAAACTCTGTGGCTCATGATAAATCAAAGACTTCAAACAATTCACATGTAATCCATGGAAGTAAAAAGAAAATCCCATCTACTCTTATATATAACTCTACATTAATTTCATGATTTCTTTTTTTCCCCCTAAACAAGTGATCATCATTTTCATTTCTCAAACTAAAAATGTTAACCAAAATAACATACCTCACTCCTAGAAAAGAAGAAAAAATAAATTATTTAAATAAAAAAATTACGCATCTATATGCAAAGACAACCATTTCTTTCCTCAAATTTAAACCATGTAAACAAAAGCAGCAATAAAACAAATGGATCCCACACGTGTGGCCATTTCAAAGATCGCCGGAGCACTCGCCCCACCCTTCTTCCACAGGCTCATAGTCCTCCTCCCGCCGCCTCCTCCTCCTCCCATCCCCAACCGCACGTGCAATCCTAACCTCATGGAACACGATAGCCTTCACAGAAACACCAGAACACCTCTCCAACCTCCTCAATATCGAACTACATCGCCACCGCCATCGCCGCCCTCAGTTGCTCGATCGTAATTTCACTCGTCATTCTCGCCGCCATTTCAGCACCACCTCACCTTCCGTCTTTTTATCCCCATCGCCTTCCCCCAACGCTCAAAGCCCTCGCCGCCAAAGAAGAGGAGAGGAGGGAGATGTGGTCTCCATTACAAAAAAAATAGACGGAGAAGAAGAAGAAGAAGAAGAGGGGTAGTTTTGGGTTTTTTTTTGGATTTTTTCTCTTGGGAAGTGTAAATAGGGGCTGAATCACATACACCCCATGTATTTGGGGCTAACACACGTTAGAAATAATACAGGGGGTTAGGGCACATGAAGTTTTTATTTTTAGAGCATTGACACAATTTTTCCAAAAAAATAAAATTTACAGAAGCTTAAGATCAATTAGGAACAACACAAGTAGACTCTATCAGAAGATATATTGTTACTTCAATCTAACAATAACTAACGGTTCCCCAGACATGCTTCATTCACATCCAAATCTTCTCTTTCTTCTTCTTCTCTTTCCTTGTTATGCATTTTCCGTAATTTGAATCTTCTATCCCTAATTAATAAATATTCTTGTACCATTATAATGAGTAGCAATAAGAACCATCTATGAACAAATGACTTTGCATCAGTGTTGAGAACACAGTTTACTGTGATGGGCCATTGTCATGTCATGATAAGAACGTCACATATTTAAGGTGGGGCGATTGTGTGAGGCCCTATTAATAATCCCGTGTTGGTTATATTATTGAGATTATGTAGTACGCCTAGGGAGCCAAGTGCAATAACGGTTAACCATTTCTACTGTTCGATCAGCTAAAAAATCCACAATTAAGCATAAAAAACATTCAATCAGACATTCTGACATGAAATTTCGATTAAAATCTTCAAAATACCCGTAAAACCATGTGTTCAATTAGAATTTGATCAAAAAATTTGTCAAATGGTTGATTTCAATAAGGTGAATTTTGTGCAAACGAAAATGAATTAAGAAACGTGTGGCATGGAAATTAGTCAACTCATTGTCAATGCCCATGATATATGCTACACCAGAAATGTAAAATTTAGTGAAAAATAAAATTAACTTAGGTAAAAAACTATGAAAGGAAAATGCTAAAGAAACTCAAAACATTATTTGTCAAACATATCATGATTTGTTACTCCAAACGAGGTACACTCATCAAACACAAATGCACTCTTCTCATACTCTTCTCATATTGTCTCATTTCTCAAGTTTAAATGCAGATGCCTCAAAGCTATCAGACAGTCCAGTGCCAGTCTTAAAGGTGAGCTTTTCTGAAGAAGGTGTCTCAAAATACATCTCAACAACAGAGAGCCACAACAGAAGCTCCTTAGTCTTGACTCCGGCCATCTTCTTTATCTTGCGAGGTTCAACAAACGCGGTCACCTCAGTTGCATAAGAAACCTGGCGCTTTATCTTCTTGAAAGTGTGGTTCTTACTCTTCTTCTGAGTTATCCATACGAATCCAGCCACACGATTATAGCCAAACTCCTCGATATCTTCCATAGGGAACAAGCCCTTTGGAAGGGAGAGCTCTTCGAGCAATCCGATGATCCTCTTCTTGCATTCTGCATCTCCGTGGAAGATCTCTGCACCTGATCTGTAGGTTTCAATGGTTTTAGATGCCATTGCTTAATTAATGGGAGGAATTGATTGTTTAAGTGAAATCGTAGAGAAGTATTACTAGACAGTGCTTGAGGCTGATGATCAATTGAAGGGATATTTGTGAAGTAGTTATAGAGTGGGATCATTGAAGGAGTCTCAATTAGTTCTTGGTCAAGAGAAGGAAGCCAGAGTTTGTGGGCTCCTTAAGTTCTAAATAAATTGATGTCAACTTGGTTGTTGAATTTGTCATAGGGATGGCCTGTGGTATTTGGCTCGGTCGGCAGAAGAACCGGCCAAGGTTTGGATTGAAATGTGAAAATGAATGGGCCAAGCGTATTTCATGGTTGGAGTGTTTTATTCTTTTTTCCCCCTTTTCTGTACACGACGTGCTTGCCCTACTATAAATTGAGATACTCTTTATCTTCTCTTTAAAATTAGATGAGTATCTTCCTAAATCATAATTGTATATAACTTTTAAATTGATATCCTTTGAAATAACATAAAAGTCATTGCGTATTTCGCTCTTTTTTATTCTAAACCCAGAAATAGTCACAACTGTCATTTCTATTGAAGTGAATGACTTTATCTAGAAAAGTAGTTGTCTAATTCTTATAAAGAAAATGTGAGATCCAACTATTTTTTACATATAGATAGAGAGGAACATTCCACTTGTTATGTTGAGGATTGCATATCATTGTCTTAAGTTATATATTTACTAACTTTACTAAAACGTCGCTGCTCTACCCTGCCCCAGATTATATGTTACCTCTGTACTAGACTTAGGTCACTATTCCAGTAATGATAAACAAGAATTACAATCAATTTATCAAAGCTTAAGCTCACCTCGCTCTGTAGTTTTTATTTTTCTTTCTTTGAATTGGATATTCTTTTTTGGAATTGGATACTACACCGACCCGGTCAAATTATCAACGTGCTCTTACCGACCCTCTATAAATAGTAGGCAATCTCTACTATCCCAAGGTGTTATAGCACTTCAAATTACCCAAATAGTAATCTATGCTTAGTCGCAGATAAGTATCCCGCATTAGAAACATAATCTAGTTAATCCACTTCAAGAGGACCCGAACCGACAGCTCGGACGATTCAAGTGGCCGACATCTTGCGAGGCCGGCTCAAAAGGCGGTACATGTCGTCATACCAACTTTCTCGCTAGGCCGACTTGACAAGAAGCCCACTCGGTAGGGGTGCATTCGGTTCGGATACGGTTCGGATATGACACTTACCATATCCATATCCGCTTTCTAAAAACGGATACGGATATTCATCGGTAAGAAAAAAACATAACCATATCCGCACTAAACGGAAACGGATACGGTTCAGATATTAGATAAGCGGATACGGATACAATACGGATATTAATCGGATATTTGGTAAACGAATATGAATCGGATATGACAATAAAATACATGTGATTATAATATTTCGCACACTAAATATAACTAAAAAAACATTCATCTATTAAACATAATCAAGATAAGTTTATTCAACCATATAGAAAATGTCACCTCATAGATATAAATACTAGTCCTCATGTAATTCTCAAGTCTAATCCAAACAACAAAAAAGTACAAAAACCGTATCCGGATATCCGAACCGTATCCGCATTTTCGACTCGAAAACCGTATCCGAAACCATATCCGGATGAAAATCAAACAACAAAAGTGCGTAAACCAGATTCGAAAAGTGCGAAACCGTATCCGGATATCCGAACCGTATCCGCATTTTCGACTTCGAAAACCGTATCGAAACCATATCCGGATGAAAATCAAACAACAAAAGTACAAAACCGTATCCGAAACCATATCCGACCGGTTTCAATTTTTCCCTACCATATCCGTTTTCTAAACGGATACGGTTGCGGTCGGTCCGGATATATCCGGACCGTTTTGCACCCCTACCACTCGGCCATCTCCTCTGCTGACACCTTGCGAAGCCAACTCAAAGGGCGGTACGAGTCGACCTCTTCGCCACACCGACTCCCTGAACGACCCGCTTGGCTGGTTGATCGACATCTTGCGAATCCGACTCAAAATGCGGGACTTCTCGACATGCCACCTAGGATAGGAAGACGACGACGTGCCTCGAGCCCCCCGCTGGCGATTAGTCGCCGTCGCATTGAATGCGAGATCAGAGCCATCAATTCTCTGTGCTCAAAGATCTTTAAGACACGTCGGACCACGTGCCCCCTGTCACTTCGCATTAAATGCTGACGTGATCTCTTCCACTCGACGGCCGACACCTGAAAAGCAAGAGCTAACTCAGCCGCTAGCTATCACTTGGCCGAGATTACCAAACTACCCTCTGTTACTTCTATAAATAATAAAACTGTTAACAACACATGTATGCAATCAAAACCTATGCTTTAGAACTCTCAGTGGTTTTTTACTGACTTCCCCACTCAAGATCACCAACTGACTTGATCGTTGGAGGAACCACCGGATAACCCAACCCCATCCTCTTACGAGTTTTTGTGTGTGCAGCTAGCATCAGGGAGCTTTAGAACCAGATATGTGGAGGAGTTAGCGGACCCTAATCATCTGACAATCTATAATTAATTGACTGTGTGATCCATAGCATCAACACAATGTATGCAAGAATACTGAATAACGCCCTAAAACTAGATTCTACATTTAGCAAATTCGCTTAATCTATCACTGACTTGAACATCAAAGGGAAAGGGACCCAAAACTCCTATAAAAATCTACTTACCCATATAATTAACTTTCTGACGTAAATATATACAATGGATAAGAATGACTAATATACAAATTTATATGATAGAGTTTCTGTCCATAAAGTGAAAATTATAAAATTATCCACTAACATGAAAGTAAATGAACATAAATGAGGTTTATTCTAAGACCCCTGCACAACTCAGCAGAGATGCAATTATGTGGGGTTCAGTTCTAAGACCGGATGAGATATATATATATATATATATATATATATATATATATATATATATATATATATATATATATATATATATATATATATATATATATATATATATATATATATATATATATATATATATATAGAGTAAGGCTCCTATGAACTTAAGTTCATAATGAATAGTGGTGCACCAACTTTTTATCCACTCATCTTGCCTTGAGATTTGTGATGCACAAATCTCAAAGTGGCCTTTATATCTTTCACGGATCCCAAAGCAAGATGAGTGGTTAGAAAAGTTGGTGCACCACTATTCATTATGAACTTAAGTTCATAGGATATATATATATATATATATATATATATATATATATATATATATATATATATATATATATATATATATATATATATATATATATATATAAATAACAAATCTCTTATAAACTTAAGTTTATAGGGAGTAGTCATACACCAACTTTTCTATCCATTGATGTTGCCTTGAGATCCATGAAAGATATGAAGGCTATTTTGAGATTTGTGCATCTCTTGATGGCACAAATCTAAAGGCAACATCAATGGATAAAAAGTTGGTGTATACTATTCCCTATAAATTTAAGTTTATAGAGATTTTATATATATATATATATATATATATATATATATATATATATATATATATATATATATATATATATATATATATAGAGTAAGGCTCCTATGAACTTAAGTTCATAATGAATAGTGGTGCACCAACTTTTTATCCACTCATCTTGCCTTGAGATTTGTGATGCACAAATCTCAAAGTGGCCTTTATATCTTTCACGGATCCCAAAGCAAGATGAGTGGTTAGAAAAGTTGGTGCACCACTATTCATTATGAACTTAAGTTCATAGGAGCCTTGTTTCTCTCTCTCTCTATATATATATATATATATATATATATATATATATATATATATATATATATATATATATATATATATATATATATAGAGTAAGGCTCCTATGAACTTAAGTTCATAATGAATAGTGGTGCACCAACTTTTTATCCACTCATCTTGCCTTGAGATTTGTGATGCACAAATCTCAAAGTGGCCTTTATATCTTTCACGGATCCCAAAACAAGATGAGTGGTTAGAAAAGTTGGTGCACCACTATTCATTATGAACTTAAGTTCATAGGAGCTCTATATATATATATATATATATATATATATATATATATATATATATATATATATATATATATATATATATATATATATATATAAGGTTCCACAAACAAAACGATTATTGGGAGTTAACTCCTCCTTAAACTGTCAAAGAGATAACCATTGTTCATATTCCCAACAAAGAAGAGCTCAAGAATTACCATAAATCTTATGCAACACGTTTAATCGATTTAACTGTTCTTTGCTCTAGTTGGATTAACTAGTTTATCCCCTTTAATCCTTCGTGTTTAAACCCTTGAAAAACTTCGGGATCTGATTCGCTTAAGCAATGACTTCAGTACTTTAGTACAAAAGCCAACAACACTATCAAACATCCGGAAACTAATAAAGTTCATCGGTCATTAATTGATATTCTATTTGATTTACTACAAGCTAGTAGCTAGTATGACCAAAGAAACCTTTTACTTTCAAATGTCAACTTGAAAGGAAAACTTTAACTCATATAACATTGCTTATCAAATAAAGCTTTAATTTATTTCGTTATCACATGAATGGCCAACGGACAATACAACAAACTAGAATACTTCACCGAACACACATAAAAGGAGGGGAAACACCTTTTATGAAGGATCACAATAGTTACTAAGTATATATTGTTCATTCTTAGGCCTCAAGCTCGAATGCCGATGCCTCAAAGTTATCAGAAAGTCCAGTGCCTGTCTTAAAGGTGAGCTTCTCAGATGAAGGAGTCTCAAAGTACATCTCAATGACAGAGAGCCACAACAGAAGCTCCTTTGTCGTCACTCTGGTCATCTTCTTCATCTTGCGAGTTTTAACTAAAGTAGTCACCTCAGCCGCATACGAAACCTGACGCTTGATCTTCTTGAAAGTATGATTTTTACTCTTCTTCTGAACTATCCTTGTAAAACCATATTCACGATTGTAGCCAAATTCCTTGATGTCCTCCATTGGGAACAAACCCGTTGGAAGACACTGCTTGTTGTATCCGGATAAAGTTGTGGCCCACTGGATACAAATTATCTTAATTTGTTATGGTATTTAAATTCTTATCCTATAAGGAGTTATAGTGAATTTAGATAAGATCATATTTCTTATCCTATAAGGAGTTATAGTGAATTTAGATAAGATCATATCAAGATAGTTTCCCTGATGGATGGAAAATATTTTAAGAAGTCTTATCTTTTAAGAATTCTAGTTATAACAGAAGGGTCCTAGCCTAGCCTATAAATACTTCCTCCATCAGATTTAGGCTTTTCGGTAAGGCATAGGCTAGAAACTCTTTCTGTTTTTTTATTTTATTTATTCTAACGGTGATCTAACTTTTGTTCTTTGTTCATGTATATACTCAGATTATCTCTAGTTTCGATCTAATTTTCTGAGTTACAGATCTATCTAGACAACAATGGCTGGAGGTTGTAGGCGTTGAAAAATACTTACAAGATCCCCGAAACCAACTCGTGACGGGGAGTCGGCGAATGACAACCCATCGGATGATACGGACGTCAAATCGTTAAGACGCGAACCCGACGGCAAAACCCATGGCCACAAGCACGGTTTAAACCGGACTTGAACAGACGATCGGATTTCAGATCGTTGAACCGAACAAACCAAGAGTTAGTCCCGAACCAAATACGACGAACCTAAGTCCCGAGAAGACCAAGAGTCAATAGGCGGACCTAAGCCCGAGAGACCGAGAAAACGGCTAAACGGCGAAAAACAAATAAAACGGCTAACCTCGCCAACTTGGCCGAAGTTACTACCAAGTGGTCGAAGTTTCTCGCCACTATGGTCCGGGCCAGTGGCCGAGGTGCTCGCCACTATGTCGCAGCCACCTCGCCAACTTGGTCGAGGGTTCGCCAAGTGGCCGAGCCACTTGGTCAAGATTCCCCTATTCTATAAATAGGGGGTTTTCCTCATTTCTCGAGGCCGGATAATGAGGTTGGTCAGCCGATTTGGGAGATTTCAAATTTTCGGATATTTTTGAGAGAGCTCTCGCAAGATCTACGAGCCGTCGACACACAGCTCCGAGCACCGGCGAGTACGAGTTCGGTCGACGTCAGATCTTCAACAACGAGGTAAGCTTAATTCGGTCGGCTACGTAACGCCACTGCGGATTTCTCCTAGTAGATCTCACCCGCTCCGGCGATCCTCTCCTTCGTGAGTGTGATCCCCGAAGGCGATCCTCTCCTTCGTGAGTGTGATCCCCTTAGGCGCTTCGTTTCCTTCGTGAAACGAGCCCCTTCACGCCTCAGAAGTTCCGTAACCCGGCTTCCACTGGATCGAATTGCGGTGGTCCACGGACGATTCAAGTCCCCGGCACAGGCGAAGAACCCACACAAGCGAGGATCCCGATAAACGGATCCGAGCGTTTGTTCACAAAAGGAAGAAGTTGTAATCTTTCGTTTTCATTGTACGCCTTAAAATAAAAGGCATTTCTTTTGAATTTTGTTGTAGGCCCAAGAAGTCAGAACTAATTCAACAACAATGAATAACAAACCGACTTTTACCGCAACAAGCTTGGCACACAAGGGGAGCCACCGCCTCGATCGGAGGTCGCCGCCGCAACCATGATTCTTATCCGGTGGAGGAAGAGGTCGAAGTTCGAAGTTCGACCAGAGAAGTTCGAGGAGCACCTATCCTCACCCTCCTCGAGATCAGTTCCCCGCCGCTCCAAGAAGGTCTCCGCCGCAAGGAGAACCCGATGGGCCTCCGATGTAGAGCCCCGTGACGGCGAAGTTCAACCCCGCACCGCAGTAGCTAAAATCCCCCTGCGTCTGTCCAGACTACAACGGGCCCGAGATGAACGCCGATGACGCTACCGACTTCCAAGCGAGCCCACCAAAGGCGGCGACAAAGCATGGCGCAAATATGCCAAGGCCGTGCAATCCATGGATGGGGTCCTTCTGGCGGATCTAAGATCTAGACTTCTGCGAGGCTCCGGCCTCAAGTGATCGACGGTCCATCCAAGCCGTCAACCAACGAGTGGGTCCGTGTCAAGCGGAACGCTCCACGCCAGAGCTGATCCGGAAGCGCCAAGACTTCTGTACGTGCACGAAGCGGTGCGCGAAGCTCGCGAATTGAAGAAGGAGGTAGTAAAGAAGCCGCCAACATACCACCGTGTTTGAGGCCCAAATCTAATGGTACTCCAACCCCACCGGTACGGCTTCAAAGCTAAGATTGCCCACACTCCAGCCTCGCCTGCCGCTTAAGCCGGCGGCTTCAGCGTTGCAAATTCAGCCAAAGTCCAAGTCCGGCCAGCCTCAAAGTCAAAGGTGTTCAGATTCAACCGGTGGCGGCCGACTCCGCCACCACCACCAAACCAAGCTGTCAAGGATCGTGCGGGTCCTCACGAGAGAATCACGGGTCACTCCTCATGTAGGAGGTCGCACCCGCTCCAACAAGGACAAGAAGACTCCTACAGCAACCCCTCCTATCGGACTAAAAGTCGAGGTCCGAGAGTCTGCTGAGACTTCACACTCACGCAGGCCGAAGTCAAGACGAAGTCACTTTCGCAGCTTTGACGAAATAATTGCCCTCGAAGAAGACGCTTATCCGACGATGAGGACGTTATACCCGAGAGATCGCGCCAACACACAGTAGGTTGCTCCGACACTCATGCCGATGAGTTATACTACCGTACTGGGGGTACGAAGAAGGCTCGAAAGAGCTCTCCCAGCTCGTCACAGTCATGTTTGTGCTCTAAGCTCATCAAAACGGTGCTCTCGGAGTGTAATTGCTGTCAAGAAACTCCAGAAAGGGTGTCGGTCTTCCAGAGACTCACCACAGAAACACCAAGACCTAGGTCAAGACGATTCCGTAGAAGAGCGACGCCTCGAAATGATGAATTACCGGCAGTCACTAACAATATGACCGGCAAAGAACCGTCGTCACGGGCTGTTCCCAGCGCATCGCAACGGTTAACTCGTTTGCGGTCCGGGACTATCCGACGGTCCAGATACGACAAACTTCTGAAGGGGATACCCGCGGAGGATGATGCGTCGGATATTGGCTCCTGTCGCCTCGATCATCTGTATCTAGTGAAGGGAGCCCCCAAGAAACGCTTATGATCAGTACAGATCAAGTGGCTAAAATGCTAGATGAAGCGTTGAATAAGCAACGGGAAAACTTCAAGTTAGAGATGGAGTTGGCCATGCAGACGATGAGAGAAATGCATGACCAACAGATTTAAGCCTTGACAAAACATCAAGGTGAATCGAGTCAGCACATCGACGTCGATCAAGATGATAGCGATTCAGACCAGGAGGAAGCACAAGAGGATGATAACCCTCCTGAACCATGCAACGCTGGTCATAACGTAGATGCTGTTGCTCATGAGAACGAGAAGATCAAAGACCTCGAGATCAAAATCAACTCATTGATTTCCGCTCAAGAGGTGAAGAAGACGGGTATTCCTTGCCCATACCCGAGGGAGTGGGAATCAATCCCGTACCCGTCTAAGTTTAACTTAATAAACTTCACACCGCTTGATCGGAAGGGTTCTCGACGCAAAGACTTGATTTACTTCAAGTCGCACCTCGGAGTTATTTCCGGCAATGAGCCCCTGATGGTTCGGTCATTCATTGGCACCCTTCGTGGAGCTGCCTTCGATTGGTACCGCCGTCTTAAGCAGGGGAGCATCAATAGCTGGGACGATATGGAGTCCCTGTTTCTCTCTAATTTCTTTGATGACGATACCGAGGTATCCATCGGAACGTTACTCGACGAAAAGCAGAAGGACGGAGAAACTGTGGATATCTTTGTCAAACGATTCCGTAACAAGGCAATGAACCGCCGATCCGATAACGAGGAGTTCATCCTCCGCACTGCCACAAAATTTGTCGATAGATCGCTCGAGGCAATGGGAACGGCACCGCCCAACACCGAAAGACTTGAAGGTCCGGGCGAACAAGCGAAAGATTCCTCAAGAGGAAAAGGCGGAGAGAGGCCACCACCGAAGCCCCAAACGTAACTTTATCCCACGCGGCAAAGGGAAAGAGCAGCTAAGACGGGCGGTTGCGAACCAAACATTCCAACTCCAACTCCAGCAGAAAGCAAGAATAACAACAACGGGCCAAATGCACAATCACAATGGCAAACCACGTAAACGTAAGGCCTCGTGAGCCGAGATTCCCAAGTCCTATTCCTTTAGGGACTAACGAGATTCCCGGTCTCTTCAAATATCTTGTGGAAAATAACAAGATCAAACTCCCTCCGATTCAGAATCAAGAGGAAGCAATGAAGACGAACGACCCAAAATACTGCGCGTACCATAGGGCAGTTCATCACCCCACTAAATCCTGCTTTAGCCTTAAGGATAAAATCCAGGCCTTAATTGACGTAGGGGTCATCACTATGAAGCCGTCCAAAGAAAAGAAGGTTGGAGCAAATGCGGTGTCCATAAGCTTTGGGTCAGTACCGTTGACATGGTTTGAGCCTAAATCAGTGGTCAAAGTCGCAATGAAGACGGTGAATGATGACCCACACGAAAGCAACGCCGTAAAGGACTTGTATCGATAATGCCCCAAATGGCTAAGTCCCTGGGTCCACCTGCACCGCTGAAGATGATCAATGGGTAGCTCATTCTTCATCGAAGAAAAAGTCAAAGGGAAAGACATGCCATGCTACTTCCGTAATTCTGGAGGGAGATGACGAAAGGTGTGGTGACATTCCACCGGGCCGGCGTAACCGGGCCCACGCCACCGTGAGCGACACGCAGTACAAATACAAGTACGGAAGTCCCCGACCCAAATGCCAAGACGCTGCCGGGGTACCAACAATTCTCACTCAGCCGAAAGCGCAATGCCAGGTGGTCGCCAAAGAAGCCAAGCAGCCCACAAGAAGTTCAGCTCCCGAAGCAGTCTCGGTTCAATCACCCGATTAGAAGAGACAAACCAGGAACCTCCAACTCCCCATATCGTTTCGACATTATGGCCCAATTGGCTAATATTCCCGCAAGGATCACTCTTTACAAGCTGTTGCGGTTGTCAAAAGAGACAAGAGAAGCTCTTCAAGAAGCCCTGGCCGATTCAGAGGTCTTCCTCACCCAGATTAAGCCAAGCCCAGAAGAGTCGGCCCAATAGTGCAACCTTGCGGCTAAGCACTTCCCCTGCATCACTTTTACAAAGGAGGATATGCAGATAAGGAATTCCAAGCACGATAGGCCGCTATACTTCACCGGTATATCGCTCCTAGGAAGTTAACCGGATCCAAGTCGATCCGGTTCCACAGGAGCATCATGCCCTGCGCCTCATGTATCACCTTGGAATCCACGCGATGGCGGCATCAAGCGAGCACAATGATCTATGGTTTAACACCGTCTCGCCGCTTGGTAAGATCGGATAAAGTGCCAAATGGGGGACTTAAAGTCCGAAGTCACCTGCTATGTGATTGACGCAGAGACTTCCTATAACTTATTGTTGGGACGACCTTGGATCCACGGTAACGTTATAGTCCCATCTACTCTTCATCAGTGTCTCAAATATGTAGACACTAATAATGAGGTCAAGACGGTGGTCGCGGACAAACAACCGTTTAAGGGGTGGAGAATTATTTCTTGATTCTCTCCTCTACGGTAATGAGTCCTAAATCAATCATCGGCCCAAGGCACCCGGATACGTGAAGAAGCTGATACCGAAGCCGGGCTTGATTATAGTGGTGGTTTTGTTTTAAATGACATTGTACCCCTTGTAATCAATCTTGACGATGAAGAATCGTCAGATGAACATTGTAATTGGCAAATTGTCGATAAATCAATAAATGACGCATTTAGAGTACCCTTTGTCTTTGAATGATGTAATGGCGAGTTTATACAACGATCCGAGTTGCACTTACCAACTTCGGTCTTCTTGCTTTACACAAAAGCAATTCCAAGACTCCTTTGGGACAACACTTGTCATCCCACGAAGATCAAGTAGTGAAAAGACTTGGTTTACGGAAAAGGAGATGCGCCTAACGTAATCATTTCTTAGAAGAAGATGAAGATGACAACGGCCTATTCTCAACACATTCAGATATAGTCCGTAGACACCGGGTATCATGAAGAAGTGGGGTACAACTTGACACAAGGAGAAGGTCTATGTTTGGGCGAGGTCCTCGAGTCCCTCCTAAAGCGGCATATGTCCCGAGAGGGAAGCCGGATAACTACTATGCATTTAGAAGGGGATTGGGATACGAATCCTCCTCAGAAGATGAATGCTCGTGGCTGGTTGATAATAATCCACCCGGGAGGGAGACGACATTCGCCCGATTCTTCGACTTGGGATTCCCACCACCTGAGAAGCTTTCAAGGCTTTGATGTCAAATATGGCTTCAGTTGATCCTGCTACTATTGAGGATGATGAAGATATACCAACATGGGAAGACCCATGGATCCATCAACTCAAAGAGCAGTTCGGGGATAGATTCGAACAAAGAGAACCCCCCCACCAAGGACGAGGTAGTCCAGGTTAATATGGGTGACGAAGAGCATCCTAAGCTCATAAACATCAACAATACTCTTCCCTCGGAAGAGAAGGAAGAGTTGATCGCCCTAATCAGGGAGTATATCGATGTATTCGCCTGGAGCTACGAGGACATGCCAGGACTCGACCCTAATGTGGTGACACATCGCCTCAACATCGAGGTGGATGTCAAACCTGTCAAGCAACCGCAGAGACGGTTTCATCCACAGATCTTGCAGGCAATCGTTGACGAAGTGAAGAAACTCATAGAATCGGGATTCATCAAGGAAATTCAACATCCGGATTGGGTGGCGAATATAGTCCTGGTCACGAAGAAGAATGGTTCGATTAGGACTGTGGTCGACATGAGACCAATGTCATCAGCTCAAAGACGACTTTCCTCTTCCAATCACTAATGTCATAGTCGATAACACGGTGGATTTGAAAGAATATTATTTATGGATGGTTTCTCGGGTTACAATCGGATCAAGATGCACCCGATGATGCCAAACACACGGCGTTGAGCGCCCATCGGTATATATTGCTACACGGTCATGCCGCTCGCCTGAAATGCCGGCCATCGTGACAAAAGCAATGACTAAGATTTCCGTGATCATCTCCGAAACGGTCGAATGCTACGTCGGCGACTTGGTCGTGAAAAGCGTGACAAAGGAGATCACATAAAAGATCTTAAAAGCGGTATTCGAGCTCATGCGAACTCATCGACTAAAGATGAATCTGCCAAATCCTTCCTTGGGATGTCTGCTCATGAAAGTTGGTTTGTTATTCATTGCTCGCTTGAATTAGTTTACGGCCGTTGGCCTACAACAAAATTTCAAACAAAGAAATGCCTTTATTTTAGGCGCATAATGAAAACGAAAATTACAACTCTCTTCCTTTGTGAACAAACACGAGGATCTCTATTTTACCGATCCTCGCTATGCGGGTTCTTTGCCCGTACGGACTTTTATTCGTCCGCTGACCACCGCGCAATCCGATCTGGTGTAAACCGGGTTCGAACTACAGACGAGGGGCTCGCTTCACCTAAGGAAACGGTCGAGGGGATCACACTCACGAAGGAGAGGATCGCCGCGGGATCACACTCACGAAGGAGAGGATCGCCGGGCGGGTGAATCTACAAGGAGAAATCACAGCGCTATCCACGAGGTTAAGGCGAAGCTTAACCTAGAGGGTATCTCAGTTCGACCCGAAGTTTGTTTACCTTCCGCCTATAGATCCGACGCCGACGGACTTGAGCCGGGTGCTGCTCGGAACCGGCGTCAGATCTCGCGAGGGCTCTTCGTAAGTCCGCCAAAACCCGTAAAATCCAACCTACCAATCCCGACCTCCATGAGCAAGACCCCCTATTTATACAAAAGTGCGCTACGCCAAGTGGTCGGGCCACTGTCGGAGCCACCTCGCCGTGTTGGTCGAGGCGTTCTACCATGGTGGTCGAGTCACTCTACCACTGTCGGTAGGCACTCTACCACTTGCCGAGGTGGTCGGCCAGTAGTGTCGAGCCACCCTCGCCACTTGGCGGCCTCGCCTGTTGTCGAGGTGGTTCTACAGTGCCGAGCCTCCTCGCTTTGTCGGGCACCTCGCGTTGGTCGAGGTGGCTCGGCCAGTGGTCGAGCCACCTTGGCCATTTGGTCGAGGTGTCGCCAGGCCGCTTTTTCCGCACCGCTTCACCGCTTCTCCGCCGACTTCACATTTCCGCCGACTCTTTCGGTCTTCCAGCTTAGTTTTGTTCGCGGATGTCGCCATGGTTTGAGTCTCGGTCCGATCAACTTTCGAGTTCAAACGGCTCGTTTGCATCGGCGGACTAAGTACGGTTGATTCCGTCTGCGTCGGCGTTTGAGTTTAGCCAACTCGCCTCGCTGAGCTTCGCTCGCCGGTTTTCCACGACGGTCGCTTTCGGCTGCCAGACGCCTCACGACTCACTTCATGGGTTCGCTGACCGCTTTATGCGCTTTGCGCGAATCACGCCGACGGCGTTTCGGTCGCTACCGTCGGATGGATCGTCGGTTGTCAACCCACCGTTTACGAGTCTTGTTTGGGTATTGATAAGCAATTTTTACGCCTCTGAGATACCCCTCCAAAGCGTCTCGGTCGATTCTTGATGAGTCCGATGCTTTGACATGATGAGCCCTTCACTCTTTAATTGGCGTGATAGGACTTGTGAATGACCACGGCGTTTGATCTCTCCATTCCCTTGGTCTTTCCGGTGCTTTGTAGGATTGCGGCTATTACTTGATCGCATTTTTGTCCGACCGTTGTTCGAAACTCCCACCGTAAGTCGATAGATGAATTTCTTTTGAGGTTGGCTTCAGATTTGATTCCTCTAATTCTCGGGTTCTCCGGTGCTTTGTAGGATACCCGGGTGTTGCGGTGTCGCATTTATTGCTTGACCGTTGTCGGAATTTCAAACAGAGCTAATTGAGTTCATTTGCCGCTGACTCGTCGGTGGATTATCGTCAATTGACCCTCGAGATTCCTCCGTTGATCGGGAATTCTTTTGTGGATCCGAACCGTTGATCGGTGAATCCTTCACGGACGATTTGTTGGTTACGCCGCCACCGCATTACTGCTGCAAAGGTGTTCATCCACGGTGGGAGGTATTCTTCCCAATTGTTGATTGGTAGGCCCTCGGCGATGCATGAATCGGCACCGATATAAAGGGAGGAGTCCTTTCGAGGTAGATGGTCTGGGCCGATATAAGCCTCGCCGTAATTTTATCCCTCCTTGAGGTCCCACAATGAAGGAAATTGAGGGTTATCGAAGTTATCCTTAAGAATATGGTAATATTCTCCAGAACTTCTCGCTAAGAATCGTGAATTAGTTTATACTCGTAATCCTATTTGGAGTAGGGCATGGGAGAATATCCGAAGATTGAGTCCGCCTGTGCCACCTTGCCGATGATTTCACCATTTAGAGGTTAAGCTCCAAAGTCTACAAGATTTTGAGTGCAGCTCTGCCCTCCATATCGAGGCTCGCCTGACAGCCTTGGCCTGATGCTTCATGCTATTACCGACTCAAGTTCAAATGCACAGGCTGTGTGCATCATTTGGAGATCGCTGCAAGCTTCATCTTCCGTGGGACATTTTGGTCTTGTGTCACCGCCGAGAAGCGAGGATAGTAGAGCTCGAGCAGGAGCTTCAAGCGGCGAGGAGAGCCTGATCGCCTTGAAGCCGACGGCCAATAAAGAAAAGACTCTGCGGTCGTGCAGGAATTTGAACTCGGCGTAAGCCGGTTGACACCAAGAAGGAGATCATGAGGCCCTTAATGGCAACAGGAGACTTTCGTGGCCGAGCTCGTGAGGAACTTCAACAAGCTTTCCTCAATAAAGTATTTGAGTTAAAGCCAAACATATTTCTGTCCTCTTTTGTGCTCTATTATGATTCTTTTATTTCGTCAGAAATAATTAACCATAATACTTATAGGATTTTTGGCAAACCCTCAGCCGTCAACGGATTTGGTTAGCCTTTACCAACTACCGCTTGAATTGGGCTAGCGTGCGGATTGTCCAAATCCGTTCATGCGTGGCGTTGTGCTAGAAGAATGAAACTCTTCTAGACTTGTTGCTATGATATTGAATACATAGGCTCGGTACTCTTTTACGGGCAAGAGATCGCCCAAGAACGCTGGGTGAGGCATTGGCTTAATCCCTTCTTAGGCCGGGATGAAATACCCGAATCGAACTCGGTGTCTTCTTCAATCGGAGAAAGACTAAACCGGCGGCAGCGTGTTGGCGTCGACTTTAGGGTTATTGGCCGAATTCTCAACGGATTTGACTAGCCTTTACCAACTACCGTTTGAGTTGGGCTAGCGTATGGATTATTATTCGATCCGCCCGCACGCGACGCTGTGCTAAAGAATGAGACTCTCTTAGACTTAATGCTACGATGTTGAATATGAGGCTTCGCCTTTTGTCACTGAGACTACCCTGCAACGCTGCGGTGAGGCATTGGCTTAATCCCTTCTTAGGCTTGGGACAAAATTCCCGAATCGAACTCGGTGTCTTCTTCAATCGGAGAAAGACTAAACCGGCGGCAGCGTGTTGGCGTCGACTTCATCCCTTCTTAGGCCGGGATGAAATACCCCAGAATCGAACTCTGGTGTCTTCTTCAATCGGAGAAAGACTAAACCGGCGGCGCGTGTTAGGCGTCGACTTCATCCCTTCTTAGGCTTCGGGATGAAACACCCCAAGATGAATCTTGGCGCCTTCTTTTGACCGGAGAAGGATTGAACCGTCATAAGGTTGATTGAGGTGGGAAAGGAAGAATGTATTCTATTTCCCAAGGTGGAAGGAAGGAGGATCTTGTCTCCTATCTCCGGTAAGGGATGAACAAGAGAGGAAGGTTTTGTATCCTATCTCTTGCGGTGGAGAGGAAGGTTTTGTATCCTATCTCTTGCGGTGGAGAGGAAGGTTTTGTATCCTATCTCTTATTGATGGAGAGGAAGGTTTTGTATCCTATCTCTTATTGATGGAGAGGAAGGAGGATCTTGTCTCCTATCTCCGGATATTGGAAAGGAAGGATTTTGTCCCGCTTCCAAGGAGAGACTAAAATGGGATCTCCATTTTGAGAATCTTGAAAGATGAGACTAAGAGTGGGATCTCCACTCAGAGAATCTAAGACAAGAGAGGAAGGTTTTGTATCCTATCTCTTATTGATGGAGAGGAAGGTTTTGTATCCTATCTCTTATTGATGGAGAGGAAGGTTTTGTATCCTATCTCTTGCGGTGGAGAGGAAGGTTTTGTATCCTATCTCTTATTGATGGAGAGGAAGGTTTTGTATCCTATCTCTTATTGATGGAGAGGAAGGTTTTGTATCCTATCTCTTATTGATGGAGAGGAAGGTTTTGTATCCTATCTCTTATTGATGGAGAGGAAGGTTTTGTATCCTATCTCTTATTGATGGAGAGGAAGGTTTTGTATCCTATCTCTTATTGATGGAGAGGAAGGTTTTGTATCCTATCTCTTGCGGTGGAGAGGAAGGTTTTGTATCCTATCTCTTATTGATGGAGAGGAAGGTTTTGTATCCTATCTCTTGCGGTGGAGAGGAAGGTTTTGTATCCTATCTCTTATTGATGGAGAGGAAGGTTTTGTATCCTATCTCTTATTGATGGAGAGGAAGGTTTTGTATCCTATCTCTTGCGGTGGAGAGGAAGGTTTTGTATCCTATCTCTTGCGGTGGAGAGGAAGGTTTTGTATCCTATCTCTTATTGATGGAGAGGAAGGTTTTGTATCCTATCTCTTATTGATGGAGAGGAAGGTTTTGTATCCTATCTCTTGCGGTGGAGAGGAAGGTTTTGTATCCTATCTCTTATTGATGGAGAGGAAGGTTTTGTATCCTATCTCTTATTGATGGAGAGGAAGGTTTTGTATCCTATCTCTTATTGATGGAGAGGAAGGTTTTGTATCCTATCTCTTATTGATGGAGAGGAAGGTTTTGTATCCTATCTCTTATTGATGGAGAGGAAGGTTTTGTATCCTATCTCTTATTGATGGAGAGGAAGGTTTTGTATCCTATCTCTTGCGGTGGAGAGGAAGGTTTTGTATCCTATCTCTTATTGATGGAGAGGAAGGTTTTGTATCCTATCTCTTATTGATGGAGAGGAAGGTTTTGTATCCTATCTCTTGCGGTGGAGAGGAAGGTTTTGTATCCTATCTCTTATTGATGGAGAGGAAGGTTTTGTATCCTATCTCTTATTGATGGAGAGGAAGGTTTTGTATCCTATCTCTTGCGGTGGAGAGGAAGGTTTTGTATCCTATCTCTTATTGATGGAGAGGAAGGTTTTGTATCCTATCTCTTGCGGTGGAGAGGAAGGTTTTGTATCCTATCTCTTATTGATGGAGAGGAAGGTTTTGTATCCTATCTCTTATTGATGGAGAGGAAGGTTTTGTATCCTATCTCTTATTGATGGAGAGGAAGGTTTTGTATCCTATCTCTTATTGATGGAGAGGAAGGTTTTGTATCCTATCTCTTGCGGTGGAGAGGAAGGTTTTGTATCCTATCTCTTATTGATGGAGAGGAAGGTTTTGTATCCTATCTCTTATTGATGGAGAGGAAGGTTTTGTATCCTATCTCTTGCGGTGGAGAGGAAGGTTTTGTATCCTATCTCTTGCGGTGGAGAGGAAGGTTTTGTATCCTATCTCTTATTGATGGAGAGGAAGGTTTTGTATCCTATCTCTTATTGATGGAGAGGAAGGTTTTGTATCCTATCTCTTGCGGTGGAGAGGAAGGTTTTGTATCCTATCTCTTATTGATGGAGAGGAAGGTTTTGTATCCTATCTCTTATTGATGGAGAGGAAGGTTTTGTATCCTATCTCTTATTGATGGAGAGGAAGGTTTTGTATCCTATCTCTTGCGGTGGAGAGGAAGGTTTTGTATCCTATCTCTTATTGATGGAGAGGAAGGTTTTGTATCCTATCTCTTATTGATGGAGAGGAAGGTTTTGTATCCTATCTCTTATTGATGGAGAGGAAGGTTTTGTATCCTATCTCTTATTGATGGAGAGGAGACTTTCGTGGTCGAAGCCGTGAGGAACTTCAACAAGCTTTCCTCAATAAAGTATTTGAGTTAAAGCCAAACATATTTCTCCTCTTTTTGTGCTCTATTATGATTCTTTTATTTCTCACGTAAATAATTAACCATAATACTTATAGGATTTTGGCAAACCCTCACCGCCAACGGATTTGGTTAGCCTTTACCAACTACCGCTTGAATTAGCTACGCATGGATTGTCCAAACTGCTCAAGACGCGGACGCTGTGCTAGAAGAATGAAACTCTTCTAGACTTGTTGCTATGATATTGAATACATAGGCTCGGTGACTTTACCGCAAGAGATCGCCTAACGCTGCAGGAGGCATTGGCTTAATCCCTTCTTAGGCTTGGGATGAAATACCCCGAATCAACTCGTGTCTTCAATCTAAAAGACTAAACCGGCGGCAGCGTGTTGGCGTCGACTTTAGGGTTATTGGTCGCACTTCAAATTCTCAACGGATTTGACTAGCCTTTACCAACTACCGCTTGATGCTAGCGTATGGATTATTCTGATCCGCCCGCACGGACGCTGTGCTAAAGAATGAGACTCTCTTAGACTTAATGCTACGATGTTGAATAATGAGGCTTCGGCTTTCACGCCGAATAGACTACCCGCAACGCTAGCGCTGGCTTTATCCTTCTTAGGCTTTCGACAAAATTTTAATCAACTCGTGTCTTCTTCAATCGGAGAAAGATCAAACCGCGACGCTGCAGTTAGGCCGACTTCATCCTTCTTAGGCTTGGGATGAAATACCCTTAATCAACTCGTGTCTTCTTCAATCGGAGAAAGACTAAACAAGGCGCTGTTAGCGCCGACTTCATCCTTCTTAGGCTTCGATGAAACACCCCAAGATGAATCTTGGCTTCTTTGACCGGAGAAGGATTGAACCGTCATAAGGTTGATTGAGGTGGGAAAGGAAGAATGTATTCTATTTCGAAGGTGGAGAGGAAGGAGGATCTTGTCTCCTATCTCCTGTAAGGGATGAACAAGAGAGGAAGGTTTTGTATCCTATCTCTTGCGGTGGAGAGGAAGGTTTGTGTCCTATCTCCGTGTGCTCACTTAATTTGAAATAAGAGAGGAAGGTTTTGTATCCTATCTCTTATTGATGGAGAGGAAGGAGGATCTTGTCTCCTATCTCCTGATATTGGAAAGGAAGGATTTTGTCCCTGCTTCAAGTGGGAGAGACTAAAAATGGGACTCCATTTTGAGAATCTTGAAAGATGAGACTAAGAGTGGGATCTCCACTCAGAATCTAAGACAAGAGAGGAAGAATGTATTCTATCTCTTGCTTCGAGAGGAAGAATGTATTCTATCTCGGGTAAAATGTGGGAAAGGAAGAATGTATTCTATTTCCCGATGAGAAACTAAGAGTGGATCTCCACCGAGAATCTTGAAGGGTACTGATAGCCGCTTTGTAGGATTGCAACCGTAATTTGAGTGGACCTCTCTCGTGGAAGGAATCGAGAGGATTTTGCCGGTGGTTGGACCAAGAAGATTTTAGTGGGCCCACCGCCAATGAATTTGATCGGTGAGAGAATTTTGGAGAAAACACAATAACTTAGGGTTATCCTCATGAAAATGAGTGAGATATTCTCGAGGAACTTCCCATCAAAATGGGTTATCACGAATATACTAAGGATAGTATTTTTGAAACTTCCCATTTATCTAAGATTAATTGCCTGGCCGCCATTCTCGGTGATATATGATATGCACCGCTTGAATAGACCGGTTCTATTATAAACGGTCCTTCCCATTTGGGTTCAATTTACCTTTCTTTTTAGAGGTGAGGATTATCGGTCGCCTAGCCGGCGAGGACGCAGATCTCCTCCTTAAAGGTTCTCTCGTCGAACTTCTTGTTGAAAGCCCTCGACATTCTAGCTTGATAGAACTCAATGCATTGTTGAGCCTCGAGCTTCTCATCTAACATCTCAAGCTCTTGAGGCGTTTTTGATGTTGTTCTTCGTCGCCATCTCGCTGGCATGACGCTGGCGACGGAATCGATTTCCAACGGAGAATCGCTTCACACCCGTAGACCGAGAGTACGGTCGCTCCCGCTGGCGACGTACAGCGATATGCCCAGAGCGCCCGAAGTTTATCGCCCCAGCCTTGTTATTCTTCACAAGCTTCGACAAAATCTTGATGATCGCTTTGTTGAACGCTTCGCCTAACCCATTTGCCGCCGGATTATAGGTCGCCGACGTAGACATCTTGTATCTTGAATTTTCGCAAAACCCGATGAAGGAATTGCGATAAATTGGGGACCGTTGTCATGCACGATCCGTCTTGGGACACCATGTCGATAGATGACATGGTGTTTGATGAATCTCGACGATGTATCGCTTTGACCTCTTTTAGTGGGATTGCTTCACCACTTGGAGAAGTAGTCGGTGATCGCTAGAATAAACCGATCTCCTTTAACCGACGGAGGAAAAATGGGACCTACAGCGTCCATTCCCCATGTCTCAATGGCCTGATGTGGCCGAAGGATGCAACCGCTCGGGCCGATGCATATAATTCGCAAGTGGAATTTGACACGCATTTCCGAGCGCATTCGATCCGGCCATTAATCATTGTGGGCCAAAAGTAGCCCATTCTCCTCCATTCGTCAGAGCTTGGGACCAGCCGGTGCGCACCACATTCACCTTCGTGCTTCCCGGGACCTCTTTTCTCTTTGTTTGAAAGGCATCGGAGTAAAGACCATCGCACTCGACGATATAGCATCCGGGTTCTCGTGGTCGTAAAGAATCTGAGCTCTTCGCCGATTGACTCTTCTCCTTCACGCCTTCTCGTAATACCATGTAAGACGAATCGATGATAGGAAAGCCAACTCTCGGCTCCAACTTGGTTTGGGTTGCATGTACCTCTTTGGTAACTACCCTTATCTTCTTGTACCTCATCATATATTGGTACGAAGAGTTGGTGAGTCCCGACCGTGAACTAATTGCTCGGTCTCTAAGGTTGTGCTAACGACAGCCTAACGCCGCCAGCATCCGCTGCGAGCGCTTGGAGGCGTGGATATATTCGATGAAGAATTCTTGAATGAGTCGCCATTTCAGCGGCTACGATGATAGGGGACCGATCGTGGTTCCTCACTTGTAGTCACCACGACTCGCTTAACTATCACGCCAGAATCTCCATACGCTTCGAGATATTCGACTTCAAATTTTGGAAGCTAAGTCCGATAAGTAGCGTTGTATTCGCTACGCTATTGAAACAGGTTCGTGAGTGAATAAGCACGAGGCATGACATGATTCCCCGGAAATCAAGACAACCGACTCCAAATGAGATTTTAGAACGTCGGGGGTACTTGCTACATTATGGCCCGAAGCCCACAAAGTACAATCGCCATATTTGTTGGTGCGGCGTAGTGTTGACTTCTGGACTTCATCAGGAAGATCATCATATAGCTCAACCGGCCCGCTTGTCGGTTGGCGCTAAGAGATCGCAAATCGCTGTTCTTTGACCGACTTCTGTTTGAAGTGCAGTCGTTGGGACAAGAGCAAGGCCCATTCGCCAAACGCCAACTCATTGAAGCCTACCGGGTATAAATATCCGACCGGATTTACGTTAGAGATAACATAAATCGTCCGCTCACTAAATAGTGTCGCATCTTCAATCGCCAACATTGCAAGGCACCGCCACCATTGGGTATCGACTCACACCAATGTTTGGCTCTGTAATACATCGCCTGCTCGCGGACCGCCGCCGCCCCGCGCGTAAGGCTTAATCAATGATCCGCCTTCGACATAGATCAGAACGTTTTCCCGGACGCGGTGCAACAAGAACAGAGGTTTGGCGAGATACGATTTGATCTCTTCAAACGCTCGACAAAGCGCCGCCCCAAATAAACGACACGCCTTCTTGTTCAACTTGGAGAACGGCCGCACTTCCCGATAGGTTCGATATGAACCGCCGGATGTACGCCAATCGCCCTTGTAACCCCCGAAGTCTCTCGCATTTCTCGAGGTTGCAACTCTTGAATAGCCTTCACTTTGTCGATCGACGTGATTCCTTTGTCGGTGACGACGGCCGGTGAACTTGCCACCGACATCCCAAGGAAGGATTTGGTAGGGTTCATCTTTAGGCGATGAGTCGCATGAGCTCGAATACCGTTCTAAGATCTTTGATGTGATCTCTTATTACGCTTTTCACGACCAAGTCATCGAAGATTCATCCGCTTCCCGAGATGATCCCGAAAATTTTAGTCATCGCCACCGGGTATGTTGTCATGCTCTGGGTTTAACGGCATGACCGTAGCAAAATATACCGATGGGTGTTCAACGGTGTTTGGCGCCATCGGTGCATCTTGATTTGGTTGTACCCCAAAAGCCATCCATAAAGGACATCCTCTCGAATCCACATGTATTGTCAACTATAACGCCGGGTGATTGCAGAGGGAAATCATCCTTGGGCAAGCAAATGCTTAGGTCTCAGAGTCATACTGCATCCTAATCGAACCATTCTTCTTCATGACCGACTATATTCGCCACCCAACTGGGTGTTGAATTTCCTCGATGAATCGATTCTATGAGTTTCACGGCCAACAATTGCCTCCAATATTTGTGGATCTAAACCGCCTTTGTCGTTGCTTGACAGTTTGACATCCGCTTTGATGTTGAGGCGATGTGTTGCCACATTAGGGTCGAGTCCCGCATGTCCTCGTAACTCCGTGCTAATACATCGATATATTCCCGATTAGGGCAATCAACTCTTCCTTTTCTTCCAAGGGAGAGTATTGCTGATGTTTATGAGCTTAGGATGCTCTTCATCACCCATATTAATGGCTACTCGCCCTAGTAGGAGGGTTCTCCTATCCCCAAACCGCTCGAAGTTGATGGATCCATGGGTCTTCCCATGTTGGCATATCTTCATCACCCTCAATAGTAGCAGGATCGATCGTGGCCATATTCGACATCAAAGCCTTGAAAGCTTCTCCCAGGTCGGTGTCAATCCTGCCGAAGAATCGACGAATGTCCGCCTCCCACATCGGGTGGATTATTATCAATCGCCATGAGCATTCATCTTCGAGGAGGATTAGTATCCCAATCCCCTTCTCAATGCATAGTAGTTATCCGGCTTTCCTTTGGGACATATGCCGCTTTAGGAGGGACTCGAGGACCTCGCCAAACATAGACCTTCTCCTTGTGTCAAGTCGCACTTCCACTTCTTCATGATACTCGTCTCTCGACTATATCTCAATGTGTTGAGAATAGGCCCGCTGTCATCTTCATCTTCTTCTAAGAAATGATTCGCTTGAACTGCAGATCTCCTTTTCCGTGAAACCAAGTCTTTTTCACTACTTGATCTTAGGTGGGATGGCGAGTGTTGTCCCAAAGGAGTCTTGGAATTGCTTTTGTGTAAAGCAAGAAGGCCGAGTTGGTAAGTGCAACTTCGGATCGTTGTATAAACCTCGCCATTACATCATTCAAAGACAAAGGGTACTCTAAATGCGTCATTTATTGATTCATCGGCAATTTGCCAATTACAATGTTCATCGGCGATTCTTCATCGTCAAGATTGATTACAAGGGGTACAATGTCATTTAAAACAAAACCACCACTATAATCAAGCCCGCTTCGCAGACGCCTTCTTCACCGCTGTCCGTGCCTTGGGCCGATGATTCAGCGGACTCATTATCGTGAGAGAGAGAATCAAGAAAATAATTCTCCACCCCTTAAACGGCCGCTTGTCCGCCACCACCGCCTTGACCTCATTATTAGTGTCTACATATTTGAGACACCGATGAAGAGTAGATGGGACTATAACGCTACCGGGATCCAAGGTCGACCCAACAATAAGTTATAGGAAGTCTGCGTCAATCACATAGCAGGTGACTTGGACTTTAAGTCCCCATTTGGCACTTTATCCGATCTTACCAAGCTGCCGACTACTGCGTTAAACCCATAGATCATTGTGCTCATGATGCCGCCTTACCGCAGGATTCCAGATATGAGGCGCCAGGGCATGATGCTCATTACGAACCCCGGATCGACTTGGATCCTGTTAATTCACCGAGCCGATATACCCGTGAAGTATAGCGGCCTATCGTGCTTGGAATCTCTCGTCGCATATCCTCCTTTGTAAAAGTGATGGTGGGAAGTGTTTGGCTGCTGTTGCATTGTTGTGTAGACTTTCCGGGCTTGATCTGAGTGAGAAACACCTCGAATCGCCTGAGCTTGTAGAGCTTCCTGCTTCTTTGACAACGGAGCAACTCGTAGAGAGTTATTCGGGTCGATGTTCGCCACCGGGCCATGACGCCAAACGGTATGGAGAGGCCTGATGTTTGCCTATCCTATCACAATCCGGGCGATTGAATCGGGACCGCCGGAGTTGAGCTCCCCGACCTGAGGTCGCTTCTCCTTTGCTTCACCGCTTTTAGCAACCGTCTGTTGTCCTTTCTCGCACGAGTGAGAGGAGTCGGTCACCCCTGCAGCCTGACAGTTGTCTTAGCATTTGGGTTTGAGCCTCCTGATATTTGTAACTATATTCAGATCCGCCCTAGTAAAGACTTTAGGCTCTTCAGAAATTGGAAGGTGGCTACTTTTTCATCATCCTTCTCTCGAAATTGTCAAGCAAAGATGGCATAGCTTGCCTTTTCCCTTGGTCTTCCTTTTGCCGAGGATGTAGTCCACCTGACGTCTTCCAAAGAAGTCGTGGTGGACCCAAAGGATTTCTCCGCTTGCCGTCAGGCTGGGTGACGAGCCCCTTCTTACGCTGCCCGTGAGGATCTTCATTCACCATCTTTATTCCTACCTTCACAACCGGGCCGGGTTGGAACCAATCCAAGGAACTGATCCGGCTTATAGAGACCGATTTGTCCCACCTTCTTCTCTTTAGAGGGTTTCGAGTAATGACTCCAACATCGATCAAGGCACGAATCTTGTCCTTGAGATGGTAGCGTAACTTTGTAGGATGGTGTAAATACCGTGATAAGCACAAGATTAGATCCAGAACCTTGTTTGCCTCCTCTTGGTCTACAATTGGGGCAACCGGATTTTGTTGTTTTCGAAGGTATTTGAAGATGCCCGAACTTCTTCGCCCTGAACGAAAGTAAGTTTTGGGAAACCTCGAGTCGATGGTTTCGATTCGAGTTTGTTGACGCCATTGAGGCTGACATTGTTGCGACCGGGCTGTTGTGAGCAGGCTCGAACGCTTGATTAGCGCTTCAGACTTTGGTGTTTTACCTTGCCACGGGGACAAAGTTCTCGCCAGGGCATCCACCATAGTCGACTTCTCTCCGCTTTCCCTTCTCGTGAATCGCCGGCTTGTTTCCACGATCCTTAAATCTTTCCTGTGTCTCGACGCAGCTCCCATTGCTTCCAACACGCCCAATGACAAGTTGCTATGACAAGTTTGGAGGATGAACTTCTCCGTTATCGGGTCTCGGCAATTCATTGCCTTATTTCAACCTCTTGACGGTTATCCATCAAGCTTCGCCCTTCGCTTTCGTCCAACAAAGAACCGATGGATACCTCGGTGTCATCGTCGAAAAAATTGGTGAGAAACATGGCCTCCATATCATCCAGCCTATTAACGCCCTCGTTTGAGACGGCAGTACCAATCAAGGCGCCCACGGCGGGTGCCAACGAATGACCGAACCATCAAGGGCTCGCGGTCGAGATAACGCCTAGATGAGACTTGAAGTAGATCAAGTGTCGAGGGTGATCCCTTTCCGCCACAAATGCATGAAGTTGATGAGGTCAACTTTGCTCTGCACGGATTGATTCCCACTCCTTGGGCGACATGGTATACCCGCTTTTTACCTTCTTGAGCGGAAATCAAAGTATTGATTTTGCTCTCAAGGTCTTTAATTTTCTCGTTCTCCCTACATCTCCGTTCGGGTAAACTTGGGGAGGAACGACGGTGTTATCGCTAGCGCTTTGCCGAGCAAAGATGACCATCTACGCTCCTACCTCTTCGTCCGGTCGCTTATCCGTTAAATTGACATTATTGTGATTTTACTTGGCTCGCTTCGGCAGTTCATTATCGCCGATCTCGGTCATGCATTGCTTCATTCGCCGTGATGGCCGCCCATCTCAAGCTTAAACCGTTCTTTTGCTTGGTCAGCCTTCAAGCATCTCGGGACACTTGATCCGCTGATCATGAACGCCGCAAGGTTGTCCTATCTTTGGAAATTGTATTATCGGAAGCCATTGCGGAGCCGCATCCGACACTTCATCATCGAGGGTAATCCCTTCGGATCTTGCGTATAATTGGTCGCCTAACAATTCCGACCGCAATCGAAGTCATTCGCTATGATGCCTCGAACGTGATGTGACGACCGCTGGTCATATTGATGGTAACACTTTCGGCAATTCATCACCTTGAGGCTTCATCTCTTTTGGCAAAGCGCCTTGACTTGGTTCGCCACTCGTCGAGCCTATCAAAACCGACTTTTCCGAGTCGCCACAAGAATTGCACTCGATAACACCGCCTTTGATCAGTTTCAACACAAGCAAGGCATGTTTGATTCTCGGGCGCTCGATTTACTGACTTCAAAGACGATAGTACAACTTCGTCGGCATGAATACGGAGCAACCTATCGTAGGTTGGCACGACTTCTCGTATAACGCTGTCATCGCCGATGAGAGCCGCCTCCTTCCGAGAACAAATAGGCCTTTCATAAGTCACTCACCGCGCACACACTTCATGAAAGTGTGAATTTCGACCTCTGACTTCGGATTTGTAGCCCGGCGACAGCAGCCACAGGTTTCTTTTTGTGGTGCGACTCGCATCGAGTGACCCGCGGATTCCTTTAGCGACCTAGGCGCATCCTTAACGGGAAGCTCGCCGGGTCGTGGGCGAGTTGTCTTCGCCGAAGTTTGGGTGCGCATAACGGAGGTAACTTCGGCGCCGATGCCACTTTTGTTGAGGTGCTCACAATTTCGATTTGAGCACGATGAGTTGGCTCGCCGGCAGCAGCTAGGCTTGATGCCGGGTTCGCCTGGAGTTGAAGTTTCACGACTCTGGGCTTCCAAGCTAGCCGACGGTTTCGATCAATTTCTTCAGCCTCCCTTCAACTCGCTGGCTTGTTGCACCAAAGCTCGCGGCTTGCGCTGAGGAGCTGGCGCTCCGGGATAATGCCTCAAGCGGATCGATTCCGCTTGACTCGACTCCATTCCCCCGCCGGCCTGTAGGAATCGGGCCACAATTCAGATTTCATTCTCCGAAGTCAACTTGATCTTAGATCCGCCTCATAGCGGACCCCATCCATTGATTCTTTCACTGGCTAATTGTTTCGCCAGCGCCGACGCTTCCGACGGCTCTCTGAGAGTCACGACGCATTGGCTAAATCGACTTCGCTAAGATAGAGGCTCTAAACATTGGGCCACAGTTACCGGTTCAGCAATCTTGACGGCGGTGTTGGTGGATCTTCGCTCGCGATTCGAGGCCGACGGTCTTCCTTGCACCGAGACCATCTTGGATTTGCGGGGAACGGATCTCGACGAGGAGGAGAGGTATTCTCATACTTCTTCGGGTCGAACCTCAACTCGACTCCTCCTCGATGACCGGATCGATCCGCTGGTTATACACGACGGCTTCTTTGCTGAAGCCGCTGGTTCCACTGCGGGTCGCACTTGTTCGCTAAAGTTGGTTTGTTATTCATTGCTCGCTTGAATTCGCGTACCAAGCTGGCCTACAACAAAATTTCAAACAAAAGAAATGCCTTTATTTTAGGCGCATAAATGAAAACGAAAATTACAACTCTCTTCCTTTTGTGAACAAACCGCGAGGATCTCTATTTTACGATCCTCGCCATGCGGTTCTTTGCCCTGCCGGATCTTTTATTCGCCCGCTGACCACCGCTAATCTCCGATCCCGTGTAAACCCGGTTCCGAACTACAGACGAGGGGCTCGCTTCACGAAGGAAACGGTTACCGAGGGGATCACACTCACGAAGGAGAGGATCGCCTGGGATCACACTCACGGCGAGAGGATCACGAGCGGTGAGATCTACAAGGAGAAATCCGGCTATCCACGAGGTTAAAGGCGAAGCTTAACCTAGAGGGTATCTGTAGTTCGACCGAGTTTGTTTACCTTCCGCCTATAGATCCGACGCCGACGGACTTGAGCTCGCCTGCTCGAACCGTATGTCAGATCTCAAAGGCTGCTCTTCGGTCCGCCAAAACCCGTAAAATCCAACCTCACCAATCCCCACCTCCATGAGCAAGACCCCCTATTTATACAAAAGGGTATACGCCAAGTGGTCACACTCTGGCTTCAGCCACCCCAGTCAATGAGGTGGCTCGCCATGGGTCGAAGTCACCCTGGCCACTTGTCGAGGCTCTCGCCATGGTCGCAGGTGGCTCTGCCAAAGTGGTCGAGCCACCCCGCCACTCTCAGCCAGGTACTCTACCACTTGTCGGGTGGCCTCGGTTGGTCGAGGTGGCTCTACCAAAGTGGCCGAGCCTCCCGCCACTTGTCGAGGCACCTCAAGTTGGCCGAGGTGGCTCGCCAGTGGCCGAGCCACCTTGGCCATTTGGCCGAGGTGTCGTCGCCGTCACCGCTTTCACCGCTTCTCCGCCGATTCGCCACACTTCCGGCCGACTCTTTCGTCTTCCGGCTTAGTTTTGTTCGTGATGTCGCCATGCGGTTTGAGTCCGTGTCCGATCAACTTTCGAGTTCAAACGCTCGCCATCGACGACCGGTGACGGTTGATTCCGCCTTCGACGCTGAGTTTAGCCAACCGCCTCGCGAGCTTGCCGCCGGTTTTCCACGACGGTCGTTTCATTGCGATCGCCGACTCACTTCATGGGTTCGCCGACCGCTGGCGGGCGTGACCACGCCGACGCGTTTGGTCGGGCCACGGGATTCTGTCAACCCACCGTTCTGAGTCTTGTTTGGGTATTGATAAGCAATTTTAACGCCTACAATGTCGATGGCAAGTTCCTCGGCTTTGTTGTCACTAATAAGGGCATCCACGTCGATCCTGACAAAGTGAAGGCGATTCAAGGGTTGCAACCTCCGAGAAATCTGAGAGAACTCAGGGGGTTACAAGGGCGATTGGCATACATCCGACGGTTCATATCGAACCTATCTAGGAAGTGCCAACCGTTCTCTAAGTTGAACAAGAAGAGTGTCGTTTATTTGGGATGGCGCTGTCGAAGGCGTTGAAGAGATCAAATCGTATCTCGCTAAACCTCTGTTCTTGTTGCAGCGGTCGGAAAACCGCTTCGATCTACGCCAAGGCAACGGATCACTCGCTAAGCCTTCAAGCAGACGATGACGGCGGTCACGTAACAGTAAGCATTATCTCGAGCCGAACATTAGTCGGCGCTGAGTCTCGATACCCAATGGTCGAGAAGCAGTGCCTTGCATTAGTGTTCGCGATCCAGAAAATGCGGCACTATTTAGTCGGACAGACGATTTATGTCATCTCTAACGTAAATCCGGTCCGAATATTTATGACCCAGCCGGCCTCAATGAGTTGGCGGTTGGCGAAATGGGCTTTGCTCTTGTCCCAATATGACTTGCACTTCAAGCAACAAAAGTCGGTTAAAGGACAAGCGATTTGCGATCTCTTGGCTGCCAACCCGACAACGGACGCAGTTGAGCTATATGATGATCTTCCGGATGAAGTCCACGAAGTCAACACTACATCGCACCAACAAATATGGCGGCTGTATTTTGACGGAGCTTCTCGGGCCACTAATGTGGCAAGTGCCCCCGGATGTTCTAAAATCTCCGCTGGAGTCGGAGTTGTCTTGATTTCCCCGGGGAATCATGTCATGCCCCGTGCTTATTCACTCACCGAACCGTGCTCTAATAATGTGGCTGAATACAATGCGCTACTTATTGGACTCAGTTTCGCCAAGGAGCTGGGGGTTGAATATCTCGAAGCGTACGGCGATTCGTAATTGATAGTTAAGCAGATCCGTGGTGACTACGAAGTTAGGAACCCTGATCTGGTCCCCTATCATCAGGTAGCCGTTGAAATGGCAGACTCGTTCGAAGAGTTCTTCATCGAATATGTCCCACGCCTTCAGAACGCTTACGCGGATGCACTGGCGGCGTTAGCTGTGTCGTTAGCACAACCTTCCGAGACCGAGCAACTAGTTACGGTCAGGACTCACCAACTCTTCGTACCAATATACAATGAGGCACAAGAAGATAAGGGGGAAGTTACCAAAGAGGTACATGCAACCCAAACCAAGTTGGAGCCCCGAGATTGGCGCTTTCCTATCATCGATTACGTCTTACATGGTATTCTGCTGGAAGACGTGAGGGAGAGAGAGTCAATCCGGCGAAGAGCTCCAAGATTCTTTTACAACACAGAGGCCCGGATGCTATATCGCCGAGGGTACGATGGTCTTTTACTCCGATGCCTCTCAAACAAAGAGGTAGAAGAGGTCCTTCGAAAGCAACAAGGCTTAATGTGGTGCGCACTACCGGTCCCAAGCTCTGATCGAATCGGAGAATGGGCTACTTTTGGCCCATTAATGATTAACGACGCAAATGATACGCCGAAATGCCACGCTGCGGTCACCACAATTATATGCATCGGCCTCGGGCGGTTGCATCCTTCCGGCCACATCACGGCCATTCGAGACATCGGGAATGGACGTCGTAGGTCCCATTTTTCCTCCGTCGGTCAAAGGCGATCAATTTATTCTAGCGATCACCGACTACTTCTCTAAGTGGGCTGAAGCAATCCCGTTGAAAGAAGTAAAGGCGAGTACCGTCATCAAGTTTATCAAACACCATGTCATATATCGACATGGTGTCCCGAGATGGATCGTGCATGACAACGGTCCCCAATTCATCAGCAATTCCTTCATCAGGTTTTGCGAAAAGTTCAAGATACAAGATGTCTCATCGACAGCCTATAATCCAAAGACAAATGGATTAGCTGAGGCGTTCAACAAGACGATTATCAAGATTTTGTCAAAGCTTGTGAAGAATAACAAGCGAGCGGGGCGATAAACTTCGGAGAAGCACTCGGGCATATCGCACAACCGTGACGCGACGCCAACCGGAGAGACCCCGCGATTCTCCGTCTACTGAAGCGCTTCTCCCATTAGAAATCCAGATTCCGCTACCCAAGACGCCTTGCAACGGAGATGACGATCGAAGAACAGCATCAGAAACGTCTCGAAGAGCTCGAGATGTTGGATGAAAAGCGCCTGGAAGCTCAACAATGCATTGAATTCTACCAAGCTAGGATGTCGAGAGCTTTCAACAAGAAAGTACGACAACGGAGTTTTAAAGAAGGAGATTTGGTCCTCGCTGCTCGACGACCGATAATCCTCACTTCCAAAAAGAAAGGTAAATTTGAACCTAAATGGGAGGGTCCGTTTGTAATAGAAACGGTCTACTCTAATGGTGCGTATCGCCTAATTACCCAAAATGGCGACCGGCAATTAATGCCGATAAAT
Source organism: Asparagus setaceus (assembly GCA_012295165.1). Taxonomy (NCBI): domain Eukaryota; kingdom Viridiplantae; phylum Streptophyta; class Magnoliopsida; order Asparagales; family Asparagaceae; genus Asparagus; species Asparagus setaceus. Next base: position 53,416,091 of record CM022704.1, on the reverse strand, counting down.
GGGAAGTTCCTGAAGAAATACTACCCTTAGTATCTTCGGGATAACCCGTTTCGACGGGAAGTTCCTCGTGGGATGTTTCACCCACTTTTCTTGAGGATAACCCTAGATTTATCCTCCATCATAATTTCCCCCACCGATCAAATTCCTTGACGGTAGGTCTACAAATTTTCTGGTACATTACCAAAATCCCCTCTTGATTCTTTCTATGAACAAGAGGCCCACTCAAAATCCCTTTTACGCCGGAGAAAGAACATAAAATTCTTCCTCTCCATGTGTAAGATCCCCTTCGTGATAAACGGAAGGGTTCTATCCATCCTATGCCTAGGTAGCGCCGGTGAAGGTATCGCCGGGATTTTCGAGACCAGGTTGTCCGTGAAGGTCGCTGAGTCTTTCGGTTCTCGGCGGAGATCCCACTTTTAGTTCCATCTTTCATCTTAGGTAGCGCCCGTGAAGGTATCTTGCCGGGATTTTCGAACCGGGTTGTCCGTGAAGGTCGCTGAGTCTTTCGGTTCTCAAAGTGGAGATCCCACTTTTAGTTCCATCTTTCATCTTAGGTAGCGCCGGTGAAGGTATCGCCGGGATTTTCGAGACCAGGTTGTCCGTGAAGGTCGCTGAGTCTTTCGGTTCTCGGCGGAGATCCCACTTTTAGTTCCATCTTTCATCTTAGGTAGCGCCGGTGAAGGTATCGCCGGGATTTTCGAGACCAGGTTGTCCGTGAAGGTCGCTGAGTCTTTCGGTTCTCGGCGGAGATCCCACTTTTAGTTCCATCTTTCATCTTAGGTAGCGCCGGTGAAGGTATCGCCGGGATTTTCGAACCGGGTTGTCCGTGAAGGTCGCTGAGTCTTTCGGTTCTCGAAGTGGAGATCCCACTTTTAGTTCCATCTTTCATCTTAGGTAGCGCCGGTGAAGGTATCGCCGGGATTTTCGAACCGGGTTGTCCGGTGAAGGTCGCTGAGTCTTTCGGTTCTCGGCGGAGATCCCACTTTTAGTTCCATCTTTCATCTTAGGTAGCGCCGGTGAAGGTATCGCCGGGATTTTCGAACCGGGTTGTCCGGTGAAGGTCGCTGAGTCTTTCGGTTCTCGGCGGAGATCCCACTATTAGTCCCATCTTTCATCTTAGGTAGCGCCGGTGAAGGTATCGCCGGGATTTTCGAACCGGGTTGTCCGGTGAAGGTCGCTGAGTCTTTCGGTTCTCGGCGGAGATCCCACTTTTAGTTCCATCTTACATCTTAGGTAGCGCCGGTGAAGGTATCTTGCCGAGATTGTTGGATCAAGTCGTCCGTGAAGGACGTCTGAACCCTCTTGATTCCTATAGCGGGGCCCTGCTATTGGTTTCGATACGAGAAATAGAACATAAAGTTCCTCCTCTCTCACCAAATTAATCCTATCAATCAAAACTCCTTAATCCAAGATTCTTCTTGGGAATTTGATCGAATCCTAAGCGGGGATAGGTCGGCCTAACAGCGTCGCCGGGTTAGTCTTCAGTGAAAAGGCGAAGCATCGTATTCAACATCGTAGCATTAAGTCTAAGAGAGTTTCATTCTTTTAGCACAGCGTTGTGTGTAGAACGGTTTAGATAATCTACATGCTAGCCCAACTCAAGCGGTAGTTGGTAAAGGCTCATCAAACCCGTTGAGGGCTGGGGTTGGCCAATAACCCTAAAGCCAACGCCACACGCTGCTCCGGGTTAGTCTTTTCGATTAAAGAAGACACTAGATTCGATTCGAGGTATTTTATCCGAAGCCTAAGAAGGGATAAAGCCAACGCCTCACCGCAGCGTTGCGGTTTAGTCTTTTCGATTAAAGAAGACACTAGATTCGATTCGAGGTATTTTATCCGAAGCCTAAGAAGGGATAAAGCCAACGCCTCACCGCAGCGTTGCGGTTTAGTCTTTTCGATTAAAGAAGACACTAGATTCGATTCGAGGTATTTTATCCGAAGCCTAAGAAGGGATGAGTCTACGTGTAATCACAGCGTTGCGGGTGGTCTCTTGCGGTAAAGAGTACCGAGCCTATGTATTCAATATCATAGCAACAAGTCTAGAAGAGTTTCATTCTTTTAGCACAGCGTTGTGTGTAGAACGGTTTAGATAATCTACATGCTAGCCCAACTCAAGCGGTAGTTGGTAAAGGATAACCAAACCCGTTGATGGTGAGGGTTTGCCAAAAATCCTATAAGTATTATGGTTAATTATTTACGGCAGTAAAAGAATCATAATAAAGAATAAAAGTAATAAATCTTATTCATTTAAAGTAAATATAGAAGAAGCTACCCTTGTTTAAATATCATGTCTATGACAAAGGATTTGTTGCTTTCGGTGAGACACTTCACCATTGTAAGCTGGTGGAGTTCTTCTTACAACTCGACCACGAAGGGCGCCTCATCGGTATTCGGTCTCTCGGATCTCCTTCGCTGATACTGAAGTTCCTAGATGGGCGGCGAGAGCTTCTTCCTTGTTGGCCTTAGCCCGACTCAAATTACTCATCTTGTCTTCCTCGGCATGGAGCTCTCCCGGCGATATTATCCTCTCGCTTCGCCACAATATCGGTCACGGATATGGCTTAGGGAAGAATATGTCTCAAGAACAGCTGGACCGGCGCTGGGTTCTTCCAGATCTGACCTCGAGCCCAAGAAAACACGAGCATCGCGCCATGCCTCTAAGCGGCGTCGGTGCGGTAGCTACGTATGAGGAAGCTCCAGCTGCCCGCAGTTCTTGTAGTCTCTGAAACTTTCCCTCCAGAGGGGTGAGGTCGTCAGCAATGGCCTGAGCATTTCGGGATAACCCATATCCCGTATCAAGGCCATCCGGGGATCAAGCAGTGGCCTGAACCGATGAAGAGAAAGCCCGCCATGAAGAACCTTTTCAATCACCGTGTTCACCAAAGAAAAGAATGAGCGTACTTCCAAACAAATAATAAGATGGGATGGATCTTCATCCAGCATCAGCGCTCTCGCCAGATCATGGAGTCGAGACGTAGGCTCTACACAAAAGAAAAGAGGACTTTAGAATCTTCAATCAAAAAAATTGGTGAAAACATATTTAGTTAGAGGACTCTTACCCGTCTCCCTCAGCGTAGTTTCAGGGACTGGCAAGTCTATCAAAGGGGTACCTATCGCTGGAGAACTATCTACGGCAACCGACTCATCAGTGTGCTCATCTATCTCCGCAGTCGCCGTGGTACCTGATTCTGAGAAAGCGGCGGGGAGAGGAGTGTCTGCCACTACATGAAAAGGGAACTTCTCAGGCTCCTTTAATTATAGTAGTATTGGCCAAATGGCTGGTCCTATAATTAATCGAAGAGAAACTTCATACCTTCTTCAGGGATGATAGCTTCGGGTAAATCTTCACCAAGAGTATCACCATCCTGTGACTAAGCGCGTAGCAGGTCATCCATGGAAGTGTTGCCGTATAAACCAGCTTCCACGAAATCTTCCATTGAGAAGTCTGAAAAAGAAGGCATTAGGAAGACGAATGCAACTAAGAGTTGACGAACAATAGATAAAGCTACTTACCCCCTACAGTGGGGTTAGCTTGCCTAGTCTCGGTTTGTGCATTTGTCTCCTGCAATCTCTCTAAGAGAGCAAAAAGCGAAAGGGCAATTAGTGGGGGTACGAATTCCGAGTCGTTCAATTCTCGCATTCGTCATCCAGAAGAGGGGTTATCGATGTTAGATGTACCTGGATTCACCGAATCAGGTCCTACATCGGCCTCCTCCACCATAGCTCCATACATTTGTTGAGTAAAACTTGGCTCAGCATGAGCAGAACTGGGCCCAGCAGAATCGTGGTGAGGAAAATCAAAGCCAGAATCATAATCCCTAAAGCCCCCTGCATGCAAACGGAGAAATGTCAGTCTCCAAAAGCCAAAAATGTCAGATTACATCACGGTGAATTGTTACCTCCGTCACTAACTGGATCATTACTGGTCAAGTCTATATCAAAGGACCGAGGATTCACGAGATTCTTATGGGCTAACCTCTTACGTTTAACCCCTCGAGAAGGTCGCAATTCTTCTTCTTCAACAGATTTTCCTGAAAATTCAGTTGAATGAGAAATCTAATGGAAAGGATGAGAAAACGAAGGGGAAAAGGAGAAAGTACCGAGGTTCTTCTCATAAGCTGACCTCAGCTTGGTCCTCTCCTAAAGTCGCTTGTCGAGTTGTGGAACTCCTCCTCAGCCTCGCCCGGTCGATAAGATTGGCGGCGCTTCCTCTGAGCTTGAGCGGCATCTGGGGGTGTCTGAGTGTCGGCTCGCAACGATGCTTCGGCTACCAGATCTGAGATGGCCCTCACAGGGGCTGGATCGTTAGCTACTAATAGCCAACTACAATGGAGGAATGTCGATTCCAACTGACGGTCTGAGCTCGGGAGACTGAATCTAGCACCGGTACATCCCATGACGCTCCACAACCATGCTCGAAGGCCATCCACAAGTCCACCACGAGTCTGGAGCCATCGGTTCGGGTTCCCAACATAAAGTTGGTCGTAACCGAACTGGCGAGCAAAACGACAGGGGAAATAAGGCTCAATGAAGCATTCCTCCTTTACTCGGAAAGTGAGATACCCTGGCCTGATGTTCACTAGCCAGTTGAAACAGCCAATGTCAAGTGAAGTCTGCTGTGTCTTCGGCACCTCCTCGTCGACCAAAGACTCACCATATTGACCGAGAATCGAGGAAAATATCTGGAAAAGATCCACCCTTTATGAATCGCATCTGTTTCTTGATCTCGTAAAGCCACGCCCTTCCATCGCAATCCTCTACCAACCGCAAGAAAGGAGTAGACGAATCTGTGGAACCCGGTGCCGACATCATGTCGGGACGATGAAGGACCATCCAGGCCATCAAATAGGTATATGGGAGCTCTACTCGGACGGAAGGAATACGTGATGATGGCTCATCCTTTCTCTGAGTAAACTCCCGGGCTATATGCCGCAACCCACGGTGAATATTGGCCACCATTACCGGAAGGAGAGAGAGTTCCTTCTTGTGGGCAAGCTGAACTGCAGGGTAAAGGACCTCCAAAGGTAAAACATCATCAGATTGATATGGAACCACATATTTCTTTAGCCAGATTGCAAGATAGCCGGCTAGAAGAGTTGTCGGCTGGATAGACTTTACCGCATGCCACAGAAAGGTTGCAAACTTAGTCCCTGGGGAAAAACCCTCTTCGGCGTAGCTGAGCGTATAAGAGTTAGCCTCGGACCTCTCGATCAGTTCATTAATCTTCGAAGGAGTGAGCGGTGACAGTTCACATATTTCCTCGCCAGATTTGTCCTCCAAATGCTTTGGAACAAGTAATTGGCAAATTGCTTGGACTCACTGCGATTTCCTTTTGGCATAGCGTTGATTGGGCGAGCTATATGATAATGACAAGTGAGATCCCATAAAGTCCTGTAACGGTCGGGTGTGTGTTTCTTCAGCCGACTCAGTTCCTGATGGGAAGGAAAGTACTCCTGATACAGCATCTTCCCCATGGGTAAACCTGAAATTCGATACATCTCATGTAAAGCCAGCCCCAATTCGCCGTGTTTGGTGAAAAACGTATTCGAATCTGGATTATAGAGCTCGAATAAGGTGAAGAAATGGTTGGCACTGATTGGAAGACCATACATGGTGGCACGAATCGCTGAATACAGGCCGCAAACACGGTTCTCCTCCCATCGGTTGAGGGCGTAGTTGGTCAGCGACCCCACCAATGTTTACGATGAGTAAACCCAACCGTAAAATCTATGACTAGATGGCGGCATCTCGCCCCAACGTAGCGGCGATTCTTCAAAGTCGGCGAGGAACAAAAGCTCATCGCAGGCGGTGTGTCCAACCCACAATTAGGACGAAGGCCGATGATCGATTCTGTTGGAACACGGAACCGGCTGGCTGGGTAATAAATCCGCAATGGATATGATCATGCTCCTCGGGCGCCAAGACATACGCGGTCACAGATGGCGCCCGAGATCGGTCAATGAGTGACAAGGTATCAGGGAATATACAAAGGACCTCCGTCATCGTGTTCAACCACCGCTCACTCGATAAAAGGCGTATCGGATCCTGGCGAGTCACCGAGCGGATAATCTGTTTTCGCAAAGGTTGATGGAGCTGGTATCTTTACAAGTGGGGCATCGGTGACCAATAATCGAGAATCGGGAACTCCCTCAACTCTGATCTGAATCGCCTCGGCGATGTAGGGTGCAAATCGGTGAGATAAAAATCGAGGATCGTCACCGTGGAATAATATTCACTATGGCGTCCGTCAACCGTGTAAGTCGGAAAAGCTCGAGGAATAATCAACTGAAATTAGAAAATATTCAGTTAGTAAAAGCGTTGAATTCATCTTACATAGATTGAGTCCGCGACCTTATAGCGGATCTGACGATTTTATCCGTATCGAATACGGGAGAACGATAAATATAGTCGTGTAAACAAAGCGACAATATATATCCCGTTCTACAGAGTAGGGGTACGGTATGAAATCGCTCCCGTTAAAGATATCGAGACGGGTGATCTTTGAAGCCTTAATCCTCACGAAGGAGAATCTCGGCTCTTCCCAATCGCCCCACAAAGGAGAACGAAGCGGGGTCGTAACAAGTGTACACATGAGAAGATGAAGCAGAATCTGAAGCGTCGGTCCCCACAAAGGAGGATTTCGGCTCTTCCCAATCGCCTCACAAAGGAGAGCGGCGGGGATACAATGTATATATAATGAAGATAATAACGCCGGGCGCACCACCAAAGAAGGAGGCGTGCATTCCGCGGCGCATCGCGGTCGATCGACTCCTTGGAACATGAGATCTTCGCGACGACATCGGAAACTATGAAAGAAGACGAATAAAGTCAAATATGCAGTTGAAAAAATCAGCAAATTTAGCATAAAGGACCCGTTGGTCAGGTCGTGGCTCGCTAACCATGACCGAGGCACCGACGGGTGCCCCGGCTCAACCAAGACCGAGCGCACCGGCGATCGGTCGAGAACGAAGCGCCGGGCGCCGGTCGTGGCCGAAGCCCACTCAAGGCTCGCCGCGGCTCCTCGCTCTCCGCCTTTGCCGATGGCGCACCTGTTCATGCACAAAACAAAACAAAAAAAAGAGAGAAAGAAAAGAAGAAGAAGAAGAAAAAGACGTCGTAAAACGCTCGTGCATGTACCTCGTTGTTTGAGAGAGATGAGATGGCAAGAGACGAGGTGAAAATAAGAGAAAAAGAGCAAGAGGGGGGCCGGCCTAGGTCAAGAAGAAAGAGGGTTTGTGGGTATTTATAACAATCCCACATAGACCCAATCCTCTTTGATTAAGGAGTTCTATTTGGCAACAAGTAGGAATTTAATTGGAACCCAATTGGATATCCAAAAAGAAACCAAATCAGTTCCTAATTAGGAGTCCTAATTGGAACCTTATCCGGATGACAAAATAGTGCCAAATCAGTCCGTTGATTAGCCCCTACTCCCTCCGCTATATTTGGAAAGATTCTGAAGGTTTATTCGGCAAGATAACACCTCGCGAAGGCCATCGACGCCGATCAACGCGTCGCCCAATCCTACTCCAACTAGGAATACAAGTATAAACTGTTTCCTAATTTGTCGAGAAGTTCCCGGAAGAATATTTCTATAAAATATATTCTTAGGGATAACTCAATCATGTGGATCACATCGACGCCGATCAACGCGTCGCCTAATCCTACTCCAATCAGGAATACGAGTATAAACTGTTTCCTAATTTGTCGAGAAGTTCCCGGAAGAATATTTCCATAAAAAATATTCTTAGGGATAACTCGATCGTGCGGATTGCATCGATGCTAATCAACGCGTCGCCTAATCCTACTCCAAATAGGATTACGAGTATAAACTGTTTCCTAATTTGTCGAGAAGTTCCCGGAAGAATATTTCCATAAACATATTCTTAGGGATAACTCGATCGTGCGGATCACATCGACGCAAATTAATGCGTCGCCTAATCCTACTCCAAATAGGATTACAGTATAAAGCTGTTTCCTACTTTATTGAGAAGTTCGGAAGAATATTTCCATAAAAATATTCTTAGGGATAACTCGATCGTGCGGATCACATCGACGCAAATTAATGCGTCGCCTAATCCTACTCCAAATAGGATTACGAGTATAAACTGTTTTCTACTTTATTGAGAAGTTCCCGGAAGAATATTTCCATAAAAAATATTCTTAGGGATAACTCGATCGTGCGGATCACATCGACGCAAATTAACGCGTCGCCTAATCCTACTCCAACTAGGAATACAAGTATAAACTGTTTCCTAATTTGTCGAGAAGTTCTGGAGAATAAACCCATATTCTTAAGGATAACTTCGATAACCCTTAATTGCCTCCCACCATAATATCCAAGAGAGGAATAATCTGACGAGGCACGAAAATCATGTTGACACCGGACAACGTGTCTAGTCTCGAAGAAACTTCTCCCGCTGTGGATAATCATATCCCAACAACGGTCAATGCATCGCACTCGCCGATTGAAGGCTAGGACGATGGTTGAAAGCCAAATGGTCTCCTGTTTCAACAAGGAATCCTCGGAGGATATCTCCATGAAAAGATTTGTCCTCCCGCTGTGGTTAAACCAACAACACACGTGATGATGGAAGAATTAGCCGATTGAGGGTTATGAAATTCCACGTATTCGACACCAGCCAACGTGTCGCCAACAAGGAGTTCGCCGACATACGGAGAAGTCCAAAAGTCTGATGGTTAGTCAAACAATAACCAACCGACACGAGTTACAAACAAAACTCACCGCCGACTTCAAATCAAGATTTCAACAAGCGGTCAAACAATAAATGCAAAGACGCGGACCCTATCGAAATCCTACAAAGAAGCTGGATGATCTGAAAGAATCGAAGACTTGAAGCTAACTTTGGGACCATCTCACGAATCGAAGGTCGAAATCATGTCCAAAGTATTCGGGCTCGCCTATAAAGAACGAGGCTGAAACACTTTGGAGGGGTATCTGTGGCGTTGAAAAATACTTACAAGATCCCGAAACCAACTTCGTGGCGAAGTCGGCGAATGACAACCCATCGGATGATCTGGACGTCAAATCGTTAAAGGCGAACCCGACGGCAAACCCACAGCCACAAGCACGGCTTAAACCGGACTTAAACAGACGATCAATTTCAGATCGCTGAACCGAACAAACCAAGAGTTAGTCCGGAACCAAATCTGAGCGGAACCTAAGTCCGGAGAAGACCAAGAGTCGAATAAGCGGGACCTAAGCCCGAGAGACCGAGAAAACGCTAAACGGCGAAAAACAAAGAAAAACGTATAACCTCGCCAACTTGGTCGAAGCATTCTACCAAGTGGCGAAGTGGCTCGGCCACTATGGCGAGGTGTCTCGCCAACTTGGTCGGTGGTTCGCCAAGTGGCCGAGCCACTTGGCCGCATTCCCCCCCTATTCTATAAATAGGGGGGGGTTTTCCTCATTTCGAGGCCGACAAATGAGGTTGGTCAGCCGATTTGGGAGATTTGGTTTTCGGATATTTAGAGAGCTCTCGCAGATCTACGAGCCGCCGACACACGCCCGAAAGCACCGGCGAAGTACGAAGTTCGTCGACGCCGATCTTCAACAACAGGTGTTTAATTCGGTCGGCGCTGCACTGGATTTCTCCTAGTAGATCTCACCGCTCGTGATCCTCTCCTTCGTGAGTGTGATCCCGGCGATCCTCTCCTTCGTGAGTGTGATCCCGGCGATCCTCTCCTTCGTGAGTGTGATCCCGGCGATCCTCTCCTTCGTGAGTGTGATCCCGGCGATCCTCTCCTTCGTGAGTGTGATCCCGGCGATCCTCTCCTTCGTGAGTGTGATCCCGGCGATCCTCTCCTTCGTGAGTGTGATCCCGGCGATCCTCTCCTTCGTGAGTGTGATCCCGGCGATCCTCTCCTTCGTGAGTGTGATCCCGGCGATCCTCTCCTTCGTGAGTGTGATCCCGGCGATCCTCTCCTTCGTGAGTGTGATCCCGGCGATCCTCTCCTTCGTGAGTGTGATCCCGGCGATCCTCTCCTTCGTGAGTGTGATCCCGGCGATCCTCTCCTTCGTGAGTGTGATCCCGGCGATCCTCTCCTTCGTGAGTGTGATCCCGGCGATCCTCTCCTTCGTGAGTGTGATCCCGGCGATCCTCTCCTTCGTGAGTGTGATCCCGGCGATCCTCTCCTTCGTGAGTGTGATCCCGGCGATCCTCTCCTTCGTGAGTGTGATCCCGGCGATCCTCTCCTTCGTGAGTGTGATCCCGGCGATCCTCTCCTTCGTGAGTGTGATCCCGGCGATCCTCTCCTTCGTGAGTGTGATCCCGGCGATCCTCTCCTTCGTGAGTGTGATCCCGGCGATCCTCTCCTTCGTGAGTGTGATCCCGGCGATCCTCTCCTTCGTGAGTGTGATCCCGGCGATCCTCTCCTTCGTGAGTGTGATCCCGGCGATCCTCTCCTTCGTGAGTGTGATCCCGGCGATCCTCTCCTTCGTGAGTGTGATCCCGGCGATCCTCTCCTTCGTGAGTGTGATCCCGGCGATCCTCTCCTTCGTGAGTGTGATCCCGGCGATCCTCTCCTTCGTGAGTGTGATCCCGGCGATCCTCTCCTTCGTGAGTGTGATCCCGGCGATCCTCTCCTTCGTGAGTGTGATCCCGGCGATCCTCTCCTTCGTGAGTGTGATCCCGGCGATCCTCTCCTTCGTGAGTGTGATCCCGGCGATCCTCTCCTTCGTGAGTGTGATCCCGGCGATCCTCTCCTTCGTGAGTGTGATCCCGGCGATCCTCTCCTTCGTGAGTGTGATCCCGGCGATCCTCTCCTTCGTGAGTGTGATCCCGGCGATCCTCTCCTTCGTGAGTGTGATCCCGGCGATCCTCTCCTTCGTGAGTGTGATCCCGGCGATCCTCTCCTTCGTGAGTGTGATCCCGGCGATCCTCTCCTTCGTGAGTGTGATCCCGGCGATCCTCTCCTTCGTGAGTGTGATCCCGGCGATCCTCTCCTTCGTGAGTGTGATCCCGGCGATCCTCTCCTTCGTGAGTGTGATCCCGGCGATCCTCTCCTTCGTGAGTGTGATCCCGGCGATCCTCTCCTTCGTGAGTGTGATCCCGGCGATCCTCTCCTTCGTGAGTGTGATCCCGGCGATCCTCTCCTTCGTGAGTGTGATCCCGGCGATCCTCTCCTTCGTGAGTGTGATCCCGGCGATCCTCTCCTTCGTGAGTGTGATCCCGGCGATCCTCTCCTTCGTGAGTGTGATCCCGGCGATCCTCTCCTTCGTGAGTGTGATCCCGGCGATCCTCTCCTTCGTGAGTGTGATCCCGGCGATCCTCTCCTTCGTGAGTGTGATCCCGGCGATCCTCTCCTTCGTGAGTGTGATCCCGGCGATCCTCTCCTTCGTGAGTGTGATCCCGGCGATCCTCTCCTTCGTGAGTGTGATCCCGGCGATCCTCTCCTTCGTGAGTGTGATCCCGGCGATCCTCTCCTTCGTGAGTGTGATCCCGGCGATCCTCTCCTTCGTGAGTGTGATCCCGGCGATCCTCTCCTTCGTGAGTGTGATCCCGGCGATCCTCTCCTTCGTGAGTGTGATCCCGGCGATCCTCTCCTTCGTGAGTGTGATCCCGGCGATCCTCTCCTTCGTGAGTGTGATCCCGGCGATCCTCTCCTTCGTGAGTGTGATCCCGGCGATCCTCTCCTTCGTGAGTGTGATCCCGGCGATCCTCTCCTTCGTGAGTGTGATCGAGCCAACTCCATATTTGTTGTTTAGTTTTAAATTTAGATCATGTTACTGTTAGTTGACGCGTTCAAGCCTATGCAGTCGTAAAGAATAGTAATATTGAAGTTTAAATACTGAAACAAACGCAAAATTTTCAGTTTAACGCTTCAAAAGTGCTTATCTTATTAATTAGTGCTTTTGTTAGTCTGATCTTAAAGTTTATAAGTACTTGCATTTTGTGATTTTATCTTTTAGCGTTGATTATGTTCCTGCTTCTTACTGGCATAAAGTGCTTACATCATTCAATTTTTTAAAGATTAGCCGTAAGTGAATTTATTAAGTTTACTGCATGTTAAGGTGTCGGCCAATGTTGGTTAGGCATTGTATATTGGTTAATTTATTCAATTAAAATATTTGGATGATGTATACTAAAGTTTGTTTAGGTATTAAGGTCACATTGAATCTGAATATATATTTTTGGTTTGTGATCGAATCAATCAATATGTTACTAGTAGCAGAGATTTATATTAGTTGCAAGTTTCTTTTAATAAAAGTTACATACTTTCGGTTCAATTTACAGATGCATGTTTTGATCAGCGGGTCAAGTTTTTATGTAGAACTTTTTTCGATAACATTGCTTTGTCATGATACAGTGCAGATTAGTAAAAAGAAAAAACGGTTCTTTCTAAACTGAAAGTAATAAAGTTAAGTTATTTTCTTTTATAATTTTATCATGAAGCATGTGCAATATATGTGTTCTACAGTTTGTTAATATTCTAGATTTATGATGTCTTGAAATAATAACGATTACCGAATGACTTAAGAGTAGCCACAGCATCATAGGTCATGAGGATAGTCAAATAAAGATTAACACACTTCATTAAGTTTTAATGACATCTAAGTTGTGATTAATTCAAAGAAATAGTTACTCGGCCCCATAGGGAAGTTATTCTTGTTTTGGGTTAATTGGAATAAGATATTAAAAAGAAATATTAAGAATAAATTTTTCCTAGGCCCATAGGTGTGGAATAATTTATTTCTTGATATTAATTTTTATTAGTCTTATTAATAAAGCAAGAATAAATTCATGCGTGACGCTACCTCTGCCCATAGGAAGGTTTGAATTTATTTTAGATCTATTCTAAACTAACATTGGTTGTTTAGAACTCAAGTTTTATTTCATAGCACTAAAGTTTAAATTTCTTTATTATTGCAGTTATTCCTACTGCTTATGCTGTTCCAATACTTTGTGATGATAACTTTGATGATTGGAAAGGCAAAATCCTTTTCTCATTAGGGTGCATGGACCTGGACTTGGCACTTCGTGTGGATCAACCACCTGATCCTACGGAGGAAAGTACGCCACATGAGAAATAAATATTTGAACGGTGGGAAAGATCAAACTGATTGAGTTTTATGCATATTAAGTCTCATGTTAGTAATAGCATCCGAGGTCCTATTCCAGATTGCCCTAAGGCCAAAGACTACTTGAAAGCCATTGAGGAACAATTTGTTAGCTCGGATAAAGCTTTGCCCAACACCTTGATGAAGAGGCTTTCAAGTAAAATATTCAACCACTCTAAGAGTGTGTGTGAGCACATTATGGAAATGAGGGACATCGCTGCTCAACTCAAGTCCCTTGAGCTAGAAATTTCTGAGTCATTCCTAGTGCATTTCATTTTGAACTCTCTCCCTTCTGAATATGGGCCATTTAAAATTTCTTACAACACACATAAGGAAAAATGGTCTGTGAATAAATTGTTGACCATGTGTATTCAGAAGGAAGAGAGATTAAAGCATGAGAAACCTGAAAGTGCTCATTTGGCTACTCATAATAAAGGAAGCACTGGGAAGAACAATCATGCTCAACAAGGAAAGAAAGCAAAATGTGCCAATGAAGAAATATGGCGATAAGAATAATTGCTTCTTTTGCAAAAAGTCTAGGCATATGAAGAAAGATTGTATTAAGTACAAGAAATGGCTCATAAAGAAAGCGCTTGCTCAACCTAAGGAAGCCGAAAGGAAATGAACAGTGCATCTATTCAGGAAACCAGATGCGTTAACAAGTCGAGGCTATGGGAACCTTCAGATTAATTTTGAAGACCGGTTTCACATTGGATTTAGAAAATGTCTTTTATGTTCTAGAATTCTCTAGAAATTTAATTTCAATTTGAAATTAGTTTCGTTGGTTATGATTTTCATTTTGAATGAATATATTTTGATATTTTATTGAATAAAGTCCATGTTGGTGGTGGAACCTTAATTGATAATTTATATAAATTTGATCTGGATCCCACATTTGAATCGACTTATTTAAATATGCATGTTGATGTTGGCATAAAGCGAAACTTTATTAACGAGCACTCTTCTACCTTATAGCACAGGAGATTGGGACATATCTCCATAGAGCGAATTAAGAGAATAGTAAGAGATTAGTAAATAATGGAGTTTTAAAAACTCTTGATTTTTCTGATTTTGGTACTTGTGTGGATTGCATTAAGGGAAAGCAAACTAACAAGTCCACTAAAGGTGCTAAGAGGAGTTCTAGTGTATTGGAAATCATACACACTGATATCTGTGGACCTTTTTCTACTCCTTGCCAAAATGGTCAGAGATATTTTATCTCATTTATTGATGACCATACCAGATATATGTATCTTTATCTCCTTTTTGACAAAGAAGAGGCATTAGATGCCTTCAAGAGCTCTAAGGTGGAGGTACAGAAATAAAATGATAAAAAGATTAAAATTATAAGATCAGATAGAGGCGGAGAGTACTATGGCAGGTACATAGAAAAGGGACAAAGGCCAGGTCCATTTGCAAAATTCCTCAATGAAGAGGGCATCATTGCCCAATATACAATGTCCAGTAGACCACAACAAAATGGTGTATCAGAAAGGGGAATCGAATGCTTATTGACATAGTGAGGAGCATGATTAGTAATTCTAATCTTCCTGAATCTCTTTGGAGTGAAGCCTTGAAAACTGCAGTGTATATTTTAAATAGGGTTCCATCTAAAAGTATTCCTAAAATACCATTTGAACTATGATATGAATGGAAGCCTAGTTCAAATCACTTGCACATATGGGGTTGTCCAGTTGAAGTGAGGATTTATAATCCGCACATAAAGAAACTTGATCTGAGGATAATCAGTGGTTATTTCATCGGCTATCCAGTTAACTCCAAAGGATATCGGTTTTATTGTCCTTCACACTCTACAAGAGTAGTTGAGGCAAGAAATGCCAAATTTCTTGAGGATTCTGAATCTAGTGGGAGTGCATTTCCTCGTATGATAGAATTTGAGGAAGCACATGAGGAAATCTAGTTGCATAAAGATAGAGATTTGGTTATTCTTCAAGGAAATCAAACAGATGACCTTGACGAGCAACCAATTCAACAGCAACCAACCCACGAAATTGAAGTTCATAATGAAGCTCCTACTGATGTAAATCAAGAGGTAGAGGATTAAAAAGGCCCTCAAGGGAAAGAAGATCAGTTATTTCTAGTGATTATATTGTATATCTTCAGGAGTCTGATTTTGATATCGGACCTAAAGATCATCCGCGTACGTTTTCACAAGCCATGAATGGAGATCAATCTACTCTTTGATATGATGCCATGAAAGAAGAGATGGAATCTATGGTAAAAAACCATGTCTGGGATCTCGTTGAATTACCAAAAGGTGGTGTGGCAATAGGCTGCAAATGGGTCTACAAGACTAAATGGGACGCTTCTGGTAATGTCGAACGATATAAGGCTAGACTTGTGGCTAAAGGTTTCACTCAAAAAGAAGGGATTGATTATCATGAAACCTTCTCTCCAGTTTCTAAGAAGGATTCATTTAGGGTTATCATGGCTCTAGTAGCTCATTTTGATATGGAGTTACATCAAATTGATGTGAAAATAGCCTTTCTGAATGGGGATCTTGAGGAAGAAGTATACATGAGGCAACCAGAAGGATTTTTATGATGAGAAAGATAATCACTTAGTTTGCAAGCTAAAGAGATCTATATATGGACTAAAACAAGCCTCACGTCAGTGGTATAAAAAATTTCACAATGTTGTTTCCTCATATGGATTTTCTGAGAACATCGTTGATAAATGTATATACCTTAAGGTTAGTGGGAACAAGGTTATATTTCTAGTCTTATATGTGGATGATATTCTACAATGATTTAGGTTTGTTGCATGAGACAAAATAATTCCTCTTTAAAAACTTTGAAATGAAGGATTTAGGTGAAGCTTCTTACGTCATTGGCATAGAAATTCACAGAGATGGGTCTAAAAGAACTCTAGGACTATCTCAAAGGGCCTACATTGAAAAGGTATTAGAGAGATTCAGAATAAAAGATTGTGCGTCCATGTCAGCACCTATCATCAAAGGGGATAAACTCAGTCAAGATCATTGTCCACAAAATAAACAAGAAAAGGAACAGATGAAGAGCATAGCTTATGCATCTGCCGTGGATAGCTTGATATATGCACAGGTCTGCACTCGACCTGACATCGGATTTGTAGTAGGATTATTAGGTCGATACCAGAGTAATCCTGGTATGGAGCATTGGAGGGCTGCTAAAAGAGTCATGAGATATCTGAAGGGAACCAAGGACTACAGATTGACTTACGGTCATACTGATTATTTAGAGGTGGTCAGTTATTCAGATTTAGACTTTGCCGGATGCGTAGATTTAAGAAAATCTACTTCGGGATATGTCCTCCTTCTCGCCGGAGGTGATATATCTTGGAGAAGTACTAAGCAAATAATTGTTGCTTCATCTACCATGGAGGCAGAGTTTATTGCATGCTATGAAGCCACTACACAGGCATTATGGTTGAGGAAGTTTATCTCAGGTCTCAAAGTCGTCGATTCTATTGTGAGGTCTATGACGACCTATTGTGATAATTCAGCGACTGTTTTCTTCTCCAAAAATAATAAAAGTGGAAACCGAAGCAAGCATATCGACATAAAGTATCTTAGTGTTAGAGAGAACGTGAAACAAAGTGTTGTGTCCATTCAACACATTAATACCGAGCTTATGATTGCAGATCCAATGACTAAAGGATTGCCGACAAAACAGTTTCTAAGTCATATGGAGCATATGGGATTGTTTTAGCTCATTATGTGTTTGTTTTTCTCTCTAGTTATTTTTAGACATGTTCTGAATATTCTTGGGGAATAAAGTTTGAATTTATTGTGCACAAATAAAGTTTTCATTATATCCGTTAGGATAGTTAAAGTAGGACCCGAGTGACTTATAGGAAGTCATTTATAAAGTTTGCTCATAAAGTTGCTCACTTAGTGAATTTATGCATCGTGATACATGGAAGGAAGAGCTCGTTATTACTAAGGGCTTGACCGCTACTATTCATGCATTAGATTCTTTATTTGAGTGGGAGCTATCTACTACTAAATGGTATGAATTTTAATTATGACCATACTTCTATGTTAATTATGAGATATTTGTATCATATGGACCAAGTGGGAGAATGTTGTATCCGGATAAAGTTGTGGCCTACTCGATACAAATTTTCTTAATTTGTTATGGTATTTAAATTCTTATCCTATAAGGAGTTGTAGTGGATTTAAATAAGATCATATCTAGATAGTTTTCATGATGGATGGAAACTGTTTTTAAGTAGCCTTATCTTTTAAGAATTCTAGTTATAACAGAAGGGTCCTAACCTAGCCTATAAATACGGTCATAGTTCCTCTATCAGATTTAGGCTTTTCGGTAAGGCACATGCTAGAAACTCTTTCTGTTTTCTTTATTTTATTTATTCTAACGATGATCTAACTTTTGTTCTTTGTTCATGTATATACTCAGATTATCTCTAGTTTCGATCTAATTTTCTGAGTTACAGATCTATCTAGACAACAATGGCTAGAGGTATCTTTTAATTTAATTTATTTCCACGGCGTGCTCTGTAGTTATTTAGATTACAATTTCTTACTCAGCTCTCTCAGAATTTCGTTTATTTTCTTCTTGCATTCGACATCTCCATGGCAGATCTCTGCACCGGCGCTGTGGCTTTCAATTGTTTAAGGTGCCATTTTCTTTTGTTCGTCCTTTCTTGTCTAGAAATGTTGAAGGCTGGTGTTTGAAGTGAAAGCTTGGGATGGAGAAGGAATAAATATATATCTATATATATATATATATATATATATATATATATATATATATATATATATATATATATAAAAGGAGAAGAAATGGGAAAGATGAGAGAGAAGGAATATATATATATATATATATATATATATATATATATATATATATATATATATATATATGGAGAAGAAATGGGAAAGATGAGAGGAAGAGAGAGAGAGCTGAATTTTAGAAGCCTACATAATTTGACTCACCGAAATTGACGGATATGATTAAGCTATTTAATTGGCTTGACTAGAATGAATAGGATTGTTAATTAGAGCTTACAGAATCAAGAAAATAACATGTCCAACGGATGAAGAGGATTAAAATAGGAGAGGAAATGTTTCACGCATTTTGTCATATATTGACTTAGAAATTTAATATTTCTGATGACTTAGTCTGAATACGGTTATACGCGTTATATATTAGAGCGGAAACAGAATGAAATGGCGTAAAAACATACTTTCGATCTACATATTTATCGGATTCAAGATTAGAATGGTGAAATCAACAGTCGAATAAATCTCGAAGGCCTATATAATTTATATTTATGACTCACCTCAGCACATGGAATTGTACAAGTTAGATCTGAGCATAATATATTTGAAAAAAATATGCTAACTTAAAATTCTGAACATCACGAGTCGAATTAAATAAATAATCGGTGTAGATTCAAAAGCCATCAGGGAGAGGGGGACAAAATGAACAGTAGTCAAGAGAAGCTGGAGTGGACATTAAAAGTAGTTGAGTAGGGGTGTTCAAAAAGCCTGCGGCCCGGACCCGGCCCAGAAACCGGTCCGATTTTTTCCATGCTCGGAAAACATGGCCCGGCCACGTTCCGGGCCCGAGTTCAAGCACCTTCGCCGGTGTCCAGCCTGGGATGCGGGGGGTGTAAGAAATTATAATCTAAATAAATACAGAGCACGCAACGGAAATAAATTAAATTAAAGATACCTCCAGCCATTATTGTCTAGAACGATCTGTAAACCAAGAAAATTAGGTCAAAACTAGAGATAATCTGAGTATATACATAAAAAGAACAAAAGTTAGATCGTCGTTAGAATAAATAAATTAAAGAAAACATAAAGAGTTTCTAGCCTATGTCTTACCGAAAAGCCTAAATCTGATGGAGGAACTATGGCTGTATTTATAGGCTAGGCTAGGACCCTTCTGTTATAACTAGAATTCCTAAAAGATAATACTTCTTAAAAATATTTTCCATCCATCAGGGAAACTATCTAAATATGATCTTATCTAAATCCACTACAACTCCTTATAGGATAAGAATTTAAATACCATAACAAATTAAGATAATTTGTATCGAGTGGGCCACAACTTTATCCGGATACAACATTCTCCCACTTGGTCCATATGATACAAATATCTCATAATTAACATAGAAGTATGGTCATAATTAAAATTCATATCATTTAGTAGTGGATAGCTCCCACTCTTAAATGCATGAATCATAGCGGTCAAGCCCTTAGTAATAACGAGATCTTCCTTCCATGTATCACGATGCATAAATTCACTAAGTGAGCAGCTTTATGAGCAAACTTTATGAATGACTTCCTACAAGTCACTCGGGTCCTACTTTAACTATCCTAATGGATATAATGAAAACTTTATTTGTGCACAATAAATTCAAACTTTATTCCCCAAGATGCTTGCTTCGGCTTCCACTTTTATTATTTTTGGAGAAGAAAATAGTCGCTGAATTATCACAATAGATCGTCATAGGCCTCGCAATAGAATCGATGACTTTGAGACCTGAGATGAAGTTCCTCAACCATAATACCTATGTAGTGGCTTCATAATATGCAATAAACTCTGCCTCCATGGTAGATGAAGCAACAATTGTTTGCTTAGTACTCCTCCATCGTTAATAAAATTCCGCTTTATGCCAACATCAACATGCATATTTAAATAAATCGATTCAAATGTGGGATCCAGATCAAATTTATATAAATTATAAATTAAGGTTCCACCACCAACATGGACTTTATTCAATAAAATATCAAAATATGTTCCTTCAAAATGAAAATCATAACCAACAAAAACTAATTTCGAAATTGAAATTAAATTTCTAGAGAATTCTGGAACATAAAAGACATTTTCTAAATCCAATGTGAAACTAGTCTTCAAAATCAATCCGAAGGTTCCCATAGCCTCGACTTGTGAATGCATCCAGTTTCCTAAATAGATGCACTGTTCATTTCCCTTCGGCTTCCTTAGCTGAGAAAGCCCTGCATGGTATTGACAATATGGATTGTAGAACTAGAATCATTCCACCATGAATTGTTTGGAACTTCAACAAAAAAGTAGTCATGACACACAAAATAGATGAAATTACCTTTCTTTATGAGCCATTTCTTGTACTTAATACAATCTTTCTTCATATGCCCAGCCTTTTTGCAAAAGAAGCATTTATCCTTATCGCCATATTTCTTCATTGGCAAATTTTGCTTCTTCTTTCCTTGTTGAGCATGATTATTCTTCCCAGTGCTTCCTTTATTATGAGTAGCTAAATGAGCACTTTCAGGCTTTTCATGCTTTAGTCTCTCTTCCTCCTGAACACACATGGTCAACAATTCATTCACACCATTTTTTCTTATGTGTGTTGTAAGAAATTTTAAGTGGCTCATATTCAGAAGGGAGAGAGATTAAAATAAAATGCACTAGGAATGACTCAGAAATTTCTATCTCAAGGGACTTGAGTTGGCCAGCGGTGTCCCTCATTTCCATAATGTGCTCACGCACACTCTTAGAGTGGTTGAATATTTTACTTGAAAGCCTCTTCATCAAGGTGTTGGCCAAAGATTTATTCGAGCTAACAAATTATTCGTCAATGGGTTTCAAGTAATCTTTGGCCTTAGGGCAATCTGGAATAGAGCCTCGGATGCTCTTACTGACATGAGACTTAATATGCATCAAACTCAATCGGTTTGATCTTTCCCATCATTCACACATTTGTTTCTCATGTGGCATACTTTCCTCCGTAGGATCAGGTGGTTGATTCACACGAAACGCCAAGTCCAGATCCATGCACCCTAATGACAAAAGGATTTTATCTTTCCAATCATCAAAGTTATCACCACAAAGTATTAGAACAGCATAAGCAGTAGAAATAGCTGCAATAATCAAGGAATTTAAACTTTAGTGCTATGAAATAAAATTTGAGTTCTAAACAACCAATGTCAGTTTAGAATAGATCTAAAATAAATTCAAACCTTCCTATGGGCAGAGGTAGCATCACGGATGAATTTATTCTTGCTTTATTAATAAGACTAATGAAAATTAATATCAAGAAATAAATTATTCCACACCTATGGGCCTAGGAAAATTTTATTCTTAATATTGCTTTTTAATATCTTATTCCAATTAAACCAAAATAATAATAACTTCCCTATGGGGCCGAGTTACTATTTCTTTGAATTAATCGCATCTTCGATGTCATTAAAACTTAATGAAGTGTGTTAATCTTTATTCGGCTATCCTCATGACCTAAGATGCTATGGCTATTCTTAAGTCATTCGGTAATTGTTATTACTTCAAGACATCATAAATCTAGAATTTTAACAAACTGTAGCGCACATATATTGCACATGCTTCGTGATAAAATTACAAAAGAAAATAACTTTACTTTATTACTTTCAATTTAGAAAGAACTGTATTTTCTTTTTGCTAATCCGCACTGTATCATGACAAAGCAATGTTATCAAAAAAAAATTCTATATAAAAACTTGACCCGGTGATCAAAACATGCATCTGTATAACTAAACCAAAAGCATGTAACCTTTTGTTAAAAAAAATGCAACTAATATAAAACTTTATTACTGGCAACTATGTTGGCAGAACCGCACATAAGGAGGTTTAGTAAGATCTTATAACAACAACTTTAAATATATGATCATGCAAATATCTCAATGGGCTGAATTAATTGACATGGCCCAAAGAAACGAACATCGGCCGACATGAACACATGCATGAAGTTCAATTAATTTAGTTATAGACAATCTTTATAAATTTTGAATGATATCTGTAGTTTATGCCAGTAAGAAGCACAAGCAGGATCATCACTAAAGACAAAACAAACAAAAGATGCAAGTTTTCTCAAACTTTAGATTTCTTAAACTTTAAGAATAGATTAACTAATTAACAAGATGAGAACTTCTAGAGGCGTTAAACTGAATTATAAATATCGCCTTCATGCATCTCAGTTTTTCCATGTCAGTACTTTATAGGCTAGAAAAGAACAACGAATAATAACATGATCCGAGTTCTTAAAAAACTAAACAACATAGATGGAGTTGGCTCTAATACCACATGTAAGAAATTGTAATCTAAATAAATACAGAGCATGTAGCAAAAATAAATTAAATTAAAGATACCTCCAGCCATTGTTGTCTAGAACGATCTGTAACCCAGAAAATTAGATCAAAACTAGAGATAATCTGAGTATATACATAAACAAAGAATAAAAGTTAGATCACCGTGAGAATAAATAAAATAAAGAAAACAGAAAGAGTTTCTAGCCTATGCCTTACTGAAAAACCTAAATCTGATGGAGGAACTATGGCAGTATTTATAGGCTAGAATAGGGCCATTCTGTTATAACTAGAATTCTTAAAAGATAAGTGTAGGCTGTAAAAAAATTACTGCAGACAGCAAATATCCACGAAACATTATCGATGAAGGTTACAATCTGACGACCTTCACAATAATAAAGGAGAGTTACAATCTAATGTCTTCAAAGTATAAGGATTACAAGTTGACAATCCTTATGAAAAGATATTACAGGTTATTGATCTCTTCAAAGTAAAACGCGGGGCTCACTCCTGCGTTTCAACACAAAACGCGGGGCTCACCCCTGCGTTTCAACTCAAAACGCGAAGGCCACTCCTGTGTTTCAACACAAAACGCAAAGGGTGTGCCCACATTACCTCTCTAAAAATGCGGAGGTCCACCCGTGTAGGCATAAAAATTGCTTATCGATGCGATCAAAACTTCGTGGCGGTGGGTTGACAACCGACGATCCATTAGACAAACCGACGCCGCGAAAACGCATCACGCCGCGAAAACGCTGTGAAGGAAGTCGACGAAAGCACATGAAGTAAGTCGGCAAGGCGTGCGAGCCAATGAAACGGGCGGCCGAAGTTGGCTAAACTCAAGCATTGACGACGAATCAACCGTACTTAGTCCGTCGATGCAAACGAGCCGTTTGAGCTTTGAAAGTTGATCGGACACGGACTCAAACCCAACGGCGACATCACCGGAGCAAAACTAAGCCCGTAAGACCGAAAGAGTCGACGGAAATTAACGAAGAATCGACGGAGAAACGCTAAACAAATGAAAAGCGACAGGAGGCGACACCCCGGCCAAATTAAGGTGGTTTCGCATTGGCCGCCGAGCCACCCTGCCTAACTTGGCCGAGGTGCTCGCCAGTGGCCGAGGAGGCTCTGCCACTTTGTCGAAAGCCTCCTTCGCCAATCTGTCGAGGCACCTCGCCATGGCCGCAGGTGCTCGCCAGTGGCCGGGTGGCTCGCCACCATGGTCGAGCCACCTCGCCAACCTCGCCGGGGAGCCGCAAGGGCCGAGCCACTTGGTCACAAGACATCCCCCTTTTGTATAAATGGGGGTCTTGAAGGTGAAAAAGGTCCGATTTGGGGATTTCAAGGCTTCCTGAGGCTTGGATTTTGGTGATTTGGAAGAGCTCGGACTTGAAGAATTCTTGCGAGATCTACGAGTAATCGGCGACTGCTCCGAAAGCACCGGCGAGCTCAAGTCGATCGGCGTCGGATCTATAAGCAAAGGTAACGAATTGGGTCGAACTCTGAGATACCCTCTAGATTAAGCTTCGCCTTAATCTCGTGGATAGCCAGGATTTCTCCTAGTAGATCTCACCGCCAGCGATCCTCTCCTTCGTGAGTGTGATCCCCTCGGTAACCGTTTCCTTCGTGAAGCGAGCCTTTACATCTGTAGTTCGAACCGGGTCTCTACGGATCGAATTGCGGTGGTCCACGGACACAAAAGTCCCCTACATGTGCAAAGAACCCACGCAAGCGGGACCTCGACATAACGTAGATCCTCGTGTTTGTTTAGGAAGAAGTCGCAATCTTTTTGATTTTCATTGTACTTTAAAATAAAAGGCAATTTCTTTTTGAATTTTGTTGTAGGCAAAAGAAGCGTAAACAAATTCAAATCAATGACAATCATCCCGACTTTTCACAAGTCCGGGCGACCAAAGAGCCAACGGCTTCAATTAAGAAGCCGCCGCGTCGTGAGCCGCTGAATCCGCATCCCTACCAAGAAGAAGTCAAAGGCCTCAAGGACGATAGGAAAACTCGCGTAGGGGTAATAATTCCGCCCACCGGGTTAACCAATCCAAGTTGATCCGGTTCCGCTGTGGGTATCATACTATCGTCCTTGTCCAAGTCGCCCTCCCCCATCCGTAAGGATCTCTCACAGAAGAAAGATCCATTTGTCCTCGGCTCGAACTTTAAGGCGAGGATCTTAACTCCGCCATTGCCGAAGTTGCACCAAATGGCATCCTTCCGCATCCAAGATCGCCGGATCTACGCAGAGATCGCCTGATGGCGTCAATTCTCCGACGCGCGAGTTCGCCAAGGCCACGGAATCGGTCGGCGGTGTCCGCTACAAAGTGGATCTGAAGTCCGTGAGAGGTCAAGAACCTCATCAACAGTGCACGGCAACTCCTCCAAGCCGCTAACAAATGATTGGTTCCGCCAAACGGAACCGATCAACACTTGAAGAACGTATCCAGGCTGCATTACTCAGACACACACGCTCTAGTTCAGAGGCCCGATGTAGAAGAAGGGAGAAGTGGACAAGAAGTCACGAAAATACGCCAAGTTTGGAGTCCGAATCCGGAACAACGATTCGGACGAAGGCCAAAACGTTAGTCAAGAATCGCCCACCTCAAACCGATTCGCTAAGGCTCGCCGCCACGGGTGACTTGATTCAAAGAAGATCACACCTCCTACGATTTCATCCAAATGTCCATCCACTCCGGCTCGCCGGCCAACTCAAGCATGCATCCTGCAGCAAGAAAACGGCTTTGGAGCACCTCGCTCATTGCATGATGATCGAGGTAAAATTTCGATCAAAGAACGATTGGGCCCTTTAAAGAAGTCCCGGTCACTCTCGGTATGTGGGTCGCACTCCACCTCAACCGTGATAAGAAGATTCCCCACGCTTCACCGAATTCTCGAAGTTCGCCCGCCGAACTTCTCGCTACCGCAGCTAACGCTGAGAGTAGTGACTCTTGAAACCTCGATAATGTGACTCATCCTCGAAGGAGACGCTTATCCGACGACGATGACGTTATACCTGAGAAGTCATACCAACACACGAAGGGTTGCTCCGGCATTCATGCCGATGAGTTGTACTATCGTGCTGGGGGTACGAGTAAATCTCGAAAGAGAAGTTCCCTCGAATTGAACACGCATTGTCCGTGTTCTCAAACTAATCGTATGTGTTGTCGTATCGTAACCGCACTGCCACCAAGAAGGCGCCTTTTGATAGGCTTGGCAACAAGATCGAGTCTCAAAGGCGATATGACCAACAGAGGGTTGGGATACGAATCCTCCTCAGAAGATGAATGCTCATGGCTGATTGATAAGAATCCACCCAATGAGGGAGACGAACATTCGTCTGATTCATCGGCTTGGGATTCTGACACTAGCCTCGGAGAAGCTTTCAAGGCTTTGATGTCAAATATGGCTACGGTCGATCCCGCCATCGCTGAGAGTGATGAAGACATGCCAACATGGGAAGACCCATGGATCCATCAACTCCAAGAGCTTGGGGATAGGTTCAACAAAGAGAACCCCCCACTAAGGACGAGGTAGTCCAGATTAATATGGGTGATGAAGAGCATCCTAAACTCATAAACATCAGCAATACTCTCCCCTTGGAAGAAAAGGAAGAGTTGATTGCCCTAATCAGGGAGTATATCGATGTATTCGCCTGGAGTTACGAGGACATGCGGGACTCGACCCTAATGTGGCAACACATCGCCAACATCAAGGCGGATGTCAAACCCGCTAAGTCATACCAACACACGAAGGGTTGCTCGGCATTCATGCCGATGAGTTGTACTATCGTCTTTGAAGTGCAGTAAATCTCGAAAGAAGTTCCTCGAATTGAACACGCATTGTCCGTGTTCTCAAACTATCGAGGCGGTGTTGTCGAATGTAATCGCACTGCCAGCCCGGCTAGAAGGCCGCTCTTGATAGGCTTGGCAACAAGATCGAGTCTCAAAGGCGATATGACCAACAGAGGGTTGGGATACGAATCCTCCTCGAAGATGAATGCTCATGGTCGATTGATAAGAATCCACCCAATGAGGGAGACTAACATTCGCCCGATTCATCGGCTTGGGATTGACACTAGCCTCGGAGAAGCTTTCAAGGCTTTGATGTCAAATATGGCTACGGTCGATCCCGCCATCGCTGAGAGTGATGAAGACATGCCAACATGGGAAGACCCATGGATCCATCAACTCCAAGAGCTTGGGGATAGGTTCAACAAAGAGAACCCCCACTAAGGACGAGGTAGTCCAGATTAATATGGGTGATGAAGAGCATCCTAAACTCATAAACATCGGCAATACTCTCCCTTGGAAGAAAAGGAAGAGTTGATTGCCCTAATCGTGAGTATATCGATGTATTAGCACGGAGTTACGAGGACATGCGGGACTCGACCCTAATGTGGCAACACATCGCCAACATCAAGGCGGATGTCAAACCCGCTAAGCAACAAGAAGACGGTTTCGGCCCACAAATATTGGAGGCAATTGTTGACGGCGAAGAAACTCATAGAATCGGATTCATCAAGGAAATTCAACATCCGGATTGGGTGGCGAATATAGTCGGTCATGAAGAAAAATGGGTCGATTAGGACTGTGGTTTCATCAGAGACCTTAACGCCGCTTGCCCGAAGATGACTTTCCTCTTCCAATCACCGATGTCATAGTTGACAACACGTGTGGATTTGAAAGAATGTCCTTTATGGATGGCTTTTCGGTATAATCAAATCAAGATGTACCCCGATGACGCCAAACAATACACAGCCGTCGTAACTTCATTTCGATATATTGCTACACGGCCATGCCGCTCGCCTCAAAATGCCGGGCGCAACATACCGGCGAGCAATGGCGGAGATTTTCGGGATCATCTTGGAGAAAGCGGTCGAATGCTACGCCGACGACGCGGAAAAGCCGCGGACAAAGGAGATCACATCAAAGATCTTAGAACGGTATTCAACTCATGCGAACTCATCGCCTAAAGATGAACCCCGCCAAATCCTTCCTTGGGATGTCGGTGGCAAGTTCCCGGCCGTCATCACCGACAAAGGAATCCACGCCGATCCCGACAAAGTGAAGGCAATTCAAGAGTTGCAACCTCCGAAATCTGAGAGAACTCGGGGTTACAAGGACGACATGACATCCGACGGTTCATATCGAACCTATCCGAAGTGCCACCGCTCTCCAAGTTGAACAAGAAGGGCGGTCATATATTTGGGACGACGCCGTAAGGCATTCAAGAGATCAAGTCGTATCTCGCTAAACCTCTGTTCTTGTTGCACGCGATCGGAAAACCGTTTTTGATCTACGCCAAGGCGACGGACACTCGTTAAGCTTTTACCGCTAAAGACGACGCATAACGGGTCACTTAACAAAGTGCAGTATTACCCGAGTCAACATTAGTCTGGCCGAAGTCTCGATATCCAATGGTCGAAGCAAAGGTTTGCATTAGTGTTCGCGATTCGTAAAATGCGCACTATTTAGTCGGACGGGCGATTTATGTTATCTCTAGCGTAAATCCGATCCGGATATTTATGACCCACCGCCTCGATGAGTTGGCGTTTAGCGAAATGGGCCTTGCTCTTGTCTCAATATGACTTGTATTTCAAACAACGTAGTCACCAAAGGACAAGCGATTTGTGATCTCGTCGCCACCACAACGGATGCAGCTTGAGCTATATGATGATCTTCCTGATGAAGTTCAGAAGTCAACACTACGTCGCACCAACAAATATGGCGATTGTATTTTGATGGAGCTTCGGCCACCAATGTGGCGAGTACCCCGGATGTTCTAAAATCTCATTTGGAGTCGGAGTTGTCTTGATTTCCGGGAATCATGTCATGCCCGTGCTTATTCACTCACCAACCCTCGCTCCAATAACGTAGCCGAATACAACGCTACTTATCGGACTTAGCTTCGCCAAGGAGCCGGGGTCGGATATCTCAGCGTATGGTGATTCACAACCGATAGTTAAGCAGTCCGTGGTGACTACGGTTAGGAACCCCGATCCGTCCCCTATCATCGGTAGCCGTGGAAATGGCGACTCATTCAAGAGTTTTTCATCGAATATATCCCGCTTCCAAAACGCTTACGCTGATGCGCCGGGCGCATTAGCCGTGTCGTTAGCACAACCTTCCGACCGAGCAACTAGTCACGGCCAGACTCACCAACTCTTCGTACCATTATCGATGAGGCACAAGAAGATAAGGGGTAGTTACCAAAGAAGTGTATACAACCCAAACCAAGTTGGAGCCCCGATTCGCCTTATCATCGACACGCCTTACATGGTATTCTACCGTAAGACGAAGGAGAGAGAGTCAACCGGCAAGAGCTCCAAGATTCTTTTACGACACAGAGACCCAGACGTTATATCGCCGGGGGTACGATGGTCTTTTACTCCGATGCCTTTCAAACAAGGAGGCAGAAGAGGTCCTTCGGGAAGCACACGAGGGTGAATGTGGTGCACACCACCGTCCCAAACTCTACGATCGAATCAGAGAATGGGTTACTTTGGCCCACAATGATTAATGACGCAATGAGCACGCCGAAATGCCACGCGGTCAAATTCACGCTAATTATATGCATCACCGCCAGAGCAATCGCGATCCTTCGCCACATCCCGCCATTCGAGACATGGGGAATGGACATTGTAGGTCCCATTTTTCCTCCGTCTGTCAAAGGCGATCGGTTTATTCTAGCGATCACCGACTACTTCTCCAAGTGGGCTGAAGCAATCCCGCTAAAAGAAGTAAAGGCGAGTACCGCCATCAAGTTTATCAAACACCATGTCATGGTGTCCCAAGACGGATCGCATGACAACGGTCCCCGCTCATCGCCAATTCCTTCATCGGGTTTTGCGAGAAATTCAAGATACAAGGCGTCACAAATCGGCGGCCTATAATCCGGTGCAAATGGATTAGCGAGGCATTCAACAAGGCGATTATCAAAATTACGTCAAAGCTTGTGAAAAGTAACAAGCGAGGCTGGGATGATAAACTTCGGAGAAGCACTCTGGCGTATCGCTGCTTGATACGCCATGGCCAGAGGCGACCCGTACTCTACGGTCTGGTGTGGCGGTTCTCCCATTGGAAATTCAGATCGATCGCCGCGCCACTTTCCAGCAGAGATGGCGGCCAGAAGAACAACATCAGCGTCTCGAAGAGCTTGAGATGTTAGATGGCGCTGGAGGCTCAACAATGCATTGAGTTCTACCAAGCTAGGATGTCGAAGGCTTTCAACAAGAAAGTTCGACGAGAGAACCTTTAGAGAAGGAGATTTGGTCCTCGCTTTCGGCGGCCGATAATCCTCACTTCCAAGAAGAAAGGTAAATTCGAACCTAAATGGGAGGGTCCGTTTGTAATAAAGCGGTTTACTCAATGGTGCATATCGCCTCATTACCCAAAATGGCGGCCGGCAATTATCTTAGATAAATGGGAAGTTCTGAAGAAATACTATCCATAGTATCTTGGGATAACCCGTTCGGCGGGAAGTTCCTCGTGGGATGTTTCACCCACTTTTCGCGAGGATAACCCTAGATTTGTCCTCCATCATAATTTTCCCCACCGATCAAATTCCTTGGCGGTGGGTCTACAAATTTTCGGTACATTACCAAAATCCCTCTTGATTCCTTCTATGAACAAGAGGCTCACTCAAAATTCCTTTCCTTATTTGGAGAGAGAATATAAAATCCTTCCTCTCCAAGCGTAAAATCCTTCGTGTCAAGCGGAAGGGTTTCATCTTCATCTTAGGTAGCCGATTGAAGGTATCTTGTAGGGATTTTCGGACCAGGTTGTCCGTGAAGGTCGCTGAGTCTTTTCGGTTCTCGGTGGAGATCCCTCTTAGTTCCATCTTCATCTTAGGTAGCGCCGATTGAAGGTATCTTGTAGGATTTTCGGACCAGGTTGTCCGTGAAGGTCACGAGTCTTTTAGGTTCTCGGTGGAGATCCCTCTTAGTTCCATCTTCATCTTAGGTAGCGCCGGTGAAGGTATCTTGTAGGGATTTTCGAACCGGGTTGTCCGTGAAGGTCGCTGAGTCTTTTCGGTTCTCGGAGTGGAGATCCCTCTTAGTTCCATCTTCATCTTAGGTAGCGCCGGTGAAGGTATCTTGTAGGGATTTTCGGACCGGGTTGTCCGTGAAGGTCGCTGAGTCTTTTCGGTTCTCGGTGGAGATCCACTCTTAGTTCCATCTTCATCTTAGGTAGCCGATTGAAGGTATCTTGTAGGGATTTTCGAACCGGGTTGTCCGTGAAGGTCACGAGTCTTTTCGGTTCTCGGAGTGGAGATCCCACTCTTAGTTCCCCTCTTATCATAGGTAGCGCCGGTGAAGGTATCTTGTAGGGATTTTCGGACCAGGTTGTCCGTGAAGGTCACGAGTCTTCCGATTCCTCTGACAAGGAATGCAACATTAGCCTCATCAGGAAATAGAACACATTCTTCCTTTCCCACCTCAATCAATCTTCTTCGGTTCAATCCTTCTCCGGTCAAAGAAGGCCAAGATTCATCTTGGGGCATTTTATCGAAGCCTAAGAAGGGATAAAGCCAGCGCCTCACCGCAGCGTTGCGGTTTAGTCTTTCTCGATTGAAGAAGACACGAGTTAGGTTATGGGGCATTTTATCCGAAGCCTAAGAAGGGATAAAGCCAGCGCCTCACAGCGTTGCGGTTTAGTCTTTCTCGATTGAAGAAGACACGAGTTGATTACGGGGCATTTTATCGAAGCCTAAGAAGGGATAAAGCCAGCGCCTCACCGCAGCGTTGCGGTTTAGTCTTTCTCGATTGAAGAAGACACGAGTTAGGTTATGGGGCATTTTATCGAAGCCTAAGAAGGGATAAAGTCAGCGCCTCACCGCAGCGTTGCGGTTTAGTCTTTCTCGATTGAAGAAGACACGAGTTCGATTCGGGCATTTTATCCCAAGCCTAAGAAGGGATAAAGTCAGCGCCTCACCGCAGCGTTGCGGTTTAGTCTTTCTCCCATTGAAGAAGACACCGAGTTAGGTTATGGGGCATTTTATCCCGGCCTAAGAAGGATAAAGCCAGCGCCTCACCGCAGCGTTGCGGTTTAGTCTTTCTCGATTGAAGAAGACACGAGTTCGATTACGGGGCATTTTATCGAAGCCTAAGAAGGGATAAAGCCAGCGCCTCACCGCAGCGTTGCGGTTTAGTCTTTCAGATTGAAGAAGACACGAGTTGATTACGGGGCATTTTATCCGAAGCCTAAGAAGGGATAAAGTCAGCGCCTCACCGCAGCGTTGCGGTTTAGTCTTTCTCGATTGAAGAAGACACGAGTTCGATTCGGGCATTTTATCCGAAGCCTAAGGAGGGACGAGTCTACGTGTAACAGCGTTGCGGGTTGTCTCTTGCGGTAAAGAGTACAAAGCCTATGTATTCAATATCATAGCAACAAGTCTAGAAGAGTTTCATTCTTTTAGCACAGCGTCCGCGAGTGAGCGGATCACGATAATCCGCCGCTAGCCCAACTCAAGCGGTGGTTGGTAAAGGCTAATCAAACCCGTTGATGGTGAGGGTTTGCCAAAATCCTATAAGTATTATGGTTAATTATTTGGACGAAATAAAAGAATCATAATAAACAATGAAAGGATGGATCTTATTCATTTGAAGCAAATATAGAAGGGGCTACAAGCTGTTTAAGCGTCAAGTCTATGACAAAGGATTTGTTGTTCGAGCCGAGACACTTCATCATTGTAAGCTTTGGTAGAGTTCTTCCTGCCTTCGGCTCACGAAGGACTCCTCATCGGTGTTCGTCTTCGTGGTTGCCTCCTCGAGCTCGGCCGGTTTACGCCCGACGGATCAAGCTCCTTAGGCAGCGGTGAGGGCTTCTTCCTTGTTGGCCTTGGCGACTCAAATTGCCCATCCTATCTTCCTCGGCATGGAGCTCTCCCACGGCGGTATTATCCTCTCGCTTTTCGCCACAATATCACCGATGTGGCTTAAGGAAGAATATGTCACCGGCAACAAGCGACCGAGGCTGATGGTGTGATCTTTACGCATCACGGACTTGAGCCCGGTAAAACACGAGCATCGCGCCATGCCTCTAGCGAGTCGGTATGGCGGCTATGTATGAGGAAGCCCGGCTGCCGCGGCTCTTGCGGTCTGGTTTCTCTCGGATGGGCGAGATCATCAACAATGGCTGAGCCATTTCGGGGTAACCCATATCCCGTGATCAAAGCCATCCGGGATCAGCGGTGCTGAGCGATGAAGAAAGCCGCCATGAAGGACCTTTTCGATCCGCGGTGTTCACCAAAGAAAAGAATGGCGTATTTCCAAGCGGATAATAAGATGGGATGGATCTTCATCCGGCATCAGCTCGCCGGATCATGGAGTCGAGATGTAGGCTCGCACGTAAGAAAAGAGGACTTTAGAATTTTCAGCAAGAAATGGGCGAAAATTTATTGGGCTAAAGACCCTCACCCGTCTCGCCGGTGTAGCGGAGGCTAGCGAGTCTACGGAGGCGTATCTATCATTTGGGATCTTTGTCAACGCGGTGAGCCCTCGGTGTGCTCATCTATCTCAGGTGGCCGTGGTAGGCGATTACGGCGGCGGAAGAGGGGTACCTACCGCTGCACAAATGGAATGTCTCGGCTTCTTTTAATTATAGTAGTATTGGCCAAGCGGTGGTCCTATAATGTCGAAGGAAAGTTCATACCTTCTTCGGGGGCGGTAGCAGGAAATCCTCACCAAGGGTATCTCCATCTTGTGACCAAGCGTAGCAAGTCATCCATGGAAGTGTTGCCATATAAACCGGATCCCGAAATCTTCCATGGAGAATTCTAAAAAAAGAAAGCATTAGGAAGGCGAATGCAATTAAGGCAAACACTAGGTAAAGTTACTTACCTCCTACGGTGTGATTAGCTGGCCTAGTCTCGGTTTGTGCATTTGTCTCCTGCGATCTCTCTAAAAGAACAAAAAGCAAAGAGGCAGTTAGTGGGGGTACAAATCCCGAGTCATTCCATTCTCGCATTTGCCACCCAGAAGAGGAATTATCGATGTTAGATGTACACAGGTCCGCGGATCAGGTCCTACATCGGCCTCTTCCGCCATAGCTCCATACATTTGTTGAGTAAAGCGTACCGGCATGGCGACTGGGCTCCAATGAGTGTGTGGTGATCAAAATCAAAGCGGGATCATAATCCTAGAACCCGCATCTTGAGCGAATGTCGACCTTCAAAGTCAAAATTTCAAATTTTGTCACGGTGAATTATTACCTCCGTCACCATTTGGAACATTCTTGGTCAAGTCTATATCAAAGGACCGAGGATTCACGTGATTCTTGTAGGCCGCCTCTTTCGCTTAACCCTTGAGAGGGTCGAATTCTTCCTCTTCAATAGATTTTCACGAAAATTCAATTGGATGAGAACTCTAATGGAAAGGATGAGAAAGCGAAAGGGAAAAGGAGAAAGTACCGAGATCTTTCTCATGAGCTGCGACCTCAGCTTGGTCCTCTCCTAAAGTAGCGTCGAGTTGTGGAACTCCTCCTCGGCCTCACCGGTCGATAAGATTGGCGGCTTCCTCTGAGCTTGGCCGGCATCTGGGAGTGTCTGAATCTTGTTTCATAGCGATGCTTGGCTAGATCTGAGATGGCCCTCCAGGGGGCGGCTTCGTTAGCTACTAATAGCCAACTACAATAGAGGAATGTCGACTCGGTGGCGGTCGAGCTTCGGAGACTGAACCTAGCACCGGTACACCCATGGCGCTCCATAACCATGCTCGAAGGCCATCCACAAGTCCACCTCAGTGCGGGCTGTCGGTTCGGGTTCCCAACATAAAGTTGGTGTAGCGAAGCTGGCGAGCAAAGCGGCGAGGAAAATAAGGCTCAAGGAAGCATTCCTCATTTACTCGAAGGTGAGATACCACGGCACGATATTCACTAGCCAATTGAAATAGCCAATGTTAAGTGAAGTCTGGCGTGTCTTGGCACCTCCTCGTCGACCAAGGACTCACCATATTGACCAGAGAATCGAGGAAAACATCTGGAAAAGATCCACCCTTTGTGAATCTGCATCTGTTTCTTGATCTCTGCAAAACCACGCCCCTTCCATCTGCAATCCTCTACCAACTGTAAGAAAGGAGTAGACGAATCTGTGGAACCCGGTGCCGACATCATGTCGGGACGATGAAGGACCAACCAGGTCATCAAATAGGTATATGGGAGCTCTACTCGGACGGAAGGGATGCGTGATGATGGCTCGTCCTTTCTCTGGGTAAACGCTCGAACTATATGCCGCAATCCACGGTGAATACTGGCCACCATCACCGGAAGGAGAGTTCCTTCTTGTGGGCGAAGTTGAACCGCAGGATAAAGGACCTCCAAAGGTAAAGCATCATCAGTTGATATGGAACCACACACTTCTTGAGCGGTGCAAGATAGCACGCTAGAAGAGTTGCCGTTGGATAGGCTTCACCGCATGCCACGTAAAGGTCGCAAACTTGGTCCACGAAGGAAAGCCTTCTTTGGCGTGGCTGAGTGTATCTGAGTTAGCCTCGGACTTCTCGATCAGTTCGTTAACCTTGAAGGAGTGGCGGTGATAGTTCACATATTTCCTCGCCGATTTGTCCTCCAAATCTTTGGAACAAGTGTGACTGCTTGGACTCACTGCGATTTCCTCTTGGCGCAAGGTTCGATTGGGCCGAGCTATATAGTAATGACAAGTGAGATCCCATAAAGTCTTATAACGATGATGCGTTCCTTAGGCTCGGTTCGATTGGAGGAAAGTACTCGATATAGCATCTTCCCCATGGGTAGACACGAAATACGGTACATCTCATGCAAAGCCAACCCCAACTCGCCATGTTTAGTGAAAACGATTCAACTGGATTATAAAGCTCGAATAAGGTAAGGAAATGGTTGACACTGATTGGAAGGCCATACATGGTGGCACGAATCGTTGAATCACGGACCAAACCGAAGTTCCCCATCCCATCGGTAGGGCGTGGCGGTCGGCGACCCACCGGTGCTTACTTGCGAGTGTACCCGGCCGAAGAATCTATGGCTGGATGGCGGCATCTCGCCCCAATTTAGCAAGGCGATTCCTCAAAGTTGAGGCAGAACGAAAAGCTCATCAGGCGGTGTGTCGACCACAACCCGGGGTGAAGCCGGCGACGCGATTCTGTTGAACCGGAACCGGCTCTTTGGGTAATAAACCCACAATGAATATGATCATGCTCCTCGGTCAAGCGCCATGACATACGCGGTCACAAAGATGGTGTCTAAGGTCGGTCAACGAGCCGACGAGGTATCCGGGAATATACAAAGGGCCTCCGTCGTCTTTGTTCAACCACCTCTCACTCGATAAGAGGCGTATCAGGATCCTTAAGCGAGTCGCCGAATAGATAATCTGTCTTTTAAAGGTTGATAGAGTTGGCGTCCCCTACGGCGCATCGGTGACCAATCGTCGGAGAAGCGGGAACTCCCTCAAACGACTGGATCGTCTCGTGATGTCAGTATAAATCGGCGAGATAGAAATCGCGAGATCATCACACATGGAATAATAGTCACTATGGCGTCCATCGACCGCGTAAATTTGGAAAAGCTCGAGGAATAATCAACCAAATCGAAAATACTCGCTAGTAAATGGCGCTGAATTCATCTTACATAGATTGAGTCACGACCTTATAATCGGTATGACGATTTCATCCAGATAAACACCCGAGAACGATAAATATAACCGCATGATCCAAGCGCAATATATTCCGCTCTACGGGCAGAGTACGGTGTGAAATCGCCCCGCTAAAACATCGAGACGGTGATTTTGAAGCCTCAATCCTCACGAAGGAGAATCTCGGCTCTTCCCAATCGCCTCACAAAGGAGAACGGCGGGGTCATAGCGAGCGTGCACAATCTGAAGCGTCGATCCCCACAAAGGAGGATTTCGCTCTTCCCAATCGCCTCACAAAGGAGAACGAAGCGGGATACAACGATATATGTATGAGAATATGATGACGCCGGGCGCACCACCGAAGAAGGAGGCGCATTCACGCGCGCGATGCGAGTCGGCGACTCCTCGGGCAGCGTGATCTTCACCAGACATCGGAACTTTGCATCTGACGAAAAGTCAAATACACGACTGAAAATCAGCAAATAAAGTGTCAATAAAGCTACGACCAGCGTAAGCCACCGCGACTAACCGCGGGAACCAGCCGAGAACCGGTACATGTAAGAGCCAGCCCAGCCCGACGCCAGGCACCAGCCATGCATGGCCAGCGGTAGCGACCAGCCGTATGCTGGCGAAGCGGCTAGCGCCCCAGCAGCGCCAATGGCTTGAGCGGCGCCAATGGCGGCAGCGCTGGCGGCGCCAGCCGAGTGCCGCCGCTGAAGTCCGAGTAGATCATCAGCGCGAATCCATTGTCGTGCCCTGGTCTGGTCCGTCACGCACAAAAAAAAAAAAAAAGAAGAAAAAGAATTTACAAAACCCTCGTATGAATACCTTGTTGATCGAAGATGAAAAGACGGGCGAAGCAAGATGAAAACAAGAGCAAACCACGAGAAGGGGCCGCCTAGGTCATCAAGGAGGAGGAGTATGGGTATTTATAACAATCCCATATGAACCCAATCCTCTTTGAACAAGGACTCTTATTTGGCAAGAAGTAGGAATTCTAATTGGGGCCCAAATCAATTCCAATTAGGACTCTAATCAGCCCCTAATTAGGAGTCCTAATTAGAACCCTAATTGGATGCCAAAATAATGCCAAATCAGTCCGTTGATTGACCCTACTCCCTCCGCTATATTTGGAAAAATTAGAAGATTTATTGAGGATAACACCCGGATTGCATCGATGCCGATCAACGCCGCCTAATCCTACTCAACTAGGATTACAGTATAAACTGTTTCCTAATTTATCGAGAAGTTCAGGAAGAATATTTTCACAAAAATATTCTTAGGGATAACTCGACGGTGGATTGCATCGATGCCGATCAGCGTCGCCTAATCCTACTCCAACTAGGATTACGGTATAAACTGTTTCCTAATTTATCGAGAAGTTCAGGAAGAATATTTTCACAAAAATATTCTTAGGGATAACTCGACGGTGGATTGCATCGATGCCGATCAACGCCGCCTAATCCTACTCCAACTAGGATTACAGTATAAGCTGTTTCCTAATTTATCGAGAAGTTCAGGAAGAATATTTTCACAAAAATATTCTTAGGGATAACTCGACGGTGGATTGCATCGACGCCAATCAACGCGTCGCCTAATCCTACTCCAACTAGGATTACGAGTATAAACTGTTTCCTAATTTATCGAGAAGTTCCCGGAAGAATATTTTCACAAAAAATATTCCTAGGGATAACTTGATCATGCGAATTGCATCGACGATCAACGCCGCCTAATCCTACTCAACTAGGATTACGGTATAAAGCTGTTTCCTAATTTATCGAGAAGTTCGGAAGAATATTTTCACAAAAATATTCTTAGGGATAACTTCGGTAACCCTTAATTTCCTCCCACCATAATCTCCAAGAGAGGGATAATCTGATGAGGAGTGAAAGTCATGTTGACATCGGATAATCATATCCTCCCCGCTGTAGTTAAACCAACAACACACGTGATGATGAAGGAATTAGCCGAATAAGGGTTATGAAATTCCATGTACTCGACACACGACCAATGTGTCGCCAACAAAGGAGTTCACGACATATGGAGAAGTCCAAAGTCCGATGGTTAGTCGACAACGACCAACCGACCACGAGTTACAAACAAAACTCACCCACCAGCTTCGAAGTCAAGATAACAAGCGGTCGGACAATAAATGCAAAGACCGATCTTATCGTGAATCCTACAAAGAACCGGATGATCTGAAAGAATCGAAGATTTGAAGCTATCTTTGGGACCCTCACCGGAAGGCGGAACCATCATGTCCAAAGCATCGGACTCATCAAGAATCGACCGAGACGCTTTGGAGGGGTATCTGTAGGCATAAAAATTGCTTATCGGTGCCGATCAAAACTTCGTGGCGGTGGGTTGACAACCGACGATCCATTCGACAAACCGACGCCGCGAAAACGCATCACGCCGCAAAAGCAGCGTAAAGCGGTCGGCGAGCACATGAAGTAAGTCGGCAAGACGTACGAGCCAATGAAACGGCGTGCCGAGTTGGCTAAACTCAAGCATTGACGAGACGGAATCAACCGTACTTAGTCCGTCGATGCAAACGAGCCGTTTGAGCTCTGAAAGTTGATCGGACACGGACTCAAACCCAACGGCGACATCACCGGAGCAAAACTAAGCCCGGAAGACCGAAAGAGTCGACGGAAATTAACGAAGAATCGACGGAGAAACGGCGAAACAGCGGAAAAAAGCGACGCGAGGCGACACCTCGGCCAAATGGCCAAGGTGGCTCGGCCACTTTGGTAAGCGCTCGACAACAAGCCGGTGCTAATAAGTGGCAGGAGGCTCGACCACGGCGGGCCTCTCGATAACTGTCGAGCACCGACCATGGTCGAGGTGCTACTAAGTGGTCGAGGTGGCTCTACCACCATGGTCGAGCCACCTCGGCCACCAGGCCGCCACCTCGTGCTGGTAGGGGTGGCTCGACAGTCAAACCACTTGGCGCACACATCCCCTCTTTTTTTATAAATAGAGGGGGTCTTGAAGGTGAAAAGGTCCGGATTTGGGGATTTCAAGGCTTCCTGAGGCTTGGATTTTGGTGATTTGGAAGAGCTCGGACTTCAAGAATTCTTGCGAGATCTCTGAGTAATCGGTATACGGTTCAGAGCACCGGCGAGCTCAAGTCCAACGACGCCGATCTATAAGCAAAGGTAACCAATTCGGTCGAACTACAGATACCCTCTAGATTAAGCTTCGTCTTAATCTCGGGGATAGCTGATTTCTCCTAGTAGATCTCACCCGCCAGCGATCCTCTCCTTCGTGAGTGTGATCCCTCAGCGCTTCGCTTCCTTCGTGAAACGAGCCCCTTTACATCTGTAGTTCCGGCGGTCTCTACGGATCGAATTGCGGTGGTCCACGGACACAAAAGTCCCCGCGAGGCAAAGAACCCGCATAGCGGGGACCTCGACATAACAGATCCTCGTGTTTGTTTAGGAAGAAGTCGCAATCTTTTTGATTTTCATTGTACTTTAAAATAAAAGGCAATTTCTTTTGAATTTTGTTGTAGGCAAAAGAAGCCGTAAACAAATTCAAATCAATGACAATCATCCCGACTTTTACCGCGAACACCCGCGTTCCTGCTCCAAAATGCGGACGCGAGGCTCGCTCCAGAACACGAATCTCACGTTTGACTCATTCAAACATGATCTAAACGGTTCCAAAATCATTTTGCACGTATTGAGGGCATTAAACCCTCATTAAGGAGCGATTTTAGGGGTCGGTTGCACCCCTTAGACCCCTA
Source organism: Asparagus setaceus (assembly GCA_012295165.1). Lineage (NCBI taxonomy): Eukaryota > Viridiplantae > Streptophyta > Magnoliopsida > Asparagales > Asparagaceae > Asparagus > Asparagus setaceus. The sequence continues at coordinate 53,376,572 of CM022704.1, read as the reverse complement.
TAAATAGCTGAAAAATCAGCTGAAAAGGGGTTGAATTGGCTTTTGGTCTTTTGAGGTAGCCTTGGAGGGTCAATTGACAGGGGCTTTGGCTTTTCTTCTTGGATTATCTTGGTAGGCTCTTACCGGAGCCTTTGAGATTATTCGGCTTGGCTTAAAACTCTTTCGGGTAAAAAGGATCAAATCTCCTTTTCTAAAACTCTTTTACAGAGTTCTCAAACTCGGCCAGAGTTTAAAACTTGCTCGGTAAGTCATCTTAAACTCTGTGAGAGTTTCTAAACTTGCTTTGCAAGTCCGCCCAAGACATCAAATCAAGAGGCGACAATAAAGTTCCATGAAGCTAGGCGCTCGGATCGTCAACGGGATACAGGGATCAAACTCCCATCGACACCAAGAAGAACCCGACATTAAACAAAAGGGAGGATCAAATCATCCTTTCTTCTTTTGTAAATCAGATCAACCGATAAGAGCTTGTGAGGAGAGAGAGAGATTGTAAGTCCTTCTTCAGTAAAAGAAATTAATACAATACATTTCTCTATTTCTCTTTAATTTTTTCCGACAAATAATAAGACTTCTTAAAAATAGTTTCCATTCATCAGGGAAACTATCTAGATATTATCCTATCTAAATCCACTACAACTCTTTATAGGATAAGAATTTAAATAGCATAACAAATTAAGATAATTTGTATCGAGTGGGCCACAACTTTATCCAGATAAAACAAGGGGCACCGAGTCATGGACCCCGGGCTAGGTTAGGGCTACCCGGGTAGGTCTGGGTCTAAACATCGACCATTTTGCTAATATTGAAGATAAACTTTAAATTATGATGGTAGCAGATGCTGCAGCAGAACAAGAATAGAAGGTGCCAAGTTGCTAACCTAGTTGGGATGTACTCATCTGTAATAAATTATTTTTGAAAGAGTTGCAAATGATACTGATATAAATGGGTATGTGTCAACCTAGTTGGCATGTATTCATCTATTGTGCTATGATGATTTCGAAAAAATATTTTAATTGTTAGAGATTATTAGATTAATAATAAAATAGAATTTATTTCTAATTTTTAATTTTTCTTAAATTTGCAAATTGTATAATTCTATTCTAAGTGATTAATAATAAGATTGAATTTATTTGCAAGTTGCAACAATTTCACATATTTGTAAATACTTCTGAAGTTACATCTTTTTTTTGTTAAAAATCTAATTTTTTTCTTTTTGTAAAAAAATCACAATTTTAGCAAAAAAAATTAAAATTTTAAAAAAATATATCTGGGCTGACCTGGTGCCTCTTTGGACCTGGATCGGTAGATCCAAGCCCATGTCCGAGCAGGGCATTTTGCCCGGCCCGGCCCGTTTGGATAGCCCTATAGTTGAGTTGGATAGCCCTATAGTTGAGTGTGTGATTAGCATGTGAACGGTATTACTAGGGCTCTGCTGGCACGACCTGCTACCAGACTCATGAGGGCTTGATTAGGGGCCATGTTTTAACTTTTTTTTTGTGTACAGTAAGGTAGTGAAGTGACTTTTCTAACAATATAAATTCATAAATTGAACAATAAAAATTTTGTTAGTAAATGAAATTGTGCAAGAAAATGTGTATAAATTGTGTGCAAAGAATTGTATAAATAGTTACTATAAATCTATTAATGATTATAATATATAAATGATTTATTTAAATAATAATTAATCATACATATTATTATAATATATAAATGATTTTTTGTTGGTACAAAATAATGAAATGACTTGTATAGCAATATAAATTTTTAAAAATTATAATTTTGTTTAAATGAATAAATTGTGCGATAAAACTGTGTATAAAGAATTGTATGATTAATTATAATAGTTTGGATAATTGTTATAATTTATTCAAATAATTATAATATATGAAATAATTTATACTCTTATAAATATAATAATGTTATACATAGCATAATTATAACACTATTAGTAACTACATTTTAATTTCATAATTAGTTTATTACAATGTTAGTAAATAATTTGCTGAATTGTATATATTAAATTACAGTGTAATTTATTAATTTAAAAATACTATTAAAATTATTATACTATTAATGCTACTATAATTACAATAAATCCAAATTGTTTTTCATACTATTATCATACTTTTAAAAGGCTAGTAAGATGAAAGGTAATAGGTAGTCATCCATAAGAGGTGAAACCCAAAGGCATAAGTCATAAACCTAATGAATTGTTGTTATTTTTAATTTTTCTAGAATTTTAAATATTAAGTGATGGTAAATTAGGGATAAATTTCAAATTTTCTATTAAATAACATATAACTAAATAATAAAATAATAGTGTGACCAAAGGTTTTGTAAAAGTGAGAAAATGCATAATTATTAAGAGTTTATATATAATTAGTGAATGATTAACTACAACTAACGACATATTTGAGAATTATCAAACTCAAAAGGGCAAAAGTGGAAATCAAAAGTTTTAACAATGCAATCATCTTTTATATGTAGAATAGATATAGATTAAACACGAAGAATAGCACTGAGTTCAAAGGTAAAAACCAACAGCACACAGATATATTCAAGCTAGAAGCTAGAAATTCCTTGCTCATTCTCTCCTTCACTCAAGTTCAAAAGCTGATGCATCGAAGCTATCAGAAAGTCCGGTTCCAGTCTTGAAGGTGAGCTTGTCAGAGGAAGGAGTCTCAAAATACATCTCAACAACGGAGAGCCACAGCAGAAGCTCCTTGGTTTTCACTCCGGTCATCTTCTTCATCTTGCGAGGCTCAACTAATGCGGTCACCTCAGTCGCATACGAAACCTGACGCTTTACCTTTTTGAAAGTGTGATTCTTACTCTTCTTCTGAATTATCCACACGAATCCGGATGCACGATTGTAGCCGAACTCTTCTATGTCCTCCATAGGGAACAAGCCCTTTGGAAGGCAGATCTCTGTCAGAAGTTCGACGATCTTCTTCTTGCACTCAGCATCCCCATGGCAGATCTCTGCAGCTGAGCGGTTGCTCTCGATGGTCTGCGACGACGACATATTTCTTTTCTTTGGGTAAAATTAATTAAGGAGAGGAGTTTGGGATATTTTATGAAGGCTAAGGTTTGGCTGAGTGAATGAAATGTGCATTGGAAGGGGTGCAGTTTATATAGAGAGAGAAATGATGAGGTTTGAAGAGACTTTGAGTGGGAACTTTGTGACTTTTGTCAAACGCAGAATGGGAGCTAATTTAATGTTTACAGGTAAAGTTGGAGAGGTCAAGGGAATTGGATGGTCAAGAAAAGAAGGAAGAAACATTCAGCAGTCAAATTCATTTACAGATCAAAACTCATAATTGATAATTGAAAATATGGATCAAAATTGGATATTGGGTCAGTTAGTGCCAAGTTGTCAATGTTTTTAAAGTCAAATAGGAGGATACAAAGGTTTTTGAATAATGAAGTTGGATGGAAACTAAGGGTGTAGATAAATGTGAGACACAAGTTAGCTTTTTTTCTTACATTACGAAGACTGTCTTCCTAGAACAATATTTTTCTTACATTACAAAGACTTTCTTCCTTACACAAAACTTTGTTCACTATTACAATGTCCTTAATTTTTTTCATAAGATCTGAGAACATATAATACCATTTATTTTGTAAGTAAATAATATAATTTACATAATATAGAAAAATTTAGCTTCTCTTAATCGTATATTATAGATGACAAGATGTTATTCTATCCATTTTCACCTCTTTTTTTTTGGAAATGATATCCATTTTCACCTTAAAATTTCATTTTAGTATGATAACATTAATATTGATATGGTACAAGAATCATTGATCCAAGCACAAAATTTTTAGAGCTAAAAGATGAGCAAGAACTCTGATGTGCTATCAAGTATTTAACTAAACCATCCAAAATAATACAAGTAAATAAATCACGTATAAAAAGTAGCAGCTGGTACAAATAAACAAAAAAAAAAAGAAAAAGAAAAAATTGTGTCTAGGCCCCAAAAATGAAAACTTGATGTGCCCCAGCCCCTCATATTATTTCTAATGTGTATTGGCCCCAAATATTGTATTTTACCCTAGTTTTTAATTTTACCCTCTCTACACACTAAAAATCTCATATGCTCCTCCCTCCTCTTCTCCTTTCTCTCCTAACCCACTTCATGGCTGCTCCTCCCTCATCTCCTCCTCTCCTTCTCTCTCTCCTAACCCACTTGATGGATGTTCCTCTTTCCTCTCCTCCTCTCCTCCTACTCTCTCCATCATCAAAGTCATCTCCTCCTCTCCTAACCCACTTCATGGATGCTCCTCCTTCCTCTACTCCTACTCTCTCCATCATCGAAAAAGCATATGCTCCTCCCCTAGCTCCATTGCCCGTGCCGGCGTTGCTCCTCCTCCTCCTCCTCCTTCTCGTCCTCCTTCCCCTTCCTAAACCCTAACATTGATATCTCCTTGGTACTCTTGTTGTAAGTAGTGTCGGCGATAAGGGAGGTGAAGCACATTGAGGGAGAATGAGTTTGTTGGAAAAGAGGGAGGAGAAGAAGGAAGAGTAGGCTTTGAGGAGAAGCTATTGGATCAAGTTTGGATTTAGGTTTGGGTTTGGGTTTAAAGCATGGAGCAGTAGAAGGAGAAGACTTTGAATTTGTGTATGGATTTGATTGAGGATTCAGGCATGGATTTGATTAAAGTGGTTGGGAAGGAGCTTGTGAAGAAGTAAATTTAGCATTCAGGCTAGTTCATGTCAAGGATTTGCAAGTTAGTATTGCAGAGTTCATGGGTTTATTAACCATATTTGTAACTTGAGGGGGAAGAGAATTTACAATTCTAACTTTTATTTTTGGTATTGTTTGTTCTTTGGTCCTTTCCTTCATCATGGAAACATGAGTTTGTTTGATATTTCTCTTTTTTGCTTGAGTTTTAAGAATAAAATGATGATCCTTTTGCACTTGTTTGAAATTTGTGTTTTGCTAAGAGTTGGCGGCCATGGCCAAAGCTCGAGGGTAAAGGAGTATAGTATAGAGAGAGTGATTGTGGATCGAGAGAGAGTATATAATAATAACAGGTCATGTACAAAGAAAATATAATAGACATATCATTGTGTAGTTCTGTGTATGTAAACATCAAAGCTACACAAACTTATAATTGTATGAGTTGATTGTGAACTATGAAAGGGTAGATATGAATTTTACCTAGTTGATGTTAACTTTACTCATCGTATGTTAAGTTTATAGTATAACCGTTAAGTTTGTACAACAAATGTTAATTTTGAACATTGGCTGTTAAGTTTAAGTATTGACTATTAAGTTTACCCATTGGCCGTTAACTATATTCAGTACCGTTTACTTTATCCATTACCTTTTAGCTTTAGTCAATATCTATTAACTATATTCAACGCCTATTTAGCTAATACATGTCGGTTATATCCACTACCTATTAACTTTAGCTAGTACATATTAACGATATTGGATCTAGTTAACACGCATTGGCTAAAACTAACAGATACTAGATATAGTTACCGGGTTATGGCTAAAGTTAACAAGTACGTAGTATAGTTAACAAATCTTGGTTAAAGTTAAGAGGTACATAACATAGTTAACATGTACTTGCTAGAGTTAACGTGTACATGCTAAAATTAGCAAGTATTGGATACGGTTTATATTTTTGCTTTAAAATAATTTTTCTCGTCTTTATTTGGCTAAAATAAATAATGGATTATCTAATTGAACACAATTGTGCATTCAAAATCAAAACTTTGTAGTCTCATTATGAAAATCATGAAATTATTTATATCTATACAAATGAAATAAAATTGAAGTATAACTCAATTGAGATACTGTCCATTGACCTCATTTGCTATGTTTTGAGTTGTCGTAACTAGTACCTGTTAACTACATTCGATGCTTGTTAACTTTAGTTATTATTGTAGGCATCAAAAATTGCTGAAGAACCTCAAATATGACTAAATCATGAGAAGATCGAAGGACAACGTCGTCGAAATCTTAAGAAGTCAACACATGGGAAGATTGTGTCTCGCTACAGTGCGAGACACTTGTTTTTGCCTCGCCACAAGCGAGACACTTGTTTGTGCCTCGCTACTAGCGAGACACTTGTGTGTGCCTCGCCACTAGCGAGACACCTTGATGTGTCTCGCTACTAGCGAGACACCTGTTTGTGCCTCGCCACGAGCGAGACACTTGTTTGTGCCTCGTCACGAGCGAGACACCTTGATGTGTCTCGCTGTTAGCGAGACACTTGTGTGTGCCTCGCCATGAGCGAGACACCTTGATGTGTCTCGCTACTAGCGAGACACCTTGATGTGTCTCGCTACTAGCGAGACACTTGTTTGTGCCTCGCCACTAGCGAGACACTTGTTTGTGCCTCGCCACTAGCGAGACACCTTGATGTGTCTCGCTACTAGCGAGACACCTTGATGTGTCTCGCTACTAGCGAGACACTTGTTTGTGCCTCGCCACTAGCGAGACACCTTGATGTGTCTCGCTACTAGCGAGACACTTGTTTGTGCCTCGCCACTAGCGAGACACCTTGATGTGTCTCGCTACTAGCGAGACACCTTGATGTGTCTCGCTACTAGCGAGACACTTGTTTGTGCCTCGCCACTAGCGAGACACCTTGATGTGTCTCGCTACTAGCGAGACACTTGTTTGTGCCTCGCCACTAGCGAGACACTTGTTTGTGCCTCGCCACTAGCGAGACACTTGTTTGTGCCTCGCCACTAGCGAGACACCTTGATGTGTCTCGCTACTAGCGAGACACTTGTTTGTGCCTCGCCACTAGCGAGACACCTTGATGTGTCTCGCTACTAGCGAGACACTTGTTTGTGCCTCGCCACTAGCGAGACACTTGTTTGTGCCTCGCCACTAGCGAGACACCTTGATGTGTCTCGCTACTAGCGAGACACCTTGATGTGTCTCGCTACTAGCGAGACACTTGTTTGTGCCTCGCCACTAGCGAGACACTTGTTTGTGCCTCGCCACTAGCGAGACACTTGTTTGTGCCTCGCCACTAGCGAGACACCTTGATGTGTCTCGCTACTAGCGAGACACCTTGATGTGTCTCGCTACTAGCGAGACACTTGTTTGTGCCTCGCCACTAGCGAGACACCTTGATGTGTCTCGCTACTAGCGAGACACTTGTTTGTGCCTCGCCACTAGCGAGACACTTGTTTGTGCCTCGCCACTAGCGAGACACTTGTTTGTGCCTCGCCACTAGCGAGACACCTTGATGTGTCTCGCTACTAGCGAGACACTTGTTTGTGCCTCGCCACTAGCGAGACACCTTGATGTGTCTCGCTACTAGCGAGACACTTGTTTGTGCCTCGCCACTAGCGAGACACTTGTTTGTGCCTCGCCACTAGCGAGACACCTTGATGTGTCTCGCTACTAGCGAGACACTTGTTTGTGCCTCGCCACTAGCGAGACACCTTGATGTGTCTCGCTACTAGCGAGACACTTGTTTGTGCCTCGCCACTAGCGAGACACCTTGATGTGTCTCGCTACTAGCGAGACACCTTGATGTGTCTCGCTACTAGCGAGACACCTTGATGTGTCTCGCTACTAGCGAGACACCTTGATGTGTCTCGCTACTAGCGAGACACTTGTTTGTGCCTCGCCACTAGCGAGACACTTGTTTGTGCCTCGCCACTAGCGAGACACCTTGATGTGTCTCGCTACTAGCGAGACACTTGTTTGTGCCTCGCCACTAGCGAGACACCTTGATGTGTCTCGCTACTAGCGAGACACTTGTTTGTGCCTCGCCACTAGCGAGACACCTTGATGTGTCTCGCTACTAGCGAGACACCTTGATGTGTCTCGCTACTAGCGAGACACTTGTTTGTGCCTCGCCACTAGCGAGACACCTTGATGTGTCTCGCTACTAGCGAGACACCTTGATGTGTCTCGCTACTAGCGAGACACCTTGATGTGTCTCGCTACTAGCGAGACACCTTGATGTGTCTCGCTACTAGCGAGACACCTTGATGTGTCTCGCTACTAGCGAGACACTTGTTTGTGCCTCGCCACTAGCGAGACACCTTGATGTGTCTCGCTACTAGCGAGACACCTTGATGTGTCTCGCTACTAGCGAGACACCTTGATGTGTCTCGCTACTAGCGAGACACTTGTTTGTGCCTCGCCACTAGCGAGACACCTTGATGTGTCTCGCTACTAGCGAGACACCTTGATGTGTCTCGCTACTAGCGAGACACCTTGATGTGTCTCGCTACTAGCGAGACACTTGTTTGTGCCTCGCCACTAGCGAGACACCTTGATGTGTCTCGCTACTAGCGAGACACCTTGATGTGTCTCGCTACTAGCGAGACACCTTGATGTGTCTCGCTACTAGCGAGACACTTGTTTGTGCCTCGCCACTAGCGAGACACCTTGATGTGTCTCGCTACTAGCGAGACACTTGTTTGTGCCTCGCCACTAGCGAGACACCTTGATGTGTCTCGCTACTAGCGAGACACCTTGATGTGTCTCGCTACTAGCGAGACACCTTGATGTGTCTCGCTACTAGCGAGACACCTTGATGTGTCTCGCTACTAGCGAGACACTTGTTTGTGCCTCGCCACTAGCGAGACACCTTGATGTGTCTCGCTACTAGCGAGACACCTTGATGTGTCTCGCTACTAGCGAGACACCTTGATGTGTCTCGCTACTAGCGAGACACCTTGATGTGTCTCGCTACTAGCGAGACACCTTGATGTGTCTCGCTACTAGCGAGACACCTTGATGTGTCTCGCTACTAGCGAGACACCTTGATGTGTCTCGCTACTAGCGAGACACTTGTTTGTGCCTCGCCACTAGCGAGACACCTTGATGTGTCTCGCTACTAGCGAGACACCTTGATGTGTCTCGCTACTAGCGAGACACCTTGATGTGTCTCGCTACTAGCGAGACACCTTGATGTGTCTCGCTACTAGCGAGACACCTTGATGTGTCTCGCTACTAGCGAGACACCTTGATGTGTCTCGCTACTAGCGAGACACTTGTTTGTGCCTCGCCACTAGCGAGACACCTTGATGTGTCTCGCTACTAGCGAGACACTTGTTTGTGCCTCGCCACTAGCGAGACACCTTGATGTGTCTCGCTACTAGCGAGACACCTTGATGTGTCTCGCTACTAGCGAGACACTTGTTTGTGCCTCGCCACTAGCGAGACACCTTGATGTGTCTCGCTACTAGCGAGACACTTGTTTGTGCCTCGCCACTAGCGAGACACTTGTTTGTGCCTCGCCACTAGCGAGACACTTGTTTGTGCCTCGCCACTAGCGAGACACCTTGATGTGTCTCGCTACTAGCGAGACACCTTGATGTGTCTCGCTACTAGCGAGACACTTGTTTGTGCCTCGCCACTAGCGAGACACCTTGATGTGTCTCGCTACTAGCGAGACACTTGTTTGTGCCTCGCCACTAGCGAGACACCTTGATGTGTCTCGCTACTAGCGAGACACTTGTTTGTGCCTCGCCACTAGCGAGACACCTTGATGTGTCTCGCTACTAGCGAGACACCTTGATGTGTCTCGCTACTAGCGAGACACCTTGATGTGTCTCGCTACTAGCGAGACACCTTGATGTGTCTCGCTACTAGCGAGACACCTTGATGTGTCTCGCTACTAGCGAGACACCTTGATGTGTCTCGCTACTAGCGAGACACCTTGATGTGTCTCGCTACTAGCGAGACACTTGTTTGTGCCTCGCCATGACAAAGATGATTCTACAAGCGATTTTACTCATCTTTAAGCAAAAGAAGATAAGATAAGTCACATTCAAAATTGGAGCTTTGTACTCTATACATGTTAATTATAACTAGTTCTTGTTAAATATCACATGTATATGTTAATTATTCTTGGTACATGTTAACTATAAACTGCTCGTTAAGTATCACATATAACTGTTAACTGTAATCCATACATGTAAAAGTAACTTATAATTCATATATTGGATAATTTCTCATCACCGCTAATTAATAAGCAAACGATATTAGAGCTAATATGACCATATATAAAAGTATTGAACAGTTATTGGATATAGTTAATGATAATCGCTAAAGTTAATGTGCACCGGGTATAGTTAATAGGTACTAGCTAAAGTTAACAGGTACTGGTTAGAGTTAACAGGTAATGACGAAAGTTAATAGGTATAGAATACAATTAACAGGTACTGGTTAAAGTTAACAGGTACTGGGTACGATGATCCAAATCGTAACAAAATGAGTTCAATGGACAGTCATCTCAATTGAGGTCTACTTTAATTTTGTTTCATTTGTATAGATATGAACAATTCCATGATTTTCATTTGGAATCATTGTAGGTGAGGTTCACTATCATCATATTCTTCTTCAATGTTTGAACGAACTTGACCGCTCATATGATTATTTCATGCGACTTTAAACTCTGTGGCTCATGATAAATCAAAGACTTCAAACAATTCATATGTATATGCAAAATACGAGTTCCATGGAAGTAAAAAAGAAAATCTCATCTACTCTTCTATATAACTCTACATTAATTTCATGATTTCTTTTTTTCCCCTAAACAAGTGACCATCATTTTCATTTCTCAAACTGAAAATGTTAACCAAAATAAACGTACCTCACTCCTAGAAAAGAAGAAAAAACAAATTATTTAAATAAAAAAATTACACATCTATATGCAAAGACAACCATTTCTTTCCTCAAATTTAAACCATCTAAACAAAAGCGACAATAAAACAAATGAATCCCACACGTGTGGCCGATTCAAAGATCGCCGGAGCACTCGCCCCACCCTTCTTCCACACACACAGTCCTCCTCCTGCCGCCGCCTCCTCCTCCCATCACCAACCGCACGTGCGATCCTAGCCTCATGGAACATGATAACATTTGCAGGAACACCAGAACACCTCTCCAGCTTCCTCAACATCGAACCAAATCACCACCCTCAGTTGCCCGATCGTAATTTCCCTCGTCGTTCTCGCCACCATTTCAGCACCGCCTCGCCTTCCCTCTTTTTATCCCCATCACCTTCCCCCAACCCTCGAAGACCCTCGCCGCCAAAGAGGAGATGAGGGAGTTGTGATCTCCATGAGAAAAAAAAGATAGGCAGAGAAGAAGAAGAAGAAGAGGGGTAGTTTTGGGTTTTTTTGGATTTTTTCTTGGGAAGTTTAAATAGGGGCTGAATCACATACACCCCATGTATTTGGGGCTAATACACATTAGAAATAATATAGTGGGTGGGGCACGTCAAGTTTTCATTTTTGGGGCCTTGACACAATTTTCCAAAAATAAAAATAAAAACAAAATTATAGAAGCTTAAGATCAATTAGGAACAACACAAGTAGACTCTATCAGAAGACTAGAACATAGGCACGTGCTTGCACGTGCTTTTTATTATAACTACTGATTTTTAGAGGGCTATTTATAATTCTAAGATTTTGAATCTACTATTTATAGATTTGAAAATTTTTTTGAGGGTGTTTATTACAAATTTGAAAGTTTTGGGTGTTTTTTTACAAAATCTAAAATTTTAGGGGGCCGCTTTGAATTTACAGATTATCGGTGTAGGTTTAAAATTTTCAAGCTTTAAATTTTAGGGGGCCTCTTGCAATTTATAGATTTTTCTTTTAGGTTTGAAATTTTCAAGCTTTTTCTATAAGTTTTAAATTTTTGAGCAGCTTTGTGGTGTGCTTTTCAAAATTAAAACTTTTATTGGTTTTCGTTTGAAACTCTAATTTTTTAGAAATTTATAATTTTATGGTTTTTAAAGTATTTATAGTTTTAGGGTGTTTTCTCAGAATTCTAAATCTTTGGGGTTGTTTGTTTCTCCTTGAATTTCATTGTAATGTTTTAGATATGAAATCTTCAATTTATTTTTAAACTTACTTTTGAGGGTGTTGGAGTAAATTTTAAAATTTTGAGGGTGTTTGTTGCAAATTTAAAAGTTTTGGGTGTTTTTGTAAAATTTAAAATTTTAGGGGCTGCTTGTAATTTATAAATTTTCAGTGTAGGTTTGAAATTTTTAAGCTTTTTCTGTAAGTATAAAATTATTGAGCTTATTTTGGGGATGTTTTTATAAAATCTAAATGTTTTGGTTGAGGGTGTTGGTTGTAATTTTAAAAAGGTAAAGCGTTTTCTATAAATCGATATATAGAGACTTCGGGGGCAAAGTTGTCCAAGTAAAGTTACGCAAAAAAAGCACAGGAGTTGCGGTAAGTATTGATTTTTAGGGGACTATTTGTAAATATTGACATTTTCTTATTAATTTTAAAATTTTGAGGGTGTTTATTGCAAATTTGAAAGTTTCTACTGATTTTTAGTGGGCTATTTGTAATTCTAAGATTTTGAATGTACTTTTGAATTTTTAGGGTGTTTATTACAAATTTAAAAGTTTTGGGTGTTTTTGTAAAATTTAAAATTTTAGGGGTTACTTGGAATTTATAGATTATCGATGTAAGTTTGAAATTTTGAAGCTTTAAATTTTAGGGGACTTCTTGCAATTTATATATTTTCATTGTAGGTTTGAAATTTTAATGATTTTTCTATAAGTTTTAAATTTTTGAGCTTGTTTTTGCTAAATTTAAAAAGTTTTGTGGTGTGTTTTTCGAAGTTAAACTTTTATTGGTTTCCGTTTGAAACTGTTATTTTTATAAATTTATAATTTTTATGTTTTTACAAGTATTTATAGTTTTAGGATGTTTTCGTAAATTCTAAATCTTTGAGGGTTGTTTGCATCTTCTTGAATTTCATTGTAATGTTTGAATGAAATCTTGAGTTTACTTTTAAACTTAGTTTTGAGGGTGTTGGGATAAATTTTAAGTTTTGAGGGTGTTTGTTGCAAATTTAAAAGTTTTGGGTGTTTTTGTCAATATAAAATTTTAGGGGCTGCTTGTAATTTATAAAGGGTTTTTCATGGAAACCACCTTATAAGTTCAAAACTTTTATAAAACCACCTTTAAAGTTTTTTGATAGAAACCACCTTATAAGTTCAAAACTTTTATAAAACCACCTTTAAAGTTTTTTGATAGAAACCACCTTATAAGTTCAAAACTTTTATAAAACCACCTTTAAAGTTTTGAACTTATAAGGTGGCTTCTATGAAAAACCCATTTATAAATTTTCAGTGTAGGTTTGAAATTTTCAAGCTTTAAATTTTAGGGGCCTCTTGCAATTTATAGATTTTTCTTTTAGGTTTGAAATTTTCAAGCTTTAAATTTTAGGGGCCTCTTGCAATTTATATATTTTCATTGTAGGTTTGAAATTTTCAAGCTTTAAATTTTAGGGGCCTCTTGCAATTTATAGATTTTCAGTGTAGGTTTGAAATTTTCAAGCTTTAAATTTTAGGGGCCTCTTGCAATTTATAGATTTTTCTTTTAGGTTTGAAATTTTCAAGCTTTAAATTTTAGGGGACTATTTGTAAATATTGACATTTTCTTATTAATTTTAAAATTTTGAGGGTGTTGGAGTAAATTTTAAAATTTTGAGGGTGTTGGAGTAAATTTTAAAATTTTGAGGGTGTTTATTACAAATTTAAAAGTTTTGAACTTATAAGGTGGTTTCTATCAAAAAACTTTAAAGGTGGTTTTTATAAAAGTTTTGAACTTATAAGGTGGTTTCTATGAAAAACCCATTTATAAATTTTCAGTGTAGGTTTGAAATTTTCAAGCTTTAAATTTTAGGGGCCTCTTGCAATTTATAGATTTTTAGTGTAGGTTTGAAATTTTCAAGCTTTTTCTATAAGTTTTAAATTTTTGAGCTTGTTTTTGCTAAATTTAAAAGTTTTGTGGTGTGTTTTTCAGTTAAACTTTTATTGGTTTTCGTTTGAAACTCTTATTTTTATAAATTTATAATTTTTATGTTTTTACAAGTATTTATAGTTTTAGGATGTTTTCTCAGAATTCTAAATCTTTGAGGGTTGTTTGCATCTTCTTGAATTTCATTGTAATGTTTCGAATGAAATCTTGAGTTTACTTTTAAACTTAGTTTTGAGGGTGTTGGGATAAATTTTAAGTTTTGAGGGTGTTTGTTGCAAATTTAAAAGTTTTGGGTGTTTTTGTCAATATAAAATTTTAGGGGTCGCTTGTAATTTATAAAGGGTTTTTCATGGAAACCACCTTATAAGTTCAAAACTTTTATAAAACCACCTTTAAAGTTTTTTGATAGAAACCACCTTATAAGTCCAAAACTTTTATAAAACCACCTTATAAGTTCAAAACTTTTATAAAACCACCTTATAAGTTCAAAACTTTTATAAAACCACCTTATAAGTTCAAAACTTTTATAAAACCACCTTATAAGTTCAAAACTTTTATAAAACCACCTTATAAGTTCAAAACTTTTATAAAACCACCTTATAAGTTCAAAACTTTTATAAAACCACCTTATAAGTTCAAAACTTTTATAAAACCACCTTATAAGTTCAAAACTTTTATAAAACCACCTTATAAGTTCAAAACTTTTATAAAACCACCTTATAAGTTCAAAACTTTTATAAAACCACCTTATAAGTTCAAAACTTTTATAAAACCACCTTATAAGTTCAAAACTTTTATAAAACCACCTTATAAGTTCAAAACTTTTATAAAACCACCTTATAAGTTCAAAACTTTTATAAAACCACCTTATAAGTTCAAAACTTTTATAAAACCACCTTTAAAGTTTTTTGATAGAAACCACCTTATAAGTTCAAAACTTTTATAAAACCACCTTATAAGTTCAAAACTTTTATAAAACCACCTTTAAAGTTTTTTGATAGAAACCACCTTATAAGTTCAAAACTTTTATAAAACCACCTTATAAGTTCAAAACTTTTATAAAACCACCTTATAAGTTCAAAACTTTTATAAAACCACCTTTAAAGTTTTTTGATAGAAACCACCTTATAAGTTCAAAACTTTTATAAAACCACCTTATAAGTTCAAAACTTTTATAAAACCACCTTATAAGTTCAAAACTTTTATAAAACCACCTTATAAGTTCAAAACTTTTATAAAACCACCTTATAAGTTCAAAACTTTTATAAAACCACCTTATAAGTTCAAAACTTTTATAAAACCACCTTATAAGTTCAAAACTTTTATAAAACCACCTTTAAAGTTTTTTGATAGAAACCACCTTATAAGTTCAAAACTTTTATAAAACCACCTTATAAGTTCAAAACTTTTATAAAACCACCTTATAAGTTCAAAACTTTTATAAAACCACCTTATAAGTTCAAAACTTTTATAAAACCACCTTTAAAGTTTTTTGATAGAAACCACCTTATAAGTTCAAAACTTTTATAAAACCACCTTTAAAGTTTTTTGATAGAAACCACCTTATAAGTTCAAAACTTTTATAAAACCACCTTATAAGTTCAAAACTTTTATAAAACCACCTTATAAGTTCAAAACTTTTATAAAACCACCTTATAAGTTCAAAACTTTTATAAAACCACCTTATAAGTTCAAAACTTTTATAAAACCACCTTTAAAGTTTTTTGATAGAAACCACCTTATAAGTTCAAAACTTTTATAAAACCACCTTTAAAGTTTTTTGATAGAAACCACCTTATAAGTTCAAAACTTTTATAAAACCACCTTATAAGTTCAAAACTTTTATAAAACCACCTTATAAGTTCAAAACTTTTATAAAACCACCTTATAAGTTCAAAACTTTTATAAAACCACCTTATAAGTTCAAAACTTTTATAAAACCACCTTATAAGTTCAAAACTTTTATAAAACCACCTTATAAGTTCAAAACTTTTATAAAACCACCTTATAAGTTCAAAACTTTTATAAAACCACCTTATAAGTTCAAAACTTTTATAAAACCACCTTATAAGTTCAAAACTTTTATAAAACCACCTTATAAGTTCAAAACTTTTATAAAACCACCTTATAAGTTCAAAACTTTTATAAAACCACCTTTAAAGTTTTTTGATAGAAACCACCTTATAAGTTCAAAACTTTTATAAAACCACCTTATAAGTTCAAAACTTTTATAAAACCACCTTATAAGTTCAAAACTTTTATAAAACCACCTTATAAGTTCAAAACTTTTATAAAACCACCTTATAAGTTCAAAACTTTTATAAAACCACCTTTAAAGTTTTTTGATAGAAACCACCTTATAAGTTCAAAACTTTTATAAAACCACCTTATAAGTTCAAAACTTTTATAAAACCACCTTATAAGTTCAAAACTTTTATAAAACCACCTTATAAGTTCAAAACTTTTATAAAACCACCTTATAAGTTCAAAACTTTTATAAAACCACCTTATAAGTTCAAAACTTTTATAAAACCACCTTATAAGTTCAAAACTTTTATAAAACCACCTTATAAGTTCAAAACTTTTATAAAACCACCTTATAAGTTCAAAACTTTTATAAAACCACCTTATAAGTTCAAAACTTTTATAAAACCACCTTTAAAGTTTTGGGTGTTTTTTAGAATCTAAAATTTTAGGGGCTGGTTGTAATTTATAGATTTTCAGTGTAGGTTTGAAATTTTAAGCTTTTTTGTAAGTATTAAATTTTTGAGCTTATTTTTCTTAAATTTTCAAAGTTTTGGGTGTTTTTGCAACGTTAAAACTTTTAGGGGATGTTTTTGTAAATTATAAATTTTTGGGGTTGTTTATATCTCCTTGAATTTATTTTAGATATGAAATCTCCTTGAATTTGATGTTGGTTGTAATTTTAATAAGTTAAAAGGTGTTTTCTATAAATGTGTTAATTTAAAGGTGTTTTGTGAAACCGGTGAACAAAGGAGATAGAGATAGAGATATAGAGATATATATAGTAAGTAGGCACGTCGTTGCATGTGTTTGCTTTATATGTGAGTGGAAACTTCGAGGGCAAAGCTGTCCAAGTAAAGTTAATAAAAAGTACAATAGTTGTGGTAACTATTGATTTTAGGGGCTATATGTAAATATTCACATATATTTCTATAAATTTTGAATTTTTGAGGGTGTTTGTTGCAAATTTAAAACTTTGGGTGTTTTTTAGAATCTAAAATTTTAGGGGATGCTTGTAAGTTATAGATTTTCGGTGTAAGTCCGAAAATTTCAAGCTTTTTCTGTAAGTATTAAATTTTTGAGCTTATTTTTCTTAAATTTTCAAAGTTTTGGGTGTTTTTGCAAAGTTAAAACTTTTCAGGGGATGTTGATTTTCAGTTTATTGGTTTCGTTTAAAACTCTTATTTTTTGTAAATTTATAATTTTATGGTGTTTTTACAAGTATTTATAGTTTTGGGTGTTTTCTCAGAATTCTAAATCTTTTGGGGTTGTTTGTATCTTCTGAAATTTCATTGTAATGTTTCAGATCTGAAATCTTAAGTTTATTTTTAAACTTAGTTTTTCAGTGGTGTTGGGGTAAATTTTAAAATTTTGAGGGTGTTTGTTGCAAATTTGAAAGTTTTGGGTGTTTTTGCAGAGTCTAAAATTTTAGGGGCTGGTTGTAATTTATAGATTTTAGTGTATTTTTAAATTTTCAAGCTTTTTCTGTAAGTATTAAATTTTTAGCTTGTTTTTGTTAAATTTTAAAAGTTTTGGTGTTTTTGCAAAGTTAAAACTTTTAGGGGATTTGTTTTATAAATTGCAATTTTTTGGGGTTGTTTATATCTCCTTGAATTTGTTTTAGATATGAAATCTCCTTGAATTTGATGTTGGTTGTAATTTTAAAAAGTTAAATGTGTTTTCCATAAATGTGTTAAGTTAAAAGGTGTTTTGTGAAAAGTGATGAGCGATTGAAATGTGAGCAGTGATCTCAGACGAAAATGAACAGTAAAATTGAACAGTAACACCTCTAGGCCTTTTTATATATAGAGGGGATATATTGTTACTTGAATCTAACAATAATTAGACTTCTATCGTGATGTCAATATCTTCTAACTGTTCCCCAGACATGCTTCATTCACATCCAAATATTCTCCTTCTTCTGCCCTTTCTTTGTTATGCATTTTCTGTAATTTGAATCTTCTATCCCAAATTAATAAATATTATTGTACCATTATAATGAGTAGCAATAAGAACCACCTATGAACAAATGACTTTGCATCAGTGTTGAGAACACAGATGACTATAATGGGCCATTGTCATGCCACGATGAGAACGTCACATATTTAAGGTGGGGTGATTGTGTGAGGTCCCATTAATAATCCCGTGTTGTTTATGTAACGCCCCTAAAATCGAGCCATTATTTGGACCCCAGGTGCGCTACTGTTTAGTTCAATCTGTCATCAAATCAATATAAAGTCCAATATTCATGCTCTTCAAATTTATTTCTCGAATACTAGTATCATAAATTCTATAACATACTTGTACTAGGAAGTACTGCACATATCTTTGATTCAAATATAACTCAACCCTTTTAATCAGTATAACAGAGGACTTAACTCCATTACCTCTCAAGCAAACTTCACCGTCAAAATTCTGGTTCTTCCAAGGCGCATGATCTATCGAACTTATGCTGGAAAATTAATATTAGGAATGGAATGAGCACGACGACTCAGTAAGTAACCAACCCACTCCATATATTCTAGGTTTGCAAAAAATACAGTCATAAAGACCATTAAAACCATTTTGTTTTAGAAAATCTGCAAACAATATGATTCAAAAATAACGGCAGAATTTCTCATTCAAGACATTTATCAATATTATAATTCAGTCTCAACTTCTACAATTAATAATCAAAATAGTTCGCTTGGAGGTTACAATCAGTATACAGTAAAGCCGCTTTGAAATCTCTAACCGATGATCCAAAATAGTTCGCTTGGAGGTTACAATTAGTATACAAGAAAGCCGCTTTGAAATCTCTAACCAATAATCCAAAATAGTTCGCTTGGAGGTTACAATTAGTATACAGTAAAGCCGCTTTGAAATCTCTAACCAATAATCCAAAATAGTTCAGTTAAAAGTCAATTTTGGATTCTTAGTAAATCATGTAAAAATTTCACCCTTTGTGGTCACTTCTTTTCATAGTTATTCTTATGTTCTGCCATATAGCCAAGGGTTCAGTAATCCCTGATGGTATTACCCAACAGGTACAGTAACAGTACAGTATAGTAATCATTCAGTAATCCTCATGAGTCCAGTAATCTCCACGGACGTCTCCAGAGGAGCCAGTAAAACCTCCTTGAACATCTCCAAGGAGTCAGTAAAATATCATTCGAACGTCTTCGAGTGGTTCAGTAATAACTCAGGGGTTCAGTAATCTTTGCTAGGCCAAAGCTTCTCAATCAGTATAACCACACCGGTGGGTCCAGTAACGGTAACAGTAATTCCCAATGACTAGAGGCTTTATCTTACAATTGATCTTTTAATAAAATCCTTTAAATTCATTAAAATTATTATTGGTCTTCTTTATTAAAATCTTTAGATTAAGTAACAGTCAATAGAAATCTTTCAAAAATAATAGAGAACGCCATGTTTATTCTATATGAAACATCAAATAGAACACTAGTTCGCAAATGCTAGTCTTGAATATTCTTACTAATGAAAATCCTGATCTCCAGTCATGCCTCATTAAAACAATGATCCTTTATGAAACATCCATTATTTAGAAATAGTGAACAACCACTAATTAATTCAAACATTCTTCGTGAGAAGAACAGGACTTATCTCAGATAAGGCGGTAAGATAATCATCTAATACTATTATAAAAGTGTGTATCTATGTTAAAACATTTCTTCCAAAAGTACCCTCTAAAACACATACATGCACACATGAAACACATACATGCATACATAAATCATACATGTTAACATCTTTCAAATCAAACATACATAAATGCATACATTTACTCTACCCCTAAAATTCTTCTCATAATCCCCAATTTTAATTAATTAATTAATTACTTACATATGACATTTTTGACTATACATAACTATTATTTACTATAGTTAGATATATTTTTAAACTATAGTGTAACTATTAATTACCATAGTTAGATATATCTATTTTATACTAAACTTTAGATATTAATATGTATAATTATACATTATTTTCAAAGATTGATCCTATTATTCACTTTTTGAGGCACTTTCTCTTTATTATTATTATTATTATTATTGATTTAAATGTGTTTAGTTGTCAAATTTGTATTATATATCACTTAGCTTTATGACACCATAAATTTCACGAAGATGATTAAATCGCAATGACCGTTATCTTTAAACTATGCACCCACTAAACCTATTTACTTAATCACTTAAACCTTAATCAACACACCTTTCTCCTTCCTAAAATGTAACATCTCCTTCGTCTTAATATGTATAATTATACATTATTTTCAAAGATTGATCTTATTATTCGCTTTTGAGGCACTTTCTCTTTATTATTATTATTATTATTATTATTATTATTATTATTATTATTATTATCGATTTAAATGTGTTTAGTTGTCAAATTTATATTATATATCACTTAGCTTTATGACACCATAAATTCCACCTGAAGATGATTAAATTGCAATGACCGTTATCCTTAAACTATGCACCCACTAAACCTACTTACTTAATCAATTAAACCTTAATCAACACACCCTTTCTCCTTCCTAAAATATAACATCTCTTTCGTCATTCCCCTATAAATCTCAACTGGGCACATATCTATGAGAAGCATTGCCACATGTGGCTCACGGCACCTTTGACACCGAGCACGACGCCACCAACAAGAATATCGCCTTCCGCTTCCACGGCCGCATTGCCCTCACCAACTTAGTCTCCCATTCCAAGTCGGAGATCGTGGACATGCTCCGTAAAAGCACACATAGTACAATGAGCTCAAGCAGAGCCGCCAGCGCTTGTATGCTAGAAATGTAGATTAATCTTTGCATTTATTTGGAATATAGATTGATCTCCGTCTTTTTTTTTCCGACAAGTCCTTTTAAATATCAATTACTAATATTTGTCATGCAAATCCATATTTCATATATTTGATTGAACTGTAGAAAAAGTTCTTCAATTTTAGCAGAAATATTTAAGTTTATGAAGAAAAGCTCTATTTATTCTCACATTACTTGCAACCACTACTTTTTACTGTGATTCGACTCATGAAAGAAACTCATTGCATAGCTTTGCCAAAAAAAAGAAAAAAAAGCCAATAAATAACTAAATCCAGAACCCGATAAAAAAAGTGGTTATGAAGTCTGAACAAACATCAATATTTTGCCTCTCTTCAGTCTCTTGATCCATTGTTCCTACTTTAAGTTTGCAATTTAAAAATGTGGTCTCATTGTGGGGTTGCAACATGATGAGATAAGGAATAACTTTTGGATTATTAGCATATGAAGTTAAGAGCCATTGATAGGATAAAATCCATATTTAAATTTTGAAGAAAACGTATTAAAAAGTCAAAAGAATAAATAATTTCATTCAATAAACGTTGTACTTTCTTAAATTCTATTTTGTTTCTTCAAGTGATCGTCATATATAGAATACAGTTCCTATGTATCGAATGTACACATCAAATTTTATTCGATACACATCAAATTTTCTTAGTGACAAAACCTCATATGAAATCATATTCTTTCTCAATAATAAATTATGTTAACAATGAATATCCACTCAATAACAACTTTATGTAGTATTATTGCTAATATATATTTAATTTCTAACTTATTATATTAACAATGAAATGGTTGGTAAATATTAATTCACTATAATATGTTAATAAATAGTTCTACTCTATCTTATAATTTCTAAAATAAATATATTCAATAAATTAAATGGGTTAGTTACAGAAAACTAATTAGTGAATATGTGAATTCAATACAATAATTTTTATAATTTACTATATGATAACTACTAAATACATAAAGTTATATTATAATTTTTATCTTATTATATATGATTTAATTACTATAATAAAGGTTATATTAATTACTTGCACTCAAATTATACTTAAGCAAAACTAATATTTAATAAAATTTACTTTCAAGACTGAACTTTTATATAGTAAGTGTAAATAAACTAAATATGAAAATGATACACGCGGCAACGCATCGCACCATACTAGTACTATTAAATATCGTATACTACAGTCTAATACTCGTATTCATTTTCTCTAAATTTTCTTGGTTACTTAAAATCAGCATAAGCTCTTTCAATAATTGAAAACTGTTGAACAATTAAAATTACTCTAGAATTCGGAAGGGAAGGAATACTTACTACATGTGCCGCTCTTCTTCTCTTTATACAAGCAGAACACTTCTCCTCTGAAACTGTACTTTGCTTCTATACTGTTTGTACTCTTTATTTCTTCATTTCTTCCACACTGCTCAACCATCATTTGAAGCATTCTATCTAAGAAGCATATATATTTAAGAATGACTCAATTGTCCAAACAAAGATTATACCTCTCAGATGTCAATAGCTCTTCCATATATATATATATATATATATATATATATATATATATATATATATATATATATATATATATATATATATATTAAGGATCTAGAGGCAACCCTCTCCTCCATAAGTAAATAACACTAAACAGAACTTAGCCCTAATGCATAGATGACTCGTTTTACTAGAGAGATGGGCGGTGGAGAAGCTTAGGGCCTAAGGAAAATCAATGAATAATAAAACTCGTAATGCCACCTCACCACTTGAACTGACTTTGGATGGATCCTTATCCATGTATCAACTTATACAACCATCTTTAGATAACGACTATTTTGTTTGAACCAACTGTTCAATTGCTTGCATACGTATGTGGCTAAAATTGGTCAAGTGGTTGATTTCTATAAAGTGATTTTTGTGGAAGTGGTTAATTAAGAAAAAAAAAAAAGCCAAAATGAATTAAGAAACCTGTGGAATGGAAATTAGTCAGCTCATTGTCAATGCCCTTGATATATGCTACACCAGAAATATAAAATTTACTGAATAACAAAATTAACTTAGGTAAAAATACTATGAAAGGAGCATGCTGAAGAAACTCAAAACATTATTTGTCAAACATAACATGATTTGTTACTCAAAACGAGGTACACTCATCAAACACAAATACACTCTTCTCAAATTGTCTCATTTCTCAAGTTCAAATGCAGATGCCTCAAAGCTATCAGACAGTCCAGTGCCAGTCTTAAAGGTGAGCTTTTCTGACGAAGGAGTCTCAAAATACATCTCAACAACAGAGAGCCACAACAGAAGCTCCTTAGTCTTGACTCCGGCCATCTTCTTCATCTTGCGAGGTTCAACAAATGTCGTCACCTCAGTTGCATAAGAAACCTGGCGCTTGATCTTCTTGAAAGTATGGTTCTTACTCTTCTTCTGAGTTATCCATACAAATCCAGCCGCACGATTATAGCCAAACTCCTCGATATCTTCCATAGGGAACAAGCCCTTTGGAAGGGAGAGCTCTTCGAGCAATCCGATGATCTTCTTCTTGCATTCTGCATCTCCATGGAAGATCTCTGCACCTGCTCTGTAGGTTTCAATGGTTTTAGATGCCATTGCTTAATTAATGGGAGGAATTGATTTTACTTCAAAAAAATGGGAGGAATTGATTGTTTAAGTGAAATCGTAGAGAACTATTACTAGACAGTGCTTGAGGCTGATGATTAATTGAAGGGATATTTGTGAAGTACTTATAGAGTGGGATCATTGAAGGAGTCTCAATTAGTGCTTGGTCAAGAGAAGGAAGTCAGAGTTTGTGGGCTTCTTAAGTTCAAATTAAATTGATGTCAACTTGGTTGTTGAATTTGGCTCGGTCGGCGGGAGAACCGGCCAAGGTTTGGATTCCCATATGAAAATGAATGGGCCAAGCCTATTTCACTGTTCGAATTTTTTTTTTCTTTTGTCCCCCATTTCTGTACACGAGCTGCTTGCCTTACCATAAATTGAGATACTCTTTATCTTCTCTTTAAAAATAGATGAGTATGTTCCTAAATCATAATTGTATATCCTTTGAAATAGCATAAAAGTCGCTCATTTTTATTCTAAACCCAGAAATAGTCACAACTGTCATTTCGATTGAAGTCGATGACTTTATCTAGAAAAATAGTTGTCTAATTCTTAAAGAGAAAATGTGAGATCCAACCATTTTTTTCATTATAGATAGAGAAGAATATTCCACTTATTATGTTGCGGATTGCATATCATTGTCCTAAGTTATATATTTACAAACTTAATTTACTAAAATGTCACTGCTCTACCCTGCCCCAAATTATATGTTACCACTTTACTAGACTTAGGTCACTATTCCACTAATGTTAAACAAGAATTACATTCAATTTCTCAAAGCTTAACCTCACCTCGCTCTGTAGTTTTTATTTTTCGTTCTTTGAATTGGATATTCTTTTTTGGAATTGGTTACTGCATCGACCCGGTCAAATTACCATCGTGTCCCTACCGACCCTCTATAAATAGTGGGCAATCTCCACTATCCCAAGGTACGCAAGAATACTGAACAGCCCCCTAAAACTAGATTCTGCATTTAGCAAATTTGCTTACTCTATCACTGACTTGAACGTCGGAGGGCACGCAGGAGAAATCATCTGTAGCCCTCTAACGGGTGTTATATGTGTAGGAATCTGCTTTCATCTAATTTGTCAGTCATTACGGAGGATTAAGGGACCCTAAACTCCTCTAAAAATTCACTTACCCATATAATTAACATTCAGGCATAAACATATACGATGAGTAAGAATGACTGATATACAAATTTATATGGTAGTGTTTCTGTCTATAAAGTCAAATTTATAAAATTATCCACCACCATGAAAGTAAATCTAATACTATTATAAATATATGAAATAAATACATGAAATGCATACATGAATTATACCTCTTCAAGTACTTCTCATAACCCCCAATTAAAATATATGAAATAAATACATCTCTAAATTTCATCCACTATCATTATGAAATTCAATTCAATTAAACCTCCTTCTTTATTATTATTAAAACCTTATTTATTATTATTAAAATAAAAATAATGAATGCAAAGAGATTGCCTTCTGCTACTTTCATATAAAGAAGTTATTAATAATAAACACTTCTTAGCCCGTTTGGCAAAGGGTTAAGAAACAGGATTAAGGAGATGGATTAACATAGTTAGCTCATTCGATAAACCGAATAACTAAATTATTAATCTGTTATATAAGTTTTATTTTAACCCTTATGATCATTTTTAGTGTTTAGGAATAACAAGGATTTTGACTATTTTCTTTATAATTAGAAGGGTTAACTCCTAATCCTTCTAAATAGGAGTATTAGTAAACCCCTCATTTTAAGGGGTTAACTTATTTTAATCCCTCTAAAGGGGTTAGCTTAACCCTTCTGCATTTTTTATGTTTGGCAACTTATAGAAAGTTAACTCACTTTAACCCTTGTGTAGATTTTTTGTGTTTGGCGGGTTAAGAAGGGGTTAAGTCTCCTTAACCCTCACTTAACCCTTTGCCAAATGGCACCTCACCTCCTAAAACACATTCTCATGCCTCCTGAAAAACCACCTCCACTCGCACCCAATATAATGTAGTCTTTATGAAGGAAAGTGGCGGATGTATCTACCGCTTAAAATATTTAATTTAAATAATAATTAAAATGACTCACCTAATAATGCAATTAATATGATAAGTTTAGTAACCAAATGGATTTTATTTGTAAAGTTCAGTGGACCGAACTGTTCACGTTTCAAATTACTATATAGTATAATGCACGTGCTTTGCACGTGAACGTACATGTTTTAAGTTTTGAATTTTTTATTGAATAGTAAAATTATGTGTTAATAAATAAAATTGTATAATAAGATTGCTTAAAACGAAATGTATGAATTAATTATTATTGTGTAGTTATTATAATTGAATGTTTTTCTTATAATGATCGCCCAGGGTTAACCTTTTTAAATAAGTCCTCAAATCAAAAATTATTCTTAAATAAAGCTGCTAATTCTATAAGTTCTCTTAAGTATGCCCTCCAAGTTGAAAGTTATTAACTTAACTCTAAATTAAATAAGCTGCATTAATCTTTCTAGCTTTTTCTGATGTTCCCTAGATAGTTACACTTGATACCGCAACATATTGCAATAGTTATTTCTCATTATAATTATTTAATACGGTAAATTACACTAAACCCTTATGAACTTTCAGGCCATATGAACTTTCAAAATTACACTAAACCCCTAATGACTTTTCAGTTTCAAAGAAGACCCCCAATAACATTCTAAATTTTGCAGATAACCCCTATAAATTAGAACCAGAAAATAGCATAAAAAGGCATTTTGAAAGTTATTGTTGGTTTGGTGTAGTTTATCTAAAAGATATTGGGGCTTTCTACAAAAGTTATTAAGGGTTTAGTGTGATTTCAAAAGTTCATAGGGTCTATTTACTACAAAATCTTTGAAAGTTTATGGGGTTTACTATAATTTACCTTATTTAATATTACAGTTCTTAGTTCAACTAATACTATTAAAATAATTATGTTGTCTATATACTATAAAATATTTATCTAATTTAATTTTTTAATTATGCTCTTAAATAATTTAGTAGTATAAATATTTTATAAATTTTTATTATACTATCATTAGCATTAGCAATTAATAGTACTATTATTAATATTAAATAATTTTTTGTAAAAGTTAGTTTTCAATCATTACCAAGTATAGATTATTCAGTATCATGTAATAATCTTTGAGAAAATACTTTCAAAATAATATTAAATTATTTATTTAATTTATTTAATAATATAATACTGAATAAATAGTTTAATTTGTGATTTATGTGATATTATTAAAATAATTACACTATTTATGCAATTCAAAATTTATTCTATTTATTTTATTGCTCATTGAATTATAGTATAATTCTTAATAGTATTTAATAATTTATTATTCTATTTATACTATTATTCTAATTATTTTATTATAATTCATAAATAATTATTATAATAATTAAATTGGTTACTACTAATAATTATGTATACTTATTTTATAAATTATTTTATTTTATTAGTTTTAAACAATTAATAGTTATAATATTATTGATAATTATAATTATTTAGGAAGGTGAGGATGTGCATAATTAATAAGAGGTTATATTCACTTAATGAAAGCTTAATTAGAGATAATGGCATAGTTAGAATTTATCAAAATTAGAGAGGGCAAAAAGGAAATTAAAAGTTTTAACACCCCAATCCTCTTTTATAGTAGTAAGTATAGATATAGATAGATATAGATATAGATTAGGTGTTTCATTAATAGCAAGATTATTATTCATTTTCATTAAGAAAAAATCCGTTATCAAGTCGGTACCATATAAAATATATATTCTATACACTTGAATCTTACTAAATATGAAAAATGCGAGAGAAGAAAGGTGTTTCATTAATAGCAAAATTATTAGGCGATTCATTACCAAGAAAATCAGTTATGAAGTCAAATACCCTATAAATCTATTCCATACACTTCAATCTTACCAAATCTTATTGGGAAAATTGTGTCAAGGCCCCAAAAGCAAAAACTTCATGTGACCGGCCCCCTCCAACTTTGCCCCATGTGCTTTAGCCCCAAGCAGTATCACAATTTGTGCTGCACCCCTTTTTAGTCATCATTGCATGCCAACTAAGCATGGAGAGGGAGAAAGATATAAAAAACCCC
Organism: Asparagus setaceus; assembly: GCA_012295165.1. Lineage (NCBI taxonomy): Eukaryota > Viridiplantae > Streptophyta > Magnoliopsida > Asparagales > Asparagaceae > Asparagus > Asparagus setaceus. Next base: position 53,349,019 of record CM022704.1, on the reverse strand, counting down.
AAAATGCCCTTATCTCCTCCATTCATTTTTCTATATATCTAATGGCCATGGCTCCCTCTTCCTCCTCTCTTCTAACCCACCTCCTTCCTCCTCTCCCCATCTTCCTCCTTCCTCCTCTCTTCTAACCCATTTTAAGCTTACTACCACCAGTCATTTTTCCTCATAGATGAAATTGTGACACTAAGTCCAACTTGGTTCTATCGTGGCTACCTTAGTGGAAAGGACAACGTAAGGAGGAACTTCACCCAGTCATTTTTCCTCGCCACCCAAGACAAGGGCTACTTTGTTCTGAATGTCATTTTTAGATGTGTGGAAGAAGCTGATCAACAACAAGGGAACGAACATGGGAACCAAGCGTTGGCAAACGGGATCACTGCTCCTCGTTCGTTAGAGTAGGGTATGCTTTGGAAACACTTAGGTTCTATCATGGAGGAGGAAGCACGTGATGGTGAGCTCATAGATGAAATTTCGACGAGTTTCCAAGTAACTGCTGAAGATTTTGCTGCTACCACATCATTCAAGAAGAGGTGGCGAAGAACGAGGAGGCAGTGCTGGAGGAGGATGAGGCAGTGCTGGAGGAGGATGAGGACAAGCCCTGGCCCAAATTAGACTTAATACGAATTAGACTTAACATGAAAACGAACTTGGTTCAGCCCCAAAAAAAAGATGAAATAGACTTAACATGAATTAAATTAGAGGAGATAAGGGCATTTTGGCGTTTTTAATTGAATTAAATTAGACTTAACATGAATTAAATTGAATTTAACATGAAATTAGACTTAAAAATAAGTTGAAATAGACTTAACATGTTTCATGTTAAGTCTAATTCGACTTGTTTTAGACTTAACATGAAAGAATATAGAGGAGATAAGGGTATTTTGGCATTTTTAATTGAATTAAATTAGACTTAACATGAATTAAATTGAATTTAACATGAAATTAGACTTAAAAATAAGTTGAAATAGACTTAACATGTTTCATGTTAAGTCTAATTCGACTTGTTTTAGACTTAACATGAAAGAATATAGAGGAGATAAGGGCATTTTGGCATTTTTAATTGAATTAAATTAGACTTAATATGAATTAAAATAGACTTAACATGAACTAAGTTGGACTTAACATGAATAAAGTTAGACTTAACACGAACCAAGTTAGACTTAACATAAACCTGGTTAGACTTAACACGAACTAGGTTGGACTTAACATGAATTAAAATAGACTTAACATGAACCAAGTTAGACTTAACATGAACCAGGTTAGACTTAACACGAACCTGGTTAGACTTAACACGAACCAGATTAGACTTAACATGAACCAAGTTAGACTTAACCTGAATCAGGTTGGACTTAACACGAACCAGGTTAGACTTAACACGAACCAGGTTAGACTTAACACGAACCAGGTTAGACTTAACACGAACCAAGTTAGACTTAACATGTTTCATGTTAAGTCTAATTCGACTTGTTTTAGACTTAACATGTTTCATGTTAAGTCTAATTCGACTTGTTTTAGACTTAACATGAACCAGGTTAGACTTAACATGAACCAGGTTAGACTTAACACGAACCAGGTTAGACTTATTATGAATTAAAATAGACTTAACATGATATGTATCAGATGGTACTGTTTATAACTTTTCCAACTCTTCGTTGAGTTAAGCTCTCTGTGGGCAACATATATCATATAAAATCTCTACCTGAGATAGGAGCTGAACAAACACAGTAAGGAGATGGTCGGATGCTAAATGGGCATGAAAAACATTAAAAACTTATTATTAAGGTTATATAGTATAAAATTTACATGAATTTTAAATCCAATCCATGAAAAACATTAAAAACTTATTATTAAGGTTTTTTATAATAGTATAAAATTTACATGAATTTTAAATCCATTCCATGAAAACGAGCAAGCCTTCACAAAGTGATGTTGTAGTAACAATAGTAAAACTTATATGGAACTTTTTTATGGCTTTTGTTTATTGTGAACAAGAGGTCTGGAATCGTATCCCAGCTTGTACCACAAAATACCAGTTTCTAAAAGCAAGCAAAAGGAAAGAAGAAAAAAGCAAGGGAAAATTGTGTAATGATGACTTAAAATAGAGGAGGAAGGAGGAAGATGGGGAGAGGAGGAAGGAGATGGGTTAGAAGAGAGGAGGAAGAGGGAGCCATGGCCATTAGATCTAGAGAAAAATGAATGGAAGAGATAAGGGCATTTTGGAATTTTTTATTTTTTTTTCTCTCTCTATGCTTAGTTGGCATGTAATGATGACTTAAAATAGAGGAGGAAGGAGGAAGATGGGGAGAGGAGGAAGGAGGAAGATGGGGAGAGGAGGAAGGAGATGGGTTAGAAGAGAGGAGGAAGAGGGAGCCATGGCCATTAGATCTAGAGAAAATGAATGGAAGAGATAAGGGCATTTTGGCATTTTTAATTGAATTAAATTAGACTTAACATGAACCAAGTTAGACTTAACATGAACCAAGTTAGACTTAACATGAATTAAATTAGACTTAATATGAATTAAAATAGACTTAACATGAATTAAATTGAATTTAACATGAAATTAGACTTAAAAATAAGTTGAAATAGACTTAACATGAATAAAGTTAGACTTAACATGAACCAAGTTAGACTTAACACGAACCAAGTTAGACTTAACACGAACCAAGTTAGACTTAACATGAACTAAGTTGGACTTAACATGAACTAAGTTGGACTTAACACGAACCAAGTTAGACTTAACATGAATTAAAATAGACTTAACATGAACTAAGTTGGACTTAACATGAATTAAATTAGACTTAAAAATAAGTTGAAATAGACTTAACATGAACCAAGTTAGACTTAACACGAACTAGGTTGGACTTAACACGAACCAAGTTAGACTTAACATGAATTAAAATAGACTTAACATGAATTAAATTGAATTTAACATGAAATTAGACTTAACATGAACCAAGTTAGACTTAACATGAAAGAATATAGAGGAGATAAGGGTATTTTGGCATTTTTAATTGAATTAAATTAGACTTAACATGTTTCATGTTAAGTCTAATTCGACTTGTTTTAGACTTAACATGAATTAAATTAGAGGAGATAAGGGCATTTTGGCATTTTTAATTTTTTCTCTCTATGCTTAGTTGGCATGTAATGATGACTTAAAATAGAGGAGGAAGGAGGAAGATGGGGAGAGGAGGAAGGAGGAAGATGGGGAGAGGAGGAAGGAGATGGGTTAGAAGAGAGGAGGAAGAGGGAGCCATGGCCATTAGATCTAGAGAAAATGAATGGAAGAGATAAGGGCATTTTGGAATTTTTTAATCTAAAGTAGTCAAAAGAACACATTGATTTGTCTATTTTGATTTAAGCTATTCGATCAGTTTTTAATACTTTAAATTTTTTGTAGGAAAATTGTAAAATGCATGTTTATAAGCATTTATTATACTAAAGGAATTATATTTTGTGAACTTCTAATTGCCTTCTAGATTTCTTCATCAAAGGTATAGATGAACAAGAACAAAGAGGAAGACTAAAGATAAATATGCAAAATTTTCTTATTATTCTTGTGAAGGCCATGGATGAGAATAAAGCTTTAAGAGCTTTAGCTTTACGTGAAGAGGATGAATATGCAATAGATTGAGGCCCCAAAAGAGAGAAATGTAGGATATTAGAATATTAGTTGAAATTAAAGAAAATTTTACTTTAGTTAAAAAATCACATGGGAGGTTTAGGGTCCGAGAAAATTTAGGTTATCCACCTAAATCGCACAAAACTTATTTTCAACTCCAAAAATTAGAGTTTTACAAATAGCAGTTATCAAAAAGTTTATGATTTAGCATGTAGTTTTCGATAAATTACTATTTAGTCCAACTTACTTTTAGATAAAGAAAATTACTATTAAAACAAAAGTACTTTGACGACCAACTTTTTAAATAAAAGTTCAACTTTATAAAAAAAATAGTCTGCATGTAACAATTAAATTAAATGATGAAAATTAATATACGTGCAAAGCACGTGCACCATACTAGTTAACATAAATGAGGCTCATTCTAAGACCCCTGCACAACCCAGCACGGACGCAACGATGCGGGGTTCAATTCTAAGATCAGGCTCAATAAACAAAGCGATTATTGGGAGTTAACTCCTCTTTAAACTGTCAAAGACGTGGGTTTTACTAATCCATATTTATGTACAAGTTAAGAAATAATCCCTTCGATAGTTTAAGAAGAGATAAGCATTGTTCCTGTTCCCAATAAAGAAGAGCTCAAGAATTAACATAAATCTAGTGCAACATGTTAATCAATTTAACTGTTCTTTGCTGTAGATGGATTAACTAGTTTATCCCCTTTAATCGTTCGTGTTTAAACCCTTGCAAAAACTTTGGGATCTGATTCGCTTAAGCAATGACTTCAGTACTTTAGTATAAAAGCCAACAACACTATCAAACATCCGGAAACTAATAAAGTTCATCGATCATTGATATACTATTTGATTTACTACTGGCTAGTAGCTAGTATGACCAAAGAAACCTTTTACTTTCAAATGTCAAACTTGAAAGGAAAACTTTAACCCATATAACATTGCTTATCAAATAAAGCTTTAAGAGCTTTAGCTTTACGTGAAGAGGATGAATATGCAATAGATTGAGGCCCCAAAAGAGAGAAATGTAGGATATTAGAATATTAGTTGAAATTAAAGAAAATTTTACTTTAGTTAAAAATCACATGGGAGGTTTAGGGTCCGAGAAAATTTAGGTTATCCACCTAAATCGCACAAAACTTATTTTCAACTCCAAAAATTAGAGTTTTACAAATAGCAGTTATCAAAAAGTTTATGATTTAGCCTGTAGTTTTCGATAAATTACTATTTAGTCCAACTTACTTTTAGATAAAGAAAATTACTATTAAAACAAAAGTACTTTGACGACCAACTTTTTAAATAAAAGTTCAACTTTATAAAAAAAATAGTCTGCATGTAACAATTAAATTAAATGATGAAAATTAATATACGTGCAAAGCACGTGCACCATACTAGTTAACATAAATGAGGCTCATTCTAAGACCCCTGCACAACCCAGCAGGGACGCAACGATGCGGGGTTCAATTCTAAGATCAGGCTCAATAAACAAAGCGATTATTGGGAGTTAACTCCTCTTTAAACTGTCAAAGACGTGGGTTTTACTAATCCATATTTATGTACAAGTTAAGAAATAATCCCTTCGATAGTTTAAGAAGAGATAAGCATTGTTCCTGTTCCCAATAAAGAAGAGCTCAAGAATTAACATAAATCTAGTGCAACATGTTAATCAATTTAACTGTTCTTTGCTGTAGATGGATTAACTAGTTTATCCCCTTTAATCGTTCGTGTTTAAACCCTTGCAAAAACTTCGGGATCTGATTTGCTAAAGCAATGACTTCAGTACTTTAGTGTAAAAGCCAACAACACTATCGAACATCCGGAAACTAATAAAGTTCAGCGATCTTTGATTTACTATTTGATTTACTACTGGCTAGTAGCTAGTATGACCAAAGAAACCTTTTACTTTCAAATGTCAAACTTGAAAGGAAAACTTTAACCCATATAACATTGCTTATCAAATAAAGCTTTAATTTATTACGTTATCACATGAATGGCCAAGGGACAATACATCAAACTATAATACTTCGTCGAACACTCATAAAAAGGGGGGAAACGACTTATATGAAGGATCACAATAGTTACTAAGTATTGTTCATTCTTAGGCCTCAAGCTCGAATGCTGATGCCTCAAAGTTATCAGAAAGTCCAGTGCCTGTCTTAAAGGTGAGCTTCTCGGATGAAGGAGTCTCAAAGTACATCTCAACGACAGAGAGCCACAACAGAAGCTCCTTTGTCTTCACTCCGGTCATCTTCTTCATCTTGCGAGGCTCAACTAAAGCGGTCACCTCAGCCGCATACGAAACCTGGCGCTTGATCTTCTTGAAAGTATGATTTTTACTCTTCTTCTGAATTATCCAGATAAAACCAGATTCACGATTGTAGCCAAACTCCTCGATGTCCTCCATTGGGAACAAACCCGTTGGAAGGCATAGCTCTTTCAGAAATTCGATGATTTTCTTCTTGCACTCGACATCTCCATGGAAGATCTCTGCACCGGCTCTGTGGCTTTCAATTGTTTGAGATGCCATTTTCTTTTGCTCAGTCTTTCTGGTCTAGAAATGTTGAAGGCTGGTGTTTGTAGTGAAAGCTTGGGATGGAGAAGGGAATATATATATATGGAGAAGAAATGTGAAAGATGAGAGAGAGAGCTGAATTTTAGAAGCCTAGTAGCCTACATAATTTGACTCACCGAAATTAACGGATATGATTAAGTTATTTAAGTGGATTGAGTAGAATGAATAAGATTATTAATTCGAGCTTACAGAATCAAGAAAGTAACATGCCAACGGATGAAGAGGATTAGAATAGGAGAGGAAATGTTTCATGCATTTTGTCATATATTGACTTAGAAATTTAATATTTGTGATGACTTAGTCTGAATACGGTTATACGCGTTATATATTTGAGCGGAGCAGAATGAAATGGCGTAATAACATACTTTCGACCAACATATTTGGCGGATTCAAGATGTGAAATCAACAGTCGAATAAATCTCGAAGGCCTATATAATTTAAATTTGATGACTCACCTCAGCACATGGAATTGTACAAGTTAGATCATTGCATAATATATTTGAAAAAAAATATGCTAACTTAAAATTCTGAACATCACGAGTCATATTAAATAAATAATCGGTGTAGATTCAAAAGTCACCAGAGAGAGGGGGACAAAAGGAACAGTAGTCAAGAGAAGCTGGCGTGGACCATAAAAGTAGTTGAGTAGGGGTGTTCAAAAAGCCTGCGGCCCGAACTCGGCCTAGTTTTTTCGATGCCCGGAAAATATGGCCCGGCCAGGTTTCGGGCCCGAGTTCAAGTACCTTCGCCGGTGCCCGGCCCAGGATGCGGGGGGCACCGGGTCATGGACGCCGGGCTGGGTACGGGCTACCCGGTCGGTCTGGGTCAAAACATCGACAATTTTGTTAATATCGAAGATAAACTTCAAAATTTTATGGTAGCAGATGATGCAGCAGAACAAGAATAGAAGGTGCCAAGTTGCCAACCTAGTTGGAATGTACTTATCTCCAATAATTATTTTTGAAAGAGTTGCAAATGATATTGATATAGATGGGTAGGTGTCAACCTAATTGGGATGTACTCATCTATTGTGCTGTGATGATTTCGAAAAAAATATTGTAATTGTTAGAGATTATCAAATTAATAATAAAATAGAATTTATTTCTAATTTTTTAATTTCTCTTAAATTTGCAAATTGTATAATTCTATTCTAAATGATTAATAATAAGATTGAATTTATTAGCAAGTTGCAACAATTTCACATATTTGTAAATACTTCTGAAATTACATCTTTATTTTTTGGTTAAAAATCTAATTTTTTATTTTTGTAAAAAAATGTTAAACAAATATATCTGGACTGGCCTGGTGTCCGGCCGGACCTGGCTTAATAGATCCGGGCCCGTGTCCGGGTAGGGCATTTTTGCTCGGCCCGGCCCGTTTGGACAGCCCTATAGTTGAGTGTATGATTAGCGTGTGAACAGTATTACTAGGGTTCTACTAGCACGGCCCGCTACCAGACTCATGAGGGATTAGGGGCTGCGTTTAAACTTTTTTTCGTGGATAGGAAAATAGTGAAGTGACTTTTCTAACAATATAAATTCATAAATTGAACAATAAAAACTTTTGTTAGGAAATGAAATTGTGCAAGAAAATGTGTATAAATTGTATACAAAGAATTGTATAAATAGTTACTATAAATCTGTTAATTATTATAATATATAAATGATTTATTTAAATAATTATACCATAACAAATAATTATTTAATATTATAATGTATTTTAATATTTATAATTTAGGATTTTTATAATGAATTATTATATTTATAATCATTCTTATTTATAGTAAATATACATAGGAGCCCACTGTAGGCGGTCTAGGTGGTTGAAAGGTGCAAATGTTGCACCCAAAGTGCCAAGATTCAAACCCCACACCCATTTACCTAGCTATTAAGGATAAAATTAAGGAGGGATCCAAATAGCACGTTTTTTTCCTTAGTTAGGGTTAGAGGTCTCCGGAGAGCAGTTTGAGATGAGGTCCACTCTAACGTAAACGTGTCCCCAACAGGGTCTAAGGGGATAATACCTCTTGATACTTCCTGAGTGTGTCCAGACTCCAACTCAGGCCTCCTCGCTTAATATGAGCTCCTCTAACCAAAGTTTCATCTTGTATAAAAAAACATAGTATAATTATAATACTACTAAAATTATAGAATAATAATTATTAAATAAATAGTTAAATAAATTAATTTATTACATTATTATTAAATAATTCATTTAAAAGTATAATAATTAAAAATAACTGTAATACCTAATTTAAGTAATACTATAAAAATAATTACATTATTTATACTAATTATTAAATAGGGTTTTAGGCTGCATAGACACATATCTATACTACATATAAAGAGGATTGCCTTGTCAAAACTTTTGATTTCCATTTTGCCCTTTTAAGTTTGATAATTCTCAAATATGTCATTAGTTGTAATTAGTCATTCACTAATTATATATAGCCTCTTATTAATTATGCATTTCCTCACTTTTTAAAAATCTTTGGTCACACTATTATTTTATTATTTAATTATGTTATTTAATAGAAATTTGAAATTTATCCCTAATTTATCTTCATATAATATTTTAAAAATTCTAAAAAATTAAATCTAGACTACATATAAAGAGGATTGCCTTATCCAAACTTTTGATTTCCATTTTGCCCTTTTAAGTTTGATAATTCTCAAATATGTCATTAGTTGTAATTAATCATTCACTAATTATATATAACCTCTTATTAATTATGCATTTCCTCACTTTTTAAAAATCTTTGGTCACACTATTATTTTATTATTTAATTATGTTATTTAATAGAAATTTGAAATTTATCCCTAATTTATCTTCATATAATATATAAAAATTCTAAAAAATTAAATCTAGACTACATATAAAGAGGATTGCCTTATCCAAACTTTTGATTTTCATTTTGCCCTTTTAAGTTTGATAATTCTCAAATATGTCATTAGTTGTAATTAATCATTCACTAATTATATATAACCTCTTATTAATTATTCATTTCCTCACTTTTTAAAAATCTTTGGTCACACTATTATTTTATTATTTAATTATGTTATTTAATAGAAATTTGAAATTTATGCCTAATTTATCTTCACATAATATTTTAAAAATTATAAAAATTAAAAATAGTAAAATTCATTAGGCTTATGCCTTATGCCTTTGGGTTTCACCTCTTATGGGGATTACCTGTTACCTTTCATCTTATTAGCCTTTTAAAAGTATCATAATAGTATGAAAAATAATTTGTATTTATTGTAATTGTAATAGTATTAATAGTATAATGATTTAATGATTTTAATATTATTTTTAAATTAATAAATTACACTATAATTTAATAACTATCCAATTTAGTAAAATATTTACTAATAGTGTAATAAACTAATTATGAAATTAAAATGTAATTACTAATAGTATTATAATTGTGCTATGTATAATATTATTATATTTAAAAGATAAGAAATTATTTAATATATTATAATTATTTTAATAAATTATGAATAAATTATAACAATTATCCAAACTATAATAATTAATCATACAGTTCTTTATGCAGTTTTACATTACAATTTATTCATTTAAAAAAATTATAACTGTTCAGATTTTATATTGCTATATAAGTCATTTCATTATTTTGCACCAACAAAAATTTTGACAAACATAAAACAAAATGCTCGTATGCTCGTACAAATGTGTGTGTGTGTATATATATATATATATATATATATATATATATATATATATATATATATATATATATATATATATATATATATATATATATATATATATATATATATATATATATATATATATATATATATATATATATATATATATATATATATATATATATATATATATTACAAACTTATTCCTTAAATATTGGAATTTGTGAAATTGTCTCCCAATAGGTTTTCTATCCCTCCCACTTTACAATATAAGTTTCAAATAGAAGAAAATTAGAAATTCCCAATAATTTCTACTATATCTTCAATATTCTCCCATATGGAAACTAAATTGTTAAGGAGGAGGGTAAGAAAGACACAATCTGAGAAAACTGGGGTACTTTTCTAAATATCATGATTTGAGGGCTAAATTTGTAAATTTGAAAGATCTAACAAGTATATATATGCAAAACCCTTTATTTTATATAGTATTACGTAGTATATTCTTTCATTTATATTATTATTTTATTATTTTACTGTAATTTAAATAAGTATTAAAATAATGTAATAGTATGATTATTTAATAGATTTTGAATAATATTAAATAAATTTATTTTATTTAGTATTATTAAGCACTTAGAAACGGTTGATCAAATTGAATTTTATTTGTGCTATTATAGACTTGATCAACATATTATAGAAACATTGATCAATATATACTTGCGTTTATGGAAACATTAATGGGCTCAAATGGTTATTTATTTGGTTTATTCAATATATACCCCTCAAATTGTAGTTATTTTTAAATTACCCTCCGAATCATGAAAATTCTAAAATTGCCCCTCAAATAGTTTTCTTCGTTCAATTTTATCCTAACCTTAGGTTAAATTACATTTATATCTTTATTTTAATTCTTTTTAAAGAAAAAAACATCAGTTTAATAAAACCGATTGTCCAACCCCTTAGGGAAAAACATAGACCGAGTGGGTGATACCGTCTGCTAGTTTCTCCGCAAAACGAATCCACCCCTTGCCCAAATTTGATCGATGAAGACTAATCCAGTCACGGCTGAAGCCACGTCACCGGTTGAGGCAATACGTCGCTTCAACTTTCTTGTGTGCCAACACTAACTAGCCTCTCTCTTTCATAAACTAGTATAAAGAATACAAAACGAACATTATCCAAATACCTCTACAGCTATCAGAAATTCCATGACCCATCAACGTTTGAAGAGAGCTATAATTGGTTTATGATATGATAAATGGGGAGTCTTTATGCAAAGGAAGGGGTTCTTTCATCCATTCATGCATACATGCATATTGGCTGTAGCTTGATGATCTCATAAAAAATACATGGCCCGTGATTTAATATTAATTAGCAGCACAATGGCAATTTTCAGAAAACCACATAAATTAAAAATGGGGATTTGCGAGAAGGCAGAAAGAATTCATAGAAGATCACAGACATATTTCCTCCATTGGCTACTGGCTTTCTTTCTCATATGTGGATTTTGGGTCAGGGGCGGGGGGATCTCTTTTGCTGAGGCCAGTAGATGTGAACGCGGTTGGATCCGTCTTTTATATAGCGGGTTGAATAATGGCGGGTTTTTTTATATAGTAATAATGTATTTAGTTTGATTTAACTGATTTTTTTTCTTTAAAAATAATTAAAAATCGGGGTATACAGGTAATTCAATCTGAGGTGAGGGTAAAATTGAATGAAGAAAACAATTTGAGGGGTAAGTTTAGAATTATGATGATTTGGAGGGCATTTTTAAAAATAACTACAATTCGAGAGGCATATACCGAAAAACCCTTTTTTTATTTAACATGGGTTAGTATTTAATCCCTTGATGATTGGTACAATTGGAAATTGTCAAATTTGACTGAAGAGGCAAAATTTTGACATAGCAATACTCTTTTACATAGATATAGATCCCTAACTCGACTAATTAATGGTAAAATTTTGGTTCACCGAATCAAAAATATCATTATTTAGTAATATAGAAAATGATAAAATGATATTCTGAATAATATTAGCTTATTAAGAAAATTATGATGAGTTGACTTTTATTTGTTCAAAAAGATTAAGTTTATGACTAATTAAGTAGGAGTTTTCCTAGAAACCACCTTAAAATAAGGTAATAATATAGAAATCACATTTTAATTTTAATTTATACATAAATCACCTTTAGAGTGGGTTTTGTTTCAATCAACCACCTCTCAGTCAAAACTTTCCCTAAAAATTCAAAACTACCTTTAAAATCTCACATTCAAGGCATGTGACTAATTTTTATGTTTAGGTCTGTTAGGATACAAGTCATGTACCTTTAACTTGAATTTTGTAAGCTTATTTTTAGTGTAATTTGACTGGAGGTGGTTAATTGCAACAAAACCCACTTTAAAGGTGGTTTATGTATAAATTGAAATTGAAAGGTAGTTTTCGTATAATTACCCTAATTTTAAGGTGGTTTCTAAAAACCTATTAAAGTATTTTCCTAAAATTCTCTACAGTGAGAATATATTGTATAAACCAACCCAAGCAATATTTTAACTCTCAGATGTGCAACATTCTACCAAATGATTGATGTTGCAATATGGGGAAAATTCAACCATTATTAAAAAAGTTATGTTAAGAAATCTAATAATCTGAATCATGATCAAATTAGTAGTAAGAATCATACTTTATGTATACCTTAAGGCAAAACCTTCCTCCTCAAAACCTCCTAGAGATTGACACGTTAGCATCCCTCTTCTCTAATTTAATTGCTACATGTCTTTAATCTCATCCATCCATCTCCTTAATAATTTTTAAATCCCACAAAATTAACGGCCATAAATACTAATAATAATAATTGTAACAACAAAATCTATGGAGAATCATATTCCATAACAATCTCCACAATCTTCATTATTTCATAATCTCAAAATATCTCTCTTAATTTTCTTGCTATTATTTAAAAAAATTCGCCAATTTCCTTATACATATTTGATAATATCTATGAAAATATTTCTTTACCATATTTTTATCCCAATTTCCTTCCATAATTATATAAAATATAATATTTGATAATATCTATGAAAATATTTCTTTACCAGATTTTTCATCCTGATTTCCTTCCATAATTATATAAAATATGATAATAATATAAATAATAATAGTATGAGATAATAATACATACAATACATAGGCCCTTTAGTTTCCCAAAATAAGATAAATTTGAATTCAAACTAAATGAGGGAAAGAGAAATATTCAGTAATTTCATTTTTGGTAAGATTTTTTGGCTATAGATGAATCTTATTTAACCTCTACTTAATCTCTTTGTGCAGAAATTGCTAATATACAGAAGTTGGATTTTGGCGATAATTTTATTGAAATTATTCAGGCTCGATTGCATGATTATTTATTTTTCTTTGATTTTTAACTATTTTTAAAAGTTATATGAAATTTATACTATGGTTATCTGAATAAATAACCTCGAATTCAAGATCAAAGATTTTAGAATTCTAGGTAATGCCATCGAAATTGCTTTGATTATACTGTAATTTATTTTACAGTTCTATTTGATTTAAACTATGGTTATCTGAATAAACAGGCTCTAATTCAAGATCAAAGAGACAATGAGACAGTGAATTACACATGTATGTTTTGTGATTTTAATTGATTTTTTAAAAATTAAAATTCTTAATTTGAACTCATATTGAAAGTATCATTCTCTTTAACTTTATTTTTAAGTATCATTCTCTTTAACTTTATTTTTAACTATTTTAAATTTGAACGAAATTAATCTGGATGTGTCACTTGAATTTTTCCTTTCTTTTGGTTTTAAATAATTTTTAAATTTATTTACATTAAAACTATTATTATCTAGTTAAACAGTTGAATTTTCAAGTACTGTATTCATTGGTTATTTTATATTTTATATTTTACTGTATTTTAAATTATAGTTTTTATTTAAATCTTTTTAATTATTGCTTGCTGCTTTATAAAACTTAAAATTGGTGTTCCGAAAAATTATTTTATATTTTATATTTTACTGTATTTTAAATTATAGTTTTTATTTAAATCTTTTTAATTATTGCTACCTGATTTTTAAAACTTAAAAGTTTAAATAGGACAAGATCAACTTGAGTTTTGTTTACTTAACTCGATTCAAAATCTATAATTTGAAAATAGAATAGATGAGTAACTGAATATTATTATACTGAAAAAATTATTTTATATTTTATATTTTTCTATATTTTTAAATTATATTTTTGGTTTAAATCTTTTCAATTATTGCTACCTGATTTTTAAAACTTAAAAGTTTAAATAGGACATGATTAACTTGAGTTTTTTCATTACGAACTCGATTCAAAAGCTATAGTTTGAAAATAGAATAGATGGAGTAGCTAAATATTATTATACCGAAAAATTTAACTAATATCATATTAACTAAAATTCATAAAGATATTTTTTCCAAAATTTTTATCTTTAAATATACAGAAATTAACTACCAAAATATCTTATTAGATCTTTATATATACGGAAAATCTTATCTTCATATATATAAAATATTATTAATTTATATAGAAAATATTATTAACTAATATCTTATTAACTAAAATTTTAAAGATATCCTTTCCAAAATTTTTATCTTTAAATATACAGAAATTAACTACCAAAATATCTTATTAGATCTTTATATATACGGAAAATCTTATCTTTATATATTGAATGTATTATTAATTTTATACGAAAAATATTATTAACTATGAAAATTAATAATTGAAATATCATAGTAAGTCTTTATAAATATGAAAAATCTTATCTTCATATATATAAAATATTATTAATTTATATAGAAAATATTATTAACTAATATCTTATTAACTAAAATTTTAAAGATATCCTTTCCAAAATTTTTATCTTTAAATATACAGAAATTAACTACCAAAATATCTTACTACATCTTTATATATACGGAAAATCTTATCTTCATATATATAAAATATTATTAACTAATATCTTATTAACTAAAATTCATAAAGATATTTTTTCCAAAATTTTTATCTTTAATTATACGGAAATTAACTACCAAAATATCTTACTACATCTTTATATATACGGAAAATCTTATCTTTATATATTGAATGTATTATTAATTTTATACGAAAAATATTATTAACTATGAAAATTAATAATTGAAATATCATAGTAAGTCTTTATAAATATGAAAAATCTTATCTTCATATATATAAAATATTATTAATTTATATAGAAAATATTATTAACTAATATCTTATTAACTAAAATTTTAAAGATATCCTTTCCAAAATTTTTATCTTTAAATATACAGAAATTAACTACCAAAATATCTTACTACATCTTTATATATACGAAAAATCTTATATTTTATATATGGAAAATATTATTAATTTTTACCGAACATACTATTAACTAATATCTTATTAACTAAAATTCATAAAGATAACCTTTCCAAAATTTTTATCTTTAAATATACGAACATTAACTCCGAAATATCTTATAATATCTTTATATAAAGAAAATCTTATCTTATTACTTGTATACAAAAATATTATTAACTAATATCTTATTAACTAAACTTCTTAAAGATAACCTTTCCAAAATTTTTATCTTTAAATATACAGAAATTAACTACCAAAATATCTTACTACATCTTTATATATACGGAAAATCTTATCTTTATATATTGAATGTATTATTAATTTTTACCGAACATACTATTAACTAATATCTTATTAACTAAAATTTTAAAGATATCCTTTCCAAAATTTTTATCTTTAAATATACAGAAATTAACTACCAAAATATCTTATTAGATCTTTATATATACGGAAAATCTTATCTTATTACTTGTATACAAAAATATTATTAACTAATATCTTATTAACTAAAATTTTAAAGATATCCTTTCCAAAATTTTTATCTTTAAATATACAGAAATTAACTACCAAAATATCTTACTACATCTTTATATATACGAAAAATCTTATATTTTATATATGGAAAATATTATTAATTTATATAGAAAATATTATTAACTATGAAAATTAATAATTGAAATATCATAGTAAGTCTTTATAAATATGAAAAATCTTATCTTTATATATTGAATGTATTATTAATTTTATACGAAAAATATTATTAACTACAGAAATTAACTACCAAAATATCTTACTACATCTTTATATATACGAAAAATCTTATATTTTATATATGGAAAATATTATTAATTTTTACCGAACATACTATTAACTAATATCTTATTAACTAAAATTTTAAAGATATCCTTTCCAAAATTTTTATCTTTAAATATACAGAAATTAACTACCAAAATATCTTATTAGATCTTTATATATACGAAAAATCTTATATTTTATATATGGAAAATATTATTAATTTTTACCGAACATACTATTAACTAATATCTTATTAACTAAACTTCTTAAAGATAACCTTTCCAAAATTTTTATCTTTAAATATACGAACATTAACTCCGAAATATCTTATAATATCTTTATATAAAGAAAATCTTATCTTATTACTTGTATACAAAAATATTATTAACTACAGAAATTAACTAATGGTATGAGATGAAAATAGAAGGGGATAAAATAGTATATGATAAGTTTTGGAAAGTTTTGGGAGAGATAAGTGCATTTTCGGTGTGTTTTTAAAGTAAAATAGCGAAACATGGAGTTTTGATCGTGCTTAGCACAGGATAAAATACTAGTTTTAGTAACTTTAGCAAATTCATCAACTCAGGCAAAGGAAAATAACACAATTAATTAAATACAATAACTAATCGACTTCCTAGAAAAATGTGTCTTTTCGTTTAAGTAACTCTCCCAGAACAATAGCTAACTTTGTAGGGTTTAATTGTTCTATATTAGTACCATACATATTTAATATTTCAAAATTAGTCCACATTGAAATTTCTATTAGGCCCCCATTTCTTATATCTTATCTCAAATTTAGTCCCCCAAATAATTGAATTCACAATCGACGATAAAAGGATTCGGGCTATTTAATTTGATATTAGTCCCTTAAATCTTTAGTATTATGAAAATTTTCCCTCAAATCATTGAAATTGTTATTCCATCCTCCAATTTTTATATCTTCCTACCGATACTCTCTATCATTTTTTAAAATAGTCATCAGCAAGTTGCGGTTCTTCTCAAGCTCTTATTCTGTTCAAGCTTTCCAGAGCTTTGGCATGCTCATCTGTGGCGCTTTACAGCGTCTGTTCAACATTCTTTGATCATCCAGTTGTGTCGTAGTCAATAAAAGTCTTCTGAAATACTACTTTTATCTTCTTGTTTATTTTCAATGAATTTTTATTTACCATTTGGGAAAAGTATGTCAACTTCTACAAGTTGTTTGAAATTAATACACAATGATGTGTCTGATATCTCCAATTTGGCTTGTTAGTGGATTAAAATATACGGTATTGTGTTCATTGATAATTACTCTAAATTTGTTTGGCTTTATGGCTCATAAACATGCAGTCATTCCTTGTTTTCAAACTTCTAAAGCTCATGTTGAAAATTTGTTCTCAGCTAAAACTATATTTTCTTTTTGCTCCATTGGGGTGGGGGTTGGTTTCTAATTTGCAACAACTTCACTGATTTTCTCAGGACGAATGACACTTTCATCAACTTTCTTTCCTGCGCACACCTCAACAAAATGATGTTGCTGAAGCTTGAATGTAAGCATTGCCATATTGCCAGCATAAGTCAGACTCTATTGCAACATCTGTATGCTCCATTTGAGTATTGGGCTGATGCCTTTCAATCGGCCGTGTTATTGATTAAGAAGACTCCCGGCCTGTTTACAGATGAGAAATCACTTTTTGAGACTCTATTATCACTAACCTAACTACTTGCTTTGAGGGTTTGTGTTTCCCGTGCTTACATCCTTATAATGATCATAATTTGCAACCTTGTTCAAATATTGATTAAGAACCAAAAAACGATAGATAAAAAAAAAAAAAAAATCTATGAATCAGAATAAAAGGAGACAAAACAGAGAATTGATAAAGGTGTAGCGGCAATGGAGACGAACCAGGAACCTGAAAAATGGAAGGAAGAATATAGGTCAAATTAACCTGAAAGAAGAATAGAGGCAAAGAGAAAGATACCCAAGATCTTGTCCATGCTCTGATACCATGTGGCAGAAATGCTCCATTTCAATCTGTCAATTGTATGGGGGTTTATATATGAAGGCATAAATGCACTTTAGAATATATGTATAGCAGTAGTACATGTCAGCAAATTCCACCTTCTAAGTACTAAAGGCTGTACCAAGAGTATGTTCTGTAAAAAAATCAACTTTTGACTCATCTGATAACTTGATGATCCAAAACATATTAAATTTTAGCCTACCAAAAAATAAATTTAAATTTTACTCAAATAAAACCTCAAACTTTATCAAGTTTTTTCCTGCAAACTGTTTAAAGAATATACTGAAGTGAAACATACATCCATAATCCATATACACACAAAATATATTACTAAGCACTACCATGATAAATTACCATACTCAAGACGCAGAGCACTCTCATCCAATTAACATTTTGCGCTAGGTTCAATTTGTGTTCTCATTCAGTGACCACCAATTTCTAGTTTAATTTCATCCCACCATTAATCGGTAATATCATCCCTGTATATATTAGTTATTTTTTACTATCAATAGACCTCGGTGTAGAACATGCACAAAACATGCACAAGGCGGTTTGAGTTCATTAGTCGACTAATATGAGTTGTAGTCGACTAATATGAGTTGTAGTCGACTAATATGAGTTGTAGTCGACTAATATGAGTTGTAGTCGACTAATATGAGTTGTAGTCGACTAATATGAGTTGTAGTCGACTAATATGAGTTGTAGTCGACTAATATGAGTTGTAGTCGACTAATATGAGTTGTAGTCGACTAATATGAGTTGTAGTCGACTAATATGAGTTGTAGTCGACTAATATGAGTTGTAGTCGACTAATATGAGTTGTAGTCGACTAATATGAGTTGTAGTCGACTAATATGAGTTGTAGTCGACTAATATGAGTTGTAGTCGACTAATATGAGTTGTAGTCGACTAATATGAGTTGTAGTCGACTAATATGAGTTGTAGTCGACTAATATGAGTTGTAGTCGACTAATATGAGTTGTAGTCGACTAATATGAGTTGTAGTCGACTAATATGAGTTGTAGTCGACTAATATGAGTTGTAGTCGACTAATATGAGTTGTAGTCGACTAATATGAGTTGTAGTCGACTAATATGAGTTGTAGTCGACTAATATGAGTTGTAGTCGACTAATATGAGTTGTAGTCGACTAATATGAGTTGTAGTCGACTAATATGAGTTGTAGTCGACTAATATGAGTTGTAGTCGACTAATATGAGTTGTAGTCGACTAATATGAGTTGTAGTCGACTAATATGAGTTGTAGTCGACTAATATGAGTTGTAGTCGACTAATATGAGTTGTAGTCGACTAATATGAGTTGTAGTCGACTAATATGAGTTGTAGTCGACTAATATGAGTTGTAGTCGACTAATATGAGTTGTAGTCGACTAATATGAGTTGTAGTCGACTAATATGAGTTGTAGTCGACTAATATGAGTTGTAGTCGACTAATATGAGTTGTAGTCGACTAATATGAGTTGTAGTCGACTAATATGAGTTGTAGTCGACTAATATGAGTTGTAGTCGACTAATATGAGTTGTAGTCGACTAATATGAGTTGTAGTCGACTAATATGAGTTGTAGTCGACTAATATGAGTTGTAGTCGACTAATATGAGTTGTAGTCGACTAATATGAGTTGTAGTCGACTAATATGAGTTGTAGTCGACTAATATGAGTTGTAGTCGACTAATATGAGTTGTAGTCGACTAATATGAGTTGTAGTCGACTAATATGAGTTGTAGTCGACTAATATGAGTTGTAGTCGACTAATATGAGTTGTAGTCGACTAATATGAGTTGTAGTCGACTAATATGAGTTGTAGTCGACTAATATGAGTTGTAGTCGACTAATATGAGTTGTAGTCGACTAATATGAGTTGTAGTCGACTAATATGAGTTGTAGTCGACTAATATGAGTTGTAGTCGACTAATATGAGTTGTAGTCGACTAATATGAGTTGTAGTCGACTAATATGAGTTGTAGTCGACTAATATGAGTTGTAGTCGACTAATATGAGTTGTAGTCGACTAATATGAGTTGTAGTCGACTAATATGAGTTGTAGTCGACTAATATGAGTTGTAGTCGACTAATATGAGTTGTAGTCGACTAATATGAGTTGTAGTCGACTAATATGAGTTGTAGTCGACTAATATGAGTTGTAGTCGACTAATATGAGTTGTAGTCGACTAATATGAGTTGTAGTCGACTAATATGAGTTGTAGTCGACTAATATGAGTTGTAGTCGACTAATATGAGTTGTAGTCGACTAATATGAGTTGTAGTCGACTAATATGAGTTGTAGTCGACTAATATGAGTTGTAGTCGACTAATATGAGTTGTAGTCGACTAATATGAGTTGTAGTCGACTAATATGAGTTGTAGTCGACTAATATGAGTTGTAGTCGACTAATATGAGTTGTAGTCGACTAATATGAGTTGTAGTCGACTAATATGAGTTGTAGTCGACTAATATGAGTTGTAGTCGACTAATATGAGTTGTAGTCGACTAATATGAGTTGTAGTCGACTAATATGAGTTGTAGTCGACTAATATGAGTTGTAGTCGACTAATATGAGTTGTAGTCGACTAATATGAGTTGTAGTCGACTAATATGAGTTGTAGTCGACTAATATGAGTTGTAGTCGACTAATATGAGTTGTAGTCGACTAATATGAGTTGTAGTCGACTAATATGAGTTGTAGTCGACTAATATGAGTTGTAGTCGACTAATATGAGTTGTAGTCGACTAATATGAGTTGTAGTCGACTAATATGAGTTGTAGTCGACTAATATGAGTTGTAGTCGACTAATATGAGTTGTAGTCGACTAATATGAGTTGTAGTCGACTAATATGAGTTGTAGTCGACTAATATGAGTTGTAGTCGACTAATATGAGTTGTAGTCGACTAATATGAGTTGTAGTCGACTAATATGAGTTGTAGTCGACTAATATGAGTTGTAGTCGACTAATATGAGTTGTAGTCGACTAATATGAGTTGTAGTCGACTAATATGAGTTGTAGTCGACTAATATGAGTTGTAGTCGACTAATATGAGTTGTAGTCGACTAATATGAGTTGTAGTCGACTAATATGAGTTGTAGTCGACTAATATGAGTTGTAGTCGACTAATATGAGTTGTAGTCGACTAATATGAGTTGTAGTCGACTAATATGAGTTGTAGTCGACTAATATGAGTTGTAGTCGACTAATATGAGTTGTAGTCGACTAATATGAGTTGTAGTCGACTAATATGAGTTGTAGTCGACTAATATGAGTTGTAGTCGACTAATATGAGTTGTAGTCGACTAATATGAGTTGTAGTCGACTAATATGAGTTGTAGTCGACTAATATGAGTTGTAGTCGACTAATATGAGTTGTAGTCGACTAATATGAGTTGTAGTCGACTAATATGAGTTGTAGTCGACTAATATGAGTTGTAGTCGACTAATATGAGTTGTAGTCGACTAATATGAGTTGTAGTCGACTAATATGAGTTGTAGTCGACTAATATGAGTTGTAGTCGACTAATATGAGTTGTAGTCGACTAATATGAGTTGTAGTCGACTAATATGAGTTGTAGTCGACTAATATGAGTTGTAGTCGACTAATATGAGTTGTAGTCGACTAATATGAGTTGTAGTCGACTAATATGAGTTGTAGTCGACTAATATGAGTTGTAGTCGACTAATATGAGTTGTAGTCGACTAATATGAGTTGTAGTCGACTAATATGAGTTGTAGTCGACTAATATGAGTTGTAGTCGACTAATATGAGTTGTAGTCGACTAATATGAGTTGTAGTCGACTAATATGAGTTGTAGTCGACTAATATGAGTTGTAGTCGACTAATATGAGTTGTAGTCGACTAATATGAGTTGTAGTCGACTAATATGAGTTGTAGTCGACTAATATGAGTTGTAGTCGACTAATATGAGTTGTAGTCGACTAATATGAGTTGTAGTCGACTAATATGAGTTGTAGTCGACTAATATGAGTTGTAGTCGACTAATATGAGTTGTAGTCGACTAATATGAGTTGTAGTCGACTAATATGAGTTGTAGTCGACTAATATGAGTTGTAGTCGACTAATATGAGTTGTAGTCGACTAATATGAGTTGTAGTCGACTAATATGAGTTGTAGTCGACTAATATGAGTTGTAGTCGACTAATATGAGTTGTAGTCGACTAATATGAGTTGTAGTCGACTAATATGAGTTGTAGTCGACTAATATGAGTTGTAGTCGACTAATATGAGTTGTAGTCGACTAATATGAGTTGTAGTCGACTAATATGAGTTGTAGTCGACTAATATGAGTTGTAGTCGACTAATATGAGTTGTAGTCGACTAATATGAGTTGTAGTCGACTAATATGAGTTGTAGTCGACTAATATGAGTTGTAGTCGACTAATATGAGTTGTAGTCGACTAATATGAGTTGTAGTCGACTAATATGAGTTGTAGTCGACTAATATGAGTTGTAGTCGACTAATATGAGTTGTAGTCGACTAATATGAGTTGTAGTCGACTAATATGAGTTGTAGTCGACTAATATGAGTTGTAGTCGACTAATATGAGTTGTAGTCGACTAATATGAGTTGTAGTCGACTAATATGAGTTGTAGTCGACTAATATGAGTTGTAGTCGACTAATATGAGTTGTAGTCGACTAATATGAGTTGTAGTCGACTAATATGAGTTGTAGTCGACTAATATGAGTTGTAGTCGACTAATATGAGTTGTAGTCGACTAATATGAGTTGTAGTCGACTAATATGAGTTGTAGCGGACGATCTTGGAAGATTGCAACTAGTGACATGGCCCTTGGCGATAACAAAGGAACAAGCGAGGATTGTTTGCAAAAGGAAGGAGCAATGAGCGAGGAAAAGGCAAGGGAGGAAAGTCTAGATCTAAATCAAGACCTCTTGCGGGAAAAGGATGTTTCAAGTCTTGAAGGTGGGCATTTCAAAGTCGACCGTCCAAATAAGAGAGTAGGTGGAAAGAAGAACAACAACAAGACCGAGAGGAGAGAGGGCAAGGAAGAAGCGAGGTACGCCTCGAGGAAGGAGCGATAAGGAATGCTATGTCGTCACGGGTGGCGAGGAGATCTCGGGAAGTGGATACTTGATTACGGTTGCTCTTACCATATGTGTCCAAATAGGAAGTGGTTTACTACCTACAGAGGCATTGATGGGGAAGCGTATTGATGGGGAATAACCATGCTTGTAAAAGCGGTGGGGCTAGGTAATATCAAAATCAAGATGCATGATGGAGTGGTTCGAACCTTGGCGGATGTGAGGCATGTTCCCGACTTGCGGAAGAATCTTATCTCAGTTGGTGCTTTGGACTCGGTGGTTGCGGGATTGTGGCAACGGAGTAAAGAAGGTTGTTCGTGGTTCCTTAGTAGTGATGAAGGGTGTTCGTCACGGTAATCTATATACTCTCGAGTGCAGCGGTGGCCGGAGATCGTGGTTGGCCCGAAGGAAGTGGTGGAGACCCATGTGAGCACACGGTTATGGCATAGGCGGCTTGGGCATATGTCGAGAAGGGTCTAGTTCGCTTGGTAAAGAGGGTCTGCGAAGAATCTGAAGGAACCTAGCATGGATTTTTGCGAGGATTGTGTGTATGGAAAGTCACCACGGGGTCAAGTTTCTGAAAGAAGTCTAAGAGCGAGGGATACTAGATTATGTGCACCGCGGATGTTTGGGGTCCGGCTCGGACAACTTCAAGGGTGGTTCCGGTATTATGTCTCGTTTATAGATGATTATTCTAGGTATGCTTGGATTTATTTTACGAAGCACAAGAATGAGGTGTTGAGACATTCAAGAAGTGGAGAACAATGGTTGAGAACAGACAGAAAGAAATTGAAGACGCGAGATCGATAGCAGTGCAGTATCTGAGATGGTGCTTTCAAGGAGTTCGTGATCGAGGAGGAATTGTTGACAGACGGTCGAGTCTACACCAGCGAGAATGGGGTCATGAGAGGCGAACCGAACTGGGGAAAAGGCGGTGAGTATGCGATCTTATGCGGGATTGGGCAACGAATGGTGGGCGGCGGTGGCTCTGACTTGTTACATTGTGAACCGTTCACCACATTCGACATTGGATGGTGATACACCTATAGGGTGTGGTCGAGAACATCACGATTATGATAGGCTCGAATTTTCGGATGTACCGCCTACTATCCGTCAACGAGGAAAGCTTGACGCGAGGCCAAGAAGGCAATATTCTTGGGATATGCAAGGCGTAAAGGCTATCGCCTTTGGTGTATGGAAGATTCAAAGTTAAGTGGTCGGCGGGGATGTTACCTTTGATGAGAAATCCAAGATTGCTAGGGGTCCAAGGATGATGGTGTTATGGTGGTGAGACTTCTAAGTCTCGGGTTATTGAAATAGAACCTAAAGACCAACTAGGTTCTAATCGTGCTCAAGTGGGAAGTCGGGTAGATGATGAGCTTGGCGGGGAGGAGGTTCAGAGGAAAATACAGGCACTACAACAACAGCGGCTCGTGGATAATTTGGCTTCCACTAGGCCAAGAGCATACATGAGTCTGAAAGGCTGATCAACCCCTAAAGCACTATGGGCGAGCTAATATGGTTGAATCGCACTCTCGGTGGAGGAGGACGAGCGGTCTCCTTCAAGGAAGCTATTCGGGACAAGGATAGTGAGAGTTGGTTGGCTGCGATGGAGGAAGAGATGGAATCTCTTGGAAGAATCATACATGGGAGGTGGTCCCATTGCAGTAGGAAGAAAAGCTATTGGTTGTAAGTGGGTGTATAAAAGAAAGGAAGATCTTTGAGCTCGGTGGTGTAAGATACAAGGCGAGGCTAGTGGCTAAGGGTTTTGCCTGAGAAAGAGGGTGTGGATTACAATGAGATATTTTCTCCGGTGGTGAAACACACTTCTATTCGGGTGCTATTGAGTATTGTTGCTCATGGTGATTTTGAGTGGATCAACTTCGATGTTAAAAGCGACCTTCTTGCGGAGACTTGGATGAAGAGATCTACATGCATCAACTTGAGGGCTACAAGGTTGAGGATAAGGAGAATCATGTGTGTCGTTTGAGGAAGTCCTTGTATGGATTAAAGCAATCTCCGGCGGTGGTACAAGCGATTTGACTCCTTCATCTTTGAAGCATGGGTTTTCCGGCGATCATGATTGTTGTGTTTACATTGAGCAGCGGAGGTAATTTTATCTATCTTCTTTTGTATGTGGATGACATGCTTATTGCTTCTAAGAGCGGGGTGGAGATAGATAGGTTGAAATCTCAACTTGGTGAAGAGTTGAGATGAAGGACATGGGTCTTTGCTAGGAAAATCTGGGTATGGAGATTAGAAGAGAGCGAATCGGCGATTGTTCTTGAGTCGGAAGGGCTACATAGAGCGGGTGATCGCGAGGTTCGGGATGCAAAGTGCTAAGTCGGTGGTGACTCCATTGGCTCCACACTTTAGGCTTTACGGTAATCAATCTCCCACTACGCCGAAGAGAAGGCACATGGGCGTGTTCCCTATGCTAGTGCGGTTGGCGGTTTAATGTATGCAATGGTGTGTACATGAGATATTTCCTGGCGGTTAGTGTGGTCGATAGATTCATGGCGAATCCGGGAAAGGCACAAGGAAGCGATGAAGTGGGTCCTCAGTACTTAAAGATTACAGTTGATCACAGTGCGATATTTTCTCCGGTGGTGAAACACACTTCTATTCGGGTGCTATTGAGTATTGTTGCTCATGGTGATTTTGAGTGGATCAACTTCGATGTTAAAAGCGACCTTCTTGCGGAGACTTGGATGAAGAGATCTACATGCATCAACTTGAGGGCTACAAGGTTGAGGATAAGGAGAATCATGTGTGTCGTTTGAGGAAGTCCTTGTATGGATTAAAGCAATCTCCGGCGGTGGTACAAGCGATTTGACTCCTTCATCTTTGAAGCATGGGTTTTCCGGCGATCATGATTGTTGTGTTTACATTGAGCTTGCGGAGGTAATTTTATCTATCTTCTTTTGTATGTGGATGACATGCTTATTGCTTCTAAGAGCGGGGTGGAGATAGATAGGTTGAAATCTCAACTTGGTGAAGAGTTGAGATGAAGGACATGGGTCTTTGCTAGGAAAATCTGGGTATGGAGATTAGAAGAGAGCGAATCGGCGATTGTTCTTGAGTCGGAAGGGCTACATAGAGCGGGTGATCGCGAGGTTCGGGATGCAAAGTGCTAAGTCGGTGGTGACTCCATTGGCTCCACACTTTAGGCTTTACGGTAATCAATCTCCCACTACGCCGAAGAGAAGGCACATGGAGCGTGTTCCCTATGCTAGTGCGGTTGGCGGTTTAATGTATGCAATGGTGTGTACGCCCGGATATTTCCACAGTGGTTAGTGTGTGTCAGTGGATTCATGGCGAATCCGGGAAAGGCACTGGGAAGCGATGAAGTGGGTCCTCAGTACTTAAAAGTGCAGTTGATCACAGTGCGTGTTTTGGTGGAGAAACATGTCAGTTAGCGGGTTTGTGGACTCGATTATGCGAGGCGATCTAGATAGGCGATCTACTCTTGGTTATGTATTTAAGATACATGGAGCTCGGTTAGTTGGCGTCGATGTTGCGACTCTGATGGCACTTTCTACTCTGGTAGTACATGGCATGGCGAGGGAGTGAAGGAAGCATTGTGGTTATGGGATCTTCTAGGCGATTTGGGGATTGGCGGAAGCGTGAACTTGTGGTGTGACGATCGAGTGCAATTCACTTGGCGAAGAATCAGTTCATCATGCTCGTACCAAGCATATCGATGTCGGTATCATTTTGTGCGGGATGTCATTGAAATGTGATATTTCTCTCATGAAGGTGCACACGAATGAGAATCCACGGACATGTTAACCAAGGTGGTCCTGGTAGTAAGTTTAAGCATTGCTTAGACTTGCTTCATATCGGCTTCGTGTTGATTTGCCCAAGAGGGCATGGCCCTTCGAGCGGTAATGGGTAAGGTGGAGATGATTTGAGGTGAACTACGATGAGCTTGATCCGGTGGAGAATGCGTGAAGCGTAGCAGTGTAGTGGCTTATTTGGATTAGCTGGATTGGTGATGGTGATCTCTTTAGATGTTCTTGGTGTTCTTCGGTGTTAGTCCAAAATTTGAGGTGAATCAAATGATGTGCGAGGTGGAGAATTGTAGAACATGCACAAAACATGCACAAGGCGGTTTGAGTTGATGAGTCGAGCTACTAGGCATTGTAGTCGACTAATATGAGTTGTAGTCGACTAATATGAGTTGTAGTCGACTAATATGAGTTGTAGTCGACTAATATGAGTTGTAGTCGACTAATATGAGTTGTAGTCGACTAATATGAGTTGTAGTCGACTAATATGAGTTGTAGTCGACTAATATGAGTTGTAGTCGACTAATATGAGTTGTAGTCGACTAATATGAGTTGTAGTCGACTAATATGAGTTGTAGTCGACTAATATGAGTTGTAGTCGACTAATATGAGTTGTAGTCGACTAATATGAGTTGTAGTCGACTAATATGAGTTGTAGTCGACTAATATGAGTTGTAGTCGACTAATATGAGTTGTAGTCGACTAATATGAGTTGTAGTCGACTAATATGAGTTGTAGTCGACTAATATGAGTTGTAGTCGACTAATATGAGTTGTAGTCGACTAATATGAGTTGTAGTCGACTAATATGAGTTGTAGTCGACTAATATGAGTTGTAGTCGACTAATATGAGTTGTAGTCGACTAATATGAGTTGTAGTCGACTAATATGAGTTGTAGTCGACTAATATGAGTTGTAGTCGACTAATATGAGTTGTAGTCGACTAATATGAGTTGTAGTCGACTAATATGAGTTGTAGTCGACTAATATGAGTTGTAGTCGACTAATATGAGTTGTAGTCGACTAATATGAGTTGTAGTCGACTAATATGAGTTGTAGTCGACTAATATGAGTTGTAGTCGACTAATATGAGTTGTAGTCGACTAATATGAGTTGTAGTCGACTAATATGAGTTGTAGTCGACTAATATGAGTTGTAGTCGACTAATATGAGTTGTAGTCGACTAATATGAGTTGTAGTCGACTAATATGAGTTGTAGTCGACTAATATGAGTTGTAGTCGACTAATATGAGTTGTAGTCGACTAATATGAGTTGTAGTCGACTAATATGAGTTGTAGTCGACTAATATGAGTTGTAGTCGACTAATATGAGTTGTAGTCGACTAATATGAGTTGTAGTCGACTAATATGAGTTGTAGTCGACTAATATGAGTTGTAGTCGACTAATATGAGTTGTAGTCGACTAATATGAGTTGTAGTCGACTAATATGAGTTGTAGTCGACTAATATGAGTTGTAGTCGACTAATATGAGTTGTAGTCGACTAATATGAGTTGTAGTCGACTAATATGAGTTGTAGTCGACTAATATGAGTTGTAGTCGACTAATATGAGTTGTAGTCGACTAATATGAGTTGTAGTCGACTAATATGAGTTGTAGTCGACTAATATGAGTTGTAGTCGACTAATATGAGTTGTAGTCGACTAATATGAGTTGTAGTCGACTAATATGAGTTGTAGTCGACTAATATGAGTTGTAGTCGACTAATATGAGTTGTAGTCGACTAATATGAGTTGTAGTCGACTAATATGAGTTGTAGTCGACTAATATGAGTTGTAGTCGACTAATATGAGTTGTAGTCGACTAATATGAGTTGTAGTCGACTAATATGAGTTGTAGTCGACTAATATGAGTTGTAGTCGACTAATATGAGTTGTAGTCGACTAATATGAGTTGTAGTCGACTAATATGAGTTGTAGTCGACTAATATGAGTTGTAGTCGACTAATATGAGTTGTAGTCGACTAATATGAGTTGTAGTCGACTAATATGAGTTGTAGTCGACTAATATGAGTTGTAGTCGACTAATATGAGTTGTAGTCGACTAATATGAGTTGTAGTCGACTAATATGAGTTGTAGTCGACTAATATGAGTTGTAGTCGACTAATATGAGTTGTAGTCGACTAATATGAGTTGTAGTCGACTAATATGAGTTGTAGTCGACTAATATGAGTTGTAGTCGACTAATATGAGTTGTAGTCGACTAATATGAGTTGTAGTCGACTAATATGAGTTGTAGTCGACTAATATGAGTTGTAGTCGACTAATATGAGTTGTAGTCGACTAATATGAGTTGTAGTCGACTAATATGAGTTGTAGTCGACTAATATGAGTTGTAGTCGACTAATATGAGTTGTAGTCGACTAATATGAGTTGTAGTCGACTAATATGAGTTGTAGTCGACTAATATGAGTTGTAGTCGACTAATATGAGTTGTAGTCGACTAATATGAGTTGTAGTCGACTAATATGAGGAATCTAGAGTAAATCCACTTAGCTTATCTCAATCTCACGAGAGTGAGTTGGATTTGTTAGCTAGTTTCAAACAATCTCTAGGGATCCCACAAATATTGGCTCCACACTTAGAAAAGGGTAATTCCCAAGAGGGTTCTAGCCTCAAGGTGAATTAAAGAAAGAAAAATCTATTCTAGAAAGTAAATACAAAATTAAATACATTGCATGAAAGTAAATTGCATGAAAGTAAATTGCATGAAATTAAATTGCAAGAAAGTAAATCTAAGCTACAAAGCAATAAATGAACAAGAAAGAAAATGAAAAAGAAATAAAATAGAAACCAACAACTCTGATCTTAATCTAATCCTCCTTTTGGTCCTTGGATTAGAAGAAGAGAAAGGAAATTGAAGGGTGAAAAATTTCATTTATTGTGTAACAAAGTTACAATTTTGGAAGGTCTCCTCAATTAAGAGTAACCCTCCTCTCCAAATGGAGTTTTTACAAAATATTTCACACTCAAACCTCTCCCCTCAACCCTATTTATAGCCTACAGCAATGCACATGAACCATTGGATGAAACTTGGGCTCCAAGGATCAAATCTTAGCCACAAATCGAGTTATTCTGGACCAATCGGTTGGCCAATCGGTTGGCCAACCGATTAACCGGTTGGTGAACCGATTGGAATTTGAAAAACTAAAAATGCAGTTAGCTCCGTCTCGTCGAGATAGGCGATTTTCATATATTATATGTTAAATTCCGGTTGAGAGAGATATCGTCATTTCTTTGTGGCTAACATCTTGAACATTATTTTTATTTGATTTCTTTTTATATTTGATCTTGCATCTTGACTACGTAGATTGCTCGGCTTGATCTCCGGCCGATAGTGGTTGACAAATGAGGAAATTTGAGTTCTCTTTTTAGCTTTTATTCATTAATACTTTATTAACACGCAAATTAAGATAAAAAGCGATTATTAGTGATATCTTTATTCATATAAAATAGGTAATGAGGGTATAAAATATAATTAAAATGTGATAATCGGTAGTCGACTAATATGAGTTGTAGTCGACTAATATGAGTTGTAGTCGACTAATATGAGTTGTAGTCGACTAATATGAGTTGTAGTCGACTAATATGAGTTGTAGTCGACTAATATGAGTTGTAGTCGACTAATATGAGTTGTAGTCGACTAATATGAGTTGTAGTCGACTAATATGAGTTGTAGTCGACTAATATGAGTTGTAGTCGACTAATATGAGTTGTAGTCGACTAATATGAGTTGTAGTCGACTAATATGAGTTGTAGTCGACTAATATGAGTTGTAGTCGACTAATATGAGTTGTAGTCGACTAATCAAGCGCATTCAAAACGGGTCTAATTAGGAATTGGTTTTAAACCCAATTCGTTTAGAGGCTATTAATAACCCCTAACTGATTGTTAGGGTAAGTTTCAAGCACGTTTGGAGCGCCTTTGAGAGAGTTTGGTGCATCTTTGGAGAGGAGATCTTTTGAGAGATTGAGAGGTTTGTTTTAGGGTTTCTTTGTGAGAACTTGTAATCCTAATTTGTATTCTCTCTTTCTATTAGTGAAAATCCCCTCCTTACCCGTGGGCGTAGGCAACTTGCGAACCACGTAAATCTCGTGTCTTTACTCTTTTATTGTGTTTTGGCTTTCCGTTTGTGGTGGTTTCTCTCGACGGTTCCGCGGTCCGCGCGCCCAACATCAGGCATCGACCTTTTGTAAATATTAGCTATTTTTTACTATCAATAAACCTCAAGCTTCGACCTTTTCTCAAAAAATATAAGTTATATTGAATAAGTCACAACCGTGTAGATGTTCAGCAACAGTAATTAAGAATTGGTTATCCAAATTCATCGAGGCGGTAGAGAGAATCCAAATTCAGTAGTAACATGAGCTACTTATCAGCATTTCAATATATGAAATATATCTCATGCTAGAGGGAAAAAACATTGCCTTAAAGAAAACTAGAATTTTTTCCCTCCTTAAATTTCCAAACATGAAGAATAAGAGCAGTTAACAAGATCCACTACCACAACAAAAAAGGACTGGTTCGACACAAGCCGACACAAAGAACAGAATGACCCAGCAAGGCATCAAACTACTTGTTTGCTCATCGAAACTGTCATCACCAGTTTTCCATTGTTTTCTGCTGATACCAACTCGAAGAAGCATCTATCTCCTTGTATCAGCTCATTAGCAGCAGCAAATTTATCCCAACCTGTACCCATATGAATATTCTTTTTACCGCTTCCAAATCCATTTCTTCTGTGCACAAGTGCAACCTGCCAGGATCGTCCCTTTGGATCCATCAGGGTCAATATCTGGCGATTTGTCAGGTCATAGGCATCACTAAATTTCACCGGAATATTCTACATTCATTCATATCAATAGATACATTACTCAATTGGAGAAACTTTTAGAGTGATTTTTTGTTTGGTAAGGAAAAAGATGGTGAAGTTAATCTCTTCATAGTTAGTACTTACAAGGTAAGCTCTAGAGATGTTGTATTGATGTATGGGAGCTTCAAATTTTGGTCTTGCTCTCGAATTATTTCTCTGTATTCTATCATAGTAATTCAATTCCGTCCTTCCATTGTAATTAAGCCTTTCTGTTGGGCTCTTATCGGTTGATTTATCTGGAAAAAGCGTGTCATGTACATGTTTACGATAACCAATTATTCAGAACGTAAATTAAAAAAGGAAAAAAATTTTTACTGTATACATATACCAGATTCTTCTTTATTCTCTACTTTGTCTCCTGATGTCTTCCTCTTTTTGGGATTGAGTTCATCTGAAACAATTTTCATGGAGGCAGCCATCAAAATATGATCATTTAGTTAATAGCTCGAAGGGTTTTCCATAAACAATTAAATTAAGAAAAATATAATTCAAGGAACATTTCATAAACACACCAAGCTCTTCCTCAATTTTAATTTTCTTCTGCTTCTGCATCCCTATAGTTTTTCTCTCCTTATCCTTCTTATAACCCCCTTTGAGAATATCAAAACAAGTATAGGAGGTTATCTTCTTTCAGTTAGTAAATCAGTGGAAGCTATAAACACAGATAAATCAGAAAATAAAAAGCAAGTGAAGTTTGCATTTATATACCAAACTGTTCCTCATCCTCAAGGACCTCAACTCGGACCGTAGTTATCTCCTTCTTCTTCTTCTTCTTATCATTCTCATTATTTGTAGAACCAATAGAAGCATAGCTCATCTCACATTGACTTAAGCCATATACCCTGAACTTGAACTCCATATTTCCTTTGTAGCAGAATGCTAGGATATATCCAACCCCTAACTTATGTGCGCGTATGAATCCTAGCCAGCCATCACCACTAAAATACATGTAATTCTCTTGCTTATAATCCTTACTATTATTGATATGCCATGATTCACCATTTGGGCTGACTAATCTAGCTGTTTCCATTTTGCATCTCTCCTTCACAATGTTCTTCACGAAAGCAGTAGGAATAACCTGCATTAATCAAACAGTCACAATTTATCAAGATATCAGAATGATTTTGCGAGGAGCAACAAAGAGATAGAGACCAATTTCTTCGAGAAACCAGGCAAGAGAGGCTTGAAGTAATGAAGATTGCCATGCCCACCATCTTTGTTGTCCATCTCTTAAGACTGTAGACAATCTTGATGGGATAGAATTTGAGAGGTCACTGATTGGTCTTTTTAGGTAATGTGCTCTTATGAGCCCTTTGTATAGCTTTTGAGGAAAATCATGAGCACCCGTTTGAGAATTTATTCTGCCTCCAAATTGAGTTCTTCTGTGCATAACTCGAACCAGCCAGAATCGTCCCTGTGGATCCATCAGGGTCAATATCTGGCGATTTGTCAGGTCATAGGCATCACTAAATTTCACCGGAATATTCTACATTCATTCATATCAATAGATACATTACTCAATTGGAGAAACTTTTAGAGTGATTTTTGTTTGGTAAGGAAAAAGATGGTGAAGTTAATCTCTTCATAGTTAGTACTTACAAGGTAAGCTCTAGAGATGTTGTATTGATGTATGGGAGCTTCAAATTTTGGTCTTGCTCTCGAATTATTTCTCTGTATTCTATCATAGTAATTCAATTCCGTCCTTCCATTGTAATTAAGCCTTTCTGTTGGGCTCTTATCGGTTGATTTATCTGGAAAAAGCGTGTCATGTATATGTTTACGATAACAAATTATTCAGAATGTAAATTAAAAAGGAAAAAAAATTTACTGTATACATATACCAGATTCTTCTTTATTCTCTACTTTGTCTCCTGATGTCTTCCTCTTTTTGGGATTGAGTTCATCTGAAACAATTTTCATGGAGGCAGCCATCAAAATATGATCATTTAGTTAATAGCTCGAAGGGTTTTCCATAAACAATTAAATTAAGAAAAATATAATTCAAGGAACATTTCATAAACACACCAAGCTCTTCCTCAATTTTGACTTCTGACATTTTCTTCTTCTGCTTCATCATCTTCTTCTTATCAATGCTTTCATTCTTCTTTATTGAAACTTTCATCAACAATATGCCATCGTTCTCTTCTGATCCCAGCTCGAATATGCATTTATCCCTAGTTTCAACTCATTAGCAGCAGCAAATTCAACCCAACTGGTATGCAGACAACTATAATTTCTACTGCCTCCAAATTGAGTTCTTCTGTGCATAACTCGAACCAGCCAGAATCGTCCCTGTGGATCCATCAGGGTCAAATTGTTGTGCTGTCAGCATTTGTTTCACAAAATTCCATTGGTCTATTCTGCAATCATTCATATTACAAGAGATTACTTATCAAGGTATATTTTGACCAGTATGAACTTAGTTTATTACTTAATTAGGAGTTAACCGTGTAAGGCTCAGATAGGTTGCAAGGCATAATGGGGATCTTTGTGTCCCTCTCGTATCACTTGAATTGTTATACCTCAAGTTCATGCACCTCTTTTAATTGGAAATTTTCATTAGACTATTAGGTCTGAAAAGAATTTCGAGCATGTAGACTTCAGTTAGTAACTCATGGGATTGAGCTAACTAACTACTGACACTTTAAGAAAGGGAAAAAACTGCATGTATACCATATTCTTTTGTTTTGTCTCTTGCTATCCTCCTCTTCTCTCTTGGGGTGAGATCATCTGGAAACAAGTTTTCATTGATGCAGTTAATTGCTCACAGTATTGAACTATATAAAATTAAATGAAAATAGAGAATAAATTAAAATTGATATAAGGAAAACAAAGAAAGGTTGCATATACATACCATGCTCTTCCTCAATTTTGACTTCTGACATTTTCTTCTTCTGCTTCATCATCTTCTTCTTATCAATGCTTTCATTCTTCTTTATTGAAACTTTCATCAACAATATGCCATCGTTCTCTTCTGATCCCAGCTCGAATATGCATTTATCCCTAGTTTCAACTCATTAGCAGCAGCAAATTCAACCCAACTGGTATGCAGACAACTATAATTTCTACTGCCTCCAAATTGAGTTCTTCTGTGCATAACTCGAACCAGCCAGAATCGTCCCTGTGGATCCATCAGGGTCAAATTGTTGTGCTGTCAGCGCATTTGTTTCACAAAATTCCATTGGTCTATTCTGCAATCATTCATATTACAAGAGAGATTACTTATCAAGGTATATTTTGACCAGTATGAACTTAGTTTATTACTTAATTAGGAGTTAACCGTGTAAGGCTCAGATAGGTTGCAAGGCATAATGGGGGATCTTTGTGTCCCTCTCGTATCACTTGAATTGTTATACCTCAAGTTCATGCACCTCTTTTAATTGGAAATTTTCATTAGACTATTAGGTCTGAAAAGAATTTCGAGCATGTAGACTTCAGTTAGTAACTCGCGGGATTGAGCTAACTAACTACTGACACTTTAAGAAAGGGAAAAAAAACTGCATGTATACCATATTCTTTTGTTTTGTCTCTTGCTATCCTCCTCTTCTCTCTTGGGGTGAGATCATCTGGAAACAAGTTTTCATTGATGCAGTTAATTGCTCACAGTATTGAACTATATAAAATTAAATGAAAATAGAGAATAAATTAAAATTGATATAAGGAAAACAAAGAAAGGTTGCATATACATACCATGCTCTTCCTCAATTTTGACTTCTGACATTTTCTTCTTCTGCTTCATCATCTTCTTCTTATCAATGCTTTCATTCTTCTTTATTGAAACTTTCATCAACAATATGCCATCGTTCTCTTCTGATCCCAGCTCGAATATGCATTTATCCCTACTTTCAACTCATTAGCAGCAGCAAATTCAACCCAACTGGTATGCAGACAACTATAATTTCTACTGCCTCCAAATTGAGTTCTTCTGTGCATAACTCGAACCAGCCAGAATCGTCCCTGTGGATCCATCAGGGTCAAATTGTTGTGCTGTCAGCATTTGTTTCACAAAATTCCATTGGTCTATTCTGCAATCATTCATATTACAAGAGATTACTTATCAAGGTATATTTTGACCAGTATGAACTTAGTTTATTACTTAATTAGGAGTTAACCGTGTAAGGCTCAGATAGGTTGCAAGGCATAATGGGGATCTTTGTGTCCCTCTCGTATCACTTGAATTGTTATACCTCCAAGTTCATGCACCTCTTTTAATTGGAAATTTTCATTAGACTATTAGGTCTGAAAAGAATTTCGAGCATGTAGACTTCAGTTAGTAACTCGCGGGATTGAGCTAACTAACTACTGACACTTTAAGAAAGGGAAAAAAAACTGCATGTATACCATATTCTTTTGTTTTGTCTCTTGCTATCCTCCTCTTCTCTCTTGGGGTGAGATCATCTGGAAACAAGTTTTCATTGATGCAGTTAATTGCTCACAGTATTGAACTATATAAAATTAAATGAAAATAGAGAATAAATTAAAATTGATATAAGGAAAACAAAGAAAGGTTGCATATACATACCATGCTCTTCCTCAATTTTGACTTCTGACATTTTCTTCTTCTGCTTCATCATCTTCTTCTTATCAATGCTTTCATTCTTCTTTATTGAAACTTTCATCAACAATCTGCCATTGTTCTCTTCGGATCCCAGTTCGAATATACATTTATCTCCTACTTTCAACTCATTAGCAGCAGCAAATTCAACCCAACTGGTATGCAGACAACTATAATTTCTACTGCCTCCAAATTGAGTTCTTCTGTGCATAACTCGAACCAGCCAGAATCGTCCCTGTGGATCCATCAGGGTCAAATTGTTGTGCTGTCAGCGCATTTGTTTCACAAAATTCCATTGGTCTATTCTGCAATCATTCATATTACAAGAGAGATTACTTATCAAGGTATATTTTGACCAGTATGAACTTAGTTTATTACTTAATTAGGAGTTAACCATGTAAGGCTCAGATAGGTTGCAAGGCATAATGGGGGATCTTTGTGTCCCTCTCGTATCACTTGAATTGTTATACCTCCAAGTTCATGCACCTCTTTTAATTGGAAATTTTCATTAGACTATTAGGTCTGAAAAGAATTTCGAGCATGTGGACTTCAGTTAGTAACTCACAGGATTATAAGTAAATAATTAATAAAGCTTCAAGTACACAAAAGTAATGATTGTATGCATACCAGATTCATTTATTTTCTCTCCTGATGTCTTCCTCTTCCTTTTAGGGATGAGTTCTTATGCAAAAAGTTAAATGAAGTTACATGAATGCAAGTTAATAGGTCACATGACTGAACTATATATAATTAATCAAATAAAAATTAGTAATAAATGATATATACAATGGAAACAAAAGAAAGAATGCATACACATACCATGCTCTTCCTCGATTTTGACTTCTGACATTTTCTTCTTCTGCTTCATCATCTTCTTCTTATCAATGCTTTCATTCTTCTTTATTGAAACTTTCATCAACAATATGCCATCGTTCTCTTCTGATCCCAGCTCGAATATGCATTTATCCCCTAGTTTCAACTCATTAGCAGCAGCAAAATTATTCCAACCAGTAGCTATACTAGTCCTGCTTCCAAATCGAGTTCTGTGCCTAAGTCGAACCTGCCAAGATCGTCCCTTAGGATCCATCAGGGTCAAATTGTTGTACTCTGTCAAGCCATTGGCGGCTCTAAATTCCGCTGGAATATTCTGTATTCATTCATATTATGAGAGAAATTACTCATCAAGAGATATTTTTAACAGCAAGAGTTTAGTTTACTAGTTAATTGAGAGTTACCATGTAAGGATGAACTAGGTTGCAAGGCCGTATGGGGACGTCAAATTTGTTTATCCCTCTTGCAGGACTTGAATTGTATCTCTTCATCCTCTCAGTGTTCCCCGAGTTCATGCATCTCTTAATAGTGGATTCATCTGGAAAAGAATTTCGAGCATGTGGACTTCAGTTAGTAACTCACAGGATTATAAGTAAATAATTAATAAAGCTTCAAGTACACAAAAAGTAATGATTGTATGCATACCAGATTCATTTATTTTCTCTCCTGATGTCTTCCTCTTCCTTTTAGGGATGAGTTCTTATGCAAAAAAGTTAAATGAAGTTACATGAATGCAAGTTAATAGGTCACATGACTGAACTATATATAATTAATCAAATAAAAAATTAGTAATAAATGATATATACAATGGAAACAAAAGAAAGAATGCATACACATACCATGCTCTTCCTCGATTTTGACTTCTGAAATTTTCCTCCTCTGCTTCATCATCTTCTTCGTCAATGCTTTCTTTTGTTTTCCTTCTCATAACCCTCTTTCAGAATATCTAATGCAAGAGATTATTTTCCTTAAATCGCAGAATCACATGCATTACAATAGATAAAGCAAAACCAAGATATACAGTAGGGAAGTTTGAATTTATATATGAAACTCCTCCTCATTGGCAACTTTGATTTTGTTGTCTTGTTTAGTTAGTTAAGCCCACGAGGTTTGCAGAAGAGTTGATCAAAATACAATCAAATAGGAAAAACAATTCTATATATACCAGATTCTTTCTCATTCTCAATATTTTCTTCTGGTGTCTTATTCTTCTTAAGGGTAAATTCATATGGAAACAAGGTTTTCATGGATGCAGGCATAAATGCGTGCTCATGTAAGTTAATAGCTCACGGGATTGAACTAGAAATATATAAATCAAGTAGGAAAAAAAAAAAGCATATAATTATTAAATGGGGGAAAATATGCATACGCAAACCATTCTCTTTCTCGAGTCCGACTTCTAATACTTTCTTCTTTTCCTGCTCCTCCTTTTCAGTACTTTCTCTCTCCCTGTCCCCATCATCATCCTCTTTGAGAACATTAAAATAGAGATACGATGTTAGCTTCTATCAGATAGAAAATCATAAAATCAACTATTAAAAATAGAATAAGCATAAATAAATTAAATTCACATACCAAATTCTTCCTCATCCTCAACTTTGATCACCCTTATCTTCTCCTTCATTTTCTTCTGTTTATTAATATTCTTACTCATCGTATTGATCTTCGCATTTTCGTTAACATTATCATTGTGAGCATCAATTGAAGC
Source organism: Asparagus setaceus (assembly GCA_012295165.1). Classification (NCBI taxonomy): domain Eukaryota; kingdom Viridiplantae; phylum Streptophyta; class Magnoliopsida; order Asparagales; family Asparagaceae; genus Asparagus; species Asparagus setaceus. The sequence continues at coordinate 53,310,085 of CM022704.1, read as the reverse complement.
ATAGGAGGTTATCTCACATGCACTTAAGTCATATACTCTAAACTTGAACAACGCATTTCCTTTATAGCAGAACACTAGGAAGTATCCTTCCTGTAACTTATGTGCACGTATGAATCTTAGCCAGCCATCTCCACTAAAATACATGCAATTCTCTGGGTTATAATCCATATGAACATTGACTTGCCATGATCCCCCATTAGGACTGACTAAGGTAGCTGTTTTTGTTTTGAATTTCTCTTTCACAATCTGCTTGACAAAAGCAGTAGGAAACACCTGTATTCAAACAGTTACAATTATCGAGATGTTGAAAAGGAAAAAGAGAGAGAAAGAGAGAGAGAGAGGATCAAGAGTGAGATAGAGACCAGTTTCTTCGAGAAACCAGGCAAGAGAGGCTTGAAGAAATGGAGATTCTGAAGCCCACCATCTTTCTTCTCCATCTTCACAATGATATGGAATAGAGAATTGGAAAGGTTGCTAGTCAGCGTCTTATGCATATATTTGGATTGTTGGGCCCTTTTACAAGTGGCTGATGAGAAGGCGAGGACAAGTTTCATGAGCATTAATCATTCTGCAATTAAGCAAGTTCCTTTTTTTTAACACAATTAATGTGTGCAGTGTACAATCAATATCCTGTTTTGGGAATTTGATAAGTATTTGGCTTTATTCATGATGCTTAGTTCTTCCGAGAAAAATATCCTGTTCGCACTTCGCGGAATCCAATACGGCATATGGAAATTTACGGCTGTGATATCTCATTTAAATTAGGGTTTATTTTACTATTAGTCCCCATATCTTTCATAGTTTGAAATTAGTCGCCAAAGTCTTCATATTTTGAAATTAGTCATCAAGAGATATTTTTAACAGCAAGAGTTTAGTTTACTAGTTAATTGAGAGTTACCATGTAAGGATGAACTAGGTTGCAAGGCCGTATGGGGATCAAATTTGTTTATCCCTCTTGCAGGACTTGAATTGTATCTCTTCATCCTCTCAGTGTTCCCCGAGTTCATGCATCTCTTAATAGTGGATTCATCTGGAAAAGAATTTCGAGCATGTGGACTTCAGTTAGTAACTCACAGGATTATAAGTAAATAATTAATAAAGCTTCAAGTACACAAAAGTAATGATTGTATGCATACCAGATTCATTTATTTTCTCTCCTGATGTCTTCCTCTTCCTTTTAGGGATGAGTTCTTATGCAAAAAGTTAAATGAAGTTACATGAATGCAAGTTAATAGGTCACATGACTGAACTATATATAATTAATCAAATAAAAATTAGTAATAAATGATATATACAATGGAAACAAAAGAAAGAATGCATACACATACCATGCTCTTCCTCGATTTTGACTTCTGAAATTTTCCTCCTCTGCTTCATCATCTTCTTCTCGTCAATGCTTTCTTTGTTTTCCTTCTCATAACCCTCTTTCAGAATATCTAATGCAAGAGATTATTTTCCTTAAATCGCAGAATCACATGCGTACAATAGATAAAGCAAAAACCAAGATATACAGTAGGGAAGTTTGAATTTATATATGAAACTCCTCCTCATTGGCAACTTTGATTTTTGTTGTCTTGTTTAGTTAGTTAAGCCCACGAGGTTTGCAGAAGAGTTGATCAAAATACAATCAAATAGGAAAAAAACAATTCTATATATACCAGATTCTTTCTCATTCTCAATATTTTCTTCTGGTGTCTTATTCTTCTTAAGGGTAAATTCATATGGAAACAAGGTTTTCATGGATGCAGGCATAAATGCGTGCTCATGTAAGTTAATAGCTCACGGGATTGAACTAGAAATATATAAATCAAGTAGGAAAAAAAGCATATAATTATTAAATGGGGAAAATATGCATACGCAAACCATTCTCTTTCTCGAGTCCGACTTCTAATACTTTCTTCTTTTCCTGCTCCTCCTTTTCAGTACTTTCTCTCCCTGTCCCCATCATCATCCTCTTTGAGAACATTAAAATAGAGATACGATGTTAGCTTCTATCAGATAGAAAATCATAAAATCAACTATTAAAAATAGAATAAGCATAAATAAATTAAATTCACATACCAAATTCTTCCTCATCCTCAACTTTGATCACCCTTATCTTCTCCTTCATTTTCTTCTGTTTATTAATATTCTTACTCATCGTATTGATCTTAGCATTTTGGTAACATTATCATTGTGAGCATCAATTGAAGCATAGGAGGTTATCTCACATGCACTTAAGTCATATACTCTAAACTTGAACAACGCATTTCCTTTATAGCAGAACACTAGGAAGTATCCTTCCTGTAACTTATGTGCACGTATGAATCTTAGCCAGCCATCTCCACTAAAATACATGCAATTCTCTGGGTTATAATCCATATGAACATTGACTTGCCATGATCCCCCATTAGGACTGACTAAGGTAGCTGTTTTTGTTTTGAATTTCTCTTTCACAATCTGCTTGACAAAAGCAGTAGGAAACACCTGTATTCAAACAGTTACAATTATCGAGATGTTGAAAAGGAAAAAGAGAGAGAGAGAGGATCAAGAGTGAGATAGAGACCAGTTTCTTCGAGAAACCAGGCAAGAGAGGCTTGAAGAAATGGAGATTCTGAAGCCCACCATCTTTCTTCTCCATCTTCACAATGATATGGAATAGAGAATTGGAAAGGTTGCTAGTCAGCGTCTTATGCATATATTTGGATTGTTGGGCCCTTTTACAAGTGGCTGATGAGAAGGCGAGGACAAGTTTCATGAGCATTAATCATTCTGCAATTAAGCAAGTTCCTTTTTTTTTTTTTAACACAATTAATGTGTGCAGTGTACAATCAATATCCTGTTTTGGGAATTTGATAAGTATTTGGCTTTATTCATGATGCTTAGTTCTTCCGAGAAAAATATCCTGTTCGCACTTCGCGGAATCCAATACGGCATATGGAAATTTACGGCTGTGATATCTCATTTAAATTAGGGTTTATTTTACTATTAGTCCCCCATATCTTTCATAGTTTGAAATTAGTCGCCAAAGTCTTCATATTTTGAAATTAGTCATCTAAATTTTTTAAGGACCTGTTTGTTTGCATGGAAATAGCTAAGAAGTAAAGGTTATTTTTGCTACTTCTGAGCAAAAAATTATGTTTGTTTCCTCTACTTCCTTAAATGCTGATGTGGCATCTATATGACACCTTTATTTCCTAGATTTTCTCATGCTTTGAGGGCTTATAAATAGAGCTGAACCAGATGAAGAGTGGGGTCCACATGAAAGTAGGGATTCTCAAGAACAATTAAAATTCTAATAATTGATACTCTCATAACTAATAAAATCTCAAGTGACACTCTGACCATTGCTTCAGTTTGAACTTTAATATTTCTGTAAAAACATAATATGGTCATACATTTCATGAAAGTTAGATTAGCTGTTCAACATATGCGTCATGTTCCACTACTCCTAGTAAAAATCAGTGATCGAGTTGGTGTGATCTTCCCAATTTGATGGTTTATATGGGCCATTTTTGCACATCAGACCTCTTAAATTAAAAAGAATCATATTTATACTAAGGGGTTTTATTTTAGGAGAATTTTTTGAAAGAGACCGATTTTAAAAAATATTTAGCAAAAATGGCCGTTTTGCTAAATATTTAGCAAAATTGTCCTCTTTTTGGCCAGCTCACCAAGGTTGGCCAATAAGATGTCGATTTTGCAAAATATGGAAATCAAAATACACGGGACTACTAGTCCCGTGTGTTTAGCGCTCGCTAATCGCACTCTAAACACCACACAGAAAACCCACGGGACTAGTAGTCCCGTGGGTTTTCTTGAGCACTTGCATACTCTCCTTGAGCTTTCTCGTTAAAGTACCACTTTACAAGGTAGTTGGCTGTATTAAATTTCACTAGCTTGAATTTGACCCGATTCTTGATTGACCGTTCACGTATAGCAAAAACCAACGCTTCCTTATTCTCAAATAGGTCTCCTCATCGATTCCTTCAATTGCACACTACATGCTATCAAGTCGTTCCTCTTCTTCAATATGTTAAGAATCACCACCTGCATCCTCATCCTCTTCTACAATAGAACTAATTGGTAAATTATCCGTAACATTACCTGAAGCGTTGTGGAACATATCACTTGACGTTGCACAATGGGAAGACCCGTTTAAATGTTGTAGTTGAGTCCATGTCATTTCACTCGAGTCATTTTCTAAGTGCACGGCACTTGGAGATGAAATGAATTCGCTCGAGTTAATTTCTAAGTCAAGCATGCGGGAGAACTCTCCTGGAGCAATCGAAACTTGGGCAACACCGGATATTAGAAATTTTCAATGAACAACTAGATTAAGATTTGGTTTTTCGCAAGTTGTATCATGTCAATCATTTCTTGATCATTGGTGATCTCTACAGCAATTAATTTTTTTCATTTATCGGACAATTACAGAAGACCTTAGTTGCATACTCTCCATGATTAATTCTAGTAGCTCTGTATATTTGCTCCATTATTTTATCGAAGTTGCAATTTCTAGATAACATAAATATTTTTCTAGATCCTCCCTCGTATATATGCATATTATTCATTCCAACGCTCAGTTTCCCATTGAATAAGTAAATAACGGGTATTTCATTCGCCATCGAACTGAAATATTAACATTCATCATATGCAAATTATCTATATTATTCATAAATTAAATTTTATATATCTTATTTCTAGTTAAACCGTAGTTGAAAGACCATCTATATCAAATTTAATCTATCAAATTTTAACCGAATCATATTGTTTATCAAAATTGAAAAAATATTCTAAATATAGGATTATTTCCAAACTACAATTGTAACTAAAAAATAGATAGAAAATTATACAAAAATAGAAAACTTTACCTTGATGAAGAGTTGAAGTTCTTCAGAGTCGGAGAGGTTAGGCAGTTGGAGTTCAACAATGTGGAGTGAATCAAGAGAGAACTTTTGGGAAGATCCTCGGTTTGGTTTTGGAGAGAAGGAGAGAGAAAATTGAGGGAGAATGAGGTGATGTGGGAGAGGATGAATGGGGTGGGGGAGAGAGATTGGGAGAGAGAGAGAGATTGGGAGAGAGTTGAGTGAGTGATTTGAGGGATTTGAGGGAGAGAACGGGATGCGAGAAGTGGAGAGCGGATGTGCCCTAATTTTTGGAGTCACGGTAGGTATTTATAGGCCGACAAATACATGGGCATTAATCATTCTGCAATTAAGCAAGTTCCTTTTTTAACACAATTAATGTGTGCAGTGTACAATCAATATCCTGTTTTGGGAATTTGATAAGTATTTGGCTTTATTCATGATGCTTAGTTCTTCCGAGAAAAATATCCTGTTCGCACTTCGCGGAATCCAATACGGCATATGGAAATTTACGGCTGTGATATCTCATTTAAATTAGGGTTTATTTTACTATTAGTCCCCCATATCTTTCATAGTTTGAAATTAGTCGCCAAAGTCTTCATATTTTGAAATTAGTCATCTAAATTTTTTAAGGACCTGTTTGTTTGCATGGAAATTGCTAAGAAGTAAAGGTTATTTTTGCTACTTCTGAGCAAAAAATTATGTTTGTTTCCTCTACTTCCTTAAATGCTGATGTGGCATCTATATGACACCTTTATTTCCTAGATTTTCTCATGCTTTGAGGGCTTATAAATAGAGCTGAACCAGATGAAGAGTGGGATCCGCTTGAAATTAGGGATTCTCAAAAACAATTAAAATCCTAATAATTGATACTCTCATAACTAATCAAATCTCAAATGATATTCTCGCCAGCGCTTCAATTCGAACTTTAATATTTCTGTAAAAACATAATATGGTCATACACTTCATGAAAGTTAGATTAGCAGTTCAACATATATGTGTCACTTTCACATTCCACTACTCCTAGTAAAATCAGCGATCAAGTTGGTATGATCGTTCCAATTTGATGGTTTATATGGGTCATTTTTGCACATCAGACCTCTTAAATTAAAAGAATCATATTTATACTAAGGGTTTATTTTAGGAGAATTTTTGAAAGAGACCGATTTTAAAAAATATTTAGCAAAAATGGCCGTTTTGCTAAATATTTAGCAAAATCGTCCTCTTTTTGGCCAGCTCACCAAGGTTGGCCAATAAGATGTCGATTTTGCAAAATATGGAAATCAAAATACACGGGACTACTAGTCCCGTGTGTTTAGCGCTTCATGTCGCACTCTAAACACCACCAGAAAACCACGGGACTAGTAGTCCCGTGGGTTTTCTTGAGCACTTGCATACTCTCCTTGAGCTTTCTCGTTAAAGTACCACTTTACAAGGTAGTTGGCTGTATTAAATTTCACTAGCTTGAATTTGACCCGATTCTTGATTGACCGTTCACGTATAGCAAAAACCAACGCTTCCTTATTCTCAAATAGGTCTCCTCATCGATTCCTTCAATTGCACACTGCATGCTATCAAGTCGTTCCTCTTCTTCAATATGTTAAGAATCACCACCTGCATCCTCATCCTCTTCTACAATAGAACTAATTGGTAAATTATCCGTAACATTACCTGAAGCGTTGTGGAACATATCACTTGACGTTGCACAATGGGAAGACCCGCTTAAATGTTGTAGTTGAGTCCATGTCATTTCACTCGAGTCATTTTCTAAGTGCACGGCACTTGGAGATGAAATGAATTCGCTCGAGTTAATTTCTAAGTCAAGCATGCGGGAGAACTCTCCTGGAGCAATCGAAACTTGGGCAACACCGGATATTGGAAATTTTCAATGAATAACTAGATTAAGATTTGGTTTTTCGCAAGTTGTATCATGTCAATCATTTCTTGATCATTGGTGATCTCTACAGCAATTAATTTTTTACATTTATCGGACAATTACAGAAGACCTTAGTTGCATACTCTCCATGATTAATTCTAGTAGCTCTGTATATTTGCTCCATTATTTTATCGAAGATGCAATTTCTAGATAACATAAATATTTTTCTAGATCCCCCCTCGTATATATGCATATTATTCATTCCAACGCTCAGTTTCCCATTGAATAAGTAAATAACGGGTATTCCATTCGCCATCGGAACTGAAATATTAACATTCATCATATGCAAATTATCTATATTATTCATAAATTAAATTTTATATATCTTATTTCTAGTTAAACCGTAGTTGAAAGACCATCTATATCAAATTTAATCTATCAAATTTTAAGAATCATATTGTTTATCAAAATTGAAAAAATATTCTAAATATAGGATTATTTCCAAACTACAATTGTAACTAAAAAATAGATAGAAAATTATACAAAAATAGAAAATTTTACCTTGATGAAGAGTTGAAGTTCTTCAGAGTCGGAGAGGTTAGACAGCGTTGGAGTTCAACAATGTGGAGTGAATCAAGAGAGAACTTTTGGGAAGATCCTCGGTTTGGTTTTGGAGAGAAGGAGAGAGAAAATTGAGGGAGAATGAGGTGATGTGGGAGAGGATGAATGGGGTGGGGGAGAGAGATTGGGAAAGAGAGAGAGATTGGGAGAGAGTTGAGTGAGTGATTTGAGGGATTTGAGGGAGAGAACGGGATGCGAGAAGTGGAGAGCGGATGTGCCCTAATTTTTGGGTACGACTGGGTATTTATAGGCCCGACAAATACATGGGACTACTAGTCCTGCGTATTTGCTGGGCCGACAAAGGCAGAGTCATTTTTGCTAAATATTTTTCAAAATGGGTCTCTTTCAAAAAAGTTATTTATTTTATCCCCATTCTTTTACTCTTATTTACTTTTGAACCCACATGTCTTTATACATTGAAACATCCAGCCTTACTTTTTATAAATCAAAAGTTCATGTTAATGCACTATTTAACGTATTATGAACAGTCATAATTCAATCTAAATCTAAAATATTTCACAATTAATTTGTTAGAGTGTATAGTATTGGTTAAATTGCTATAATAAAGTACTGCTTCCGCTACTTTAAACAAAATAAGAAATAAACGCAAAAAATACTACTTCCCCTACTTCCTACTTTATCATTTTAGAAGTCACTTCTTCGATCTACTCCCTACTTTCAAGACTTCTGTAAATCCAAATGGAAAGTGTATTGAAAATTTACCATCCAAACTATTACCATAGATGGGCTAATGGTTAGCCAAGAAAATATAGTTACCAAATTACCATGATGAAATAAATCACCTATCCAATTTTAGTTTTTTCCCCTCTATCTCATTTCCCGCTTCAATTTATTAGAAAGGGGAATTATTTTCCTAAATTAACGCCTGAATCAACCATGGCCAATACCATGCACAAGGTATATCTGGTATAGCACCTTATAAGTGTCTATTCGTTTGCATGGAAATAGTCATAAAGTAACAGAAATAGAAGCTACTTTTTCTATTTCTGCCCCAAAAGTCTCGTTTGTTTCTTTTGAAAAGTTACTTCTTCTACTCCCGAGATGCTTATATGGCACTCCTATCTCCCAAAAAAATTCAGCTTGTAAGCAGCTTGGAACTAGGGAAAACAAGTGTGGGTTACATATTAGGGGGTGTTTGGTTGGGCTATTTTATAGAAATGTTTTCTATAAAAATCTGACAATGGTAGTTTGGTAAATAAATATTTTCTGTACATTTCTATAAACCTTGTTTGGTTCCAAAAAAATTTATAGAAAAGTTTTCTATAAAGTACTCAAAAGTACCCAAATTTATAGAAATCAACTTCCACTCAAAATGGAAGGAAATCACCAATAAATCTGACAACACAAATATTAAAATAATAAAACTTCACCCATACCCTATTTTCCACTCCAAATTTTCTTGTTTTGAACTAAACAAACAAACCTTTATAGAAAACTTGACATTTCTATAAAGTAAGGGGCCCATTTTCTTATTTTGAACCAAACAAATAAAATGTCAAAACAAGAAAACTTGTACTTTTGACTTCTCAAAACTTTTCTCAAAATTTTTCAAGAAATACAAGGAAATGTTTTTGAGTGGAAAACATTTCTTGAAATTTCAAGAAAATGAACCAAACACCCCTTAAGATATGCATATACGAAAAATTAGGGATTCTTAGATATCACCTAGAACCGCAAGCCTCTCTATCCCATTTATTTTTAAGCTAACATTTTTTTCAAACAATTTTCCATGTAGTTAGTTGTGATTGGTAATTGTTGTAAATCGGTTCTTGATACGTGTGCGCGTATTTGGTTTCTTTTATGTACTCATCGTGTAGAATAATTTTGGATATATGTCAGGAAGAAGTTTATTATTATTATCAAAATTTTAGTATTCTGGTTTTAATTGTATAATATAATTCATATTATTTCTGAGCAATGATTTTAACTATTATCCAAACAAAAGAAGTAAATGAAGAGAAAAAAATAGTATCATTTTGCCTACTTCCAAAATATGCGAAACAAAAAAAAAAAAAACCACCACTTCCTACTTCAAAATTTGGAACTTATTTTTTAATTTACTTGTTGCTTCTCATACTTCCTCTAATCCAAAGGGGCCCTAAGACTCTATATTATAGTTAGGGGTGGAAATGAACCAAATAATTAATAAACTGTTAGGTTATTATTCGTCGGATATTCGGTCATATTCTACTCAATAGTTCATTTAATTATAAACGAATAATTTTTAGTATTAGGCTCATGTTTAATAGAATTTAACCAAAGGTATATTCAATTCGGTTGATTATTAAATATTCGTTTATATTTTACATTTTATTCCTCTAAGTTTAATTTATCATAGAATATTTTTCTTTTAAAGTTGTACTTGAGATATTTACCATATCTATGTATATCATAATAAAATATCTATTAGAAATAAATAGAAATAAATTCTTATGCAAACTTTAGCTTAGATTACATTTTAAGTTGCTAAAATAGTTTGATAGAAAATGAATTCATGTAGATATAAAATCTATAATGAGATGTTTTCATTTATATTATTACATTATATTAATTCTTATGTTAATATTACTATTGATAAATATATAAATTAATAATTTATAAATATATGAATTTTATAATATTAGTAGTAAGATATCATAATAATTTTATAATTTTAGTGCTACGTTATCATAATAATCATTTAGTATTTATGCAACATGTAAAAGGAAAATAAAACAAATATTATACCAAAATGGGATTGAACACCTAACCTCATATTCAAAATGCTAGGGCCTTAACCAAATGTAACAAATATTCATGAATAATTACCGAATAGCTAATTAATATACCGAATCGAATTTATAGATATTCAATCAAATTCATTCGTTTCCACCCCTAATTATAGTATTAATACGCCACTAAACCGACCACATGGCAAGAATTCCCATATTTGTATCCCTGCCCAAAACTCCTCATACCTAAAACAAATATCCATATAAGCTCCAAGCCGCACGGCTTGTTCGTTTTGGCCAAATTTTGCCAAACCGAATCGAATTGCCTATCATTCAAAACCAACCGAACCGATTCAATCGCCCGTTCTGCCTGGTTTGTTGGTTTTCACTTGGGTACAATTCTCTTGCACTATGTGCATCAATCGAGGAGAAAAATCAAGAAAATGTTAGAATCAACATTAGGGTTTAAGTTTCTTACCTCCAAAGTGGATTGGTTAAAAGTAGAAGAAGCGAATAGAGAATAGAGAGGTAGAGAACTAGAGATGATGAGAAGCCCTAGAATTAGAGAGGACACCGTTGTCGGGGTATTTCGTTGCCATTAGGTTGCGTGAGAGAAAAAGATATTAGGCTACTGCGAAGCAACTCTATATGAACTATGACGGGTCGGGTTTAAGTGGATGCGGATAGTGATTAGAATGGGTAACACAATTGTTCAGCCCGGGCGGTTCGTTGAAAACTTCAAACCGACCCGAACCGAACTCTAGTTAAAACCGAACCGAACTGTCAAACTTCGGCCGGTTCGGTCGGTTTGTTCGGTTTGAACCGAACTATGCTCACCCCTACATATAAGAAAATTTTTGTTTGTTAAAATTGAATTAAAACTTAAAACCCTCTCTTCTCCCTATATATTTGCTTATTTTGAACTAAACAAACAAACCTTTATAGAAAACTTGACATTTCTATAAAGTAAGGGGCCCATTTTCTTATTTTGAACCAAACAAATAAAATGTCAAAACAAGAAAACTTGTACTTTTGACTTCTCAAAACTTTTCTCAAAATTTTTCAAGAAATACAAGGAAATGTTTTTGAGTGGAAAACATTTCTTGAAATTTCAAGAAAATGAACCAAACACCCCTTAAGATATGCGTATACCGAAAAATTAGGGATTCTTAGATATCACCTAGAACCGCAAGCCTCTCTATCCCATTTATTTTTAAGCTAACATTTTTTTCAAACAATTTTCCATGTAGTTAGTTGTGATTGGTAATTGTTGTAAATCGGTTCTTGATACGTGTGCGCGTATTTGGTTTCTTTTATGTACTCATCGTGTAGAATAATTTTGGATATATGTCAGGAAGAAGTTTATTATTATTATCAAAATTTTAGTATTCTGGTTTTAATTGTATAATATAATTCATATTATTTCTGAGCAATGATTTTAACTATTATCCAAACAAAAGAAGTAAATGAAGAGAAAAAATAGTATCATTTTGCCTACTTCCAAAATATGCGAAACAAAAAAAAAAAACCCACCACTTCCTACTTCAAAATTTGGAACTTATTTTTTAATTTACTTGTTGCTTCTCATACTTCCTCTAATCCAAAGGGGCCCTAAGACTCTATATTATAGTTAGGGGTGGAAATGAACCAAATAATTAATAAACTGTTAGGTTATTATTAGTCGGATATTCGGTCATATTCTACTCAATAGTTCATTTAATTATAAACGAATAATTTTTAGTATTCGGCTCATGTTTAATAGAATTTAACCAAAGGTATATTCAATTCGGTTGATTATTAAATATTCGTTTATATTTTACATTTTATTCCTCTAAGTTTAATTTATCATAGAATATTTTTCTTTTAAAGTTGTACTTGAGATATTTACCATATCTATGTATATCATAATAAAATATCTATTAGAAATAAATAGAAATAAATTCTTATGCAAACTTTAGCTTAGATTACATTTTAAGTTGCTAAAATAGTTTGATAGTGTAGGGCTATGGACTGAACCGCCGAGAAACCACCACAAACGGAAAGCCAAAACACAATAAAAGAGTAAAGACACGAGATTTACGTGGTTCGCAAGTTGCCTACGCCCACGGGTAAGGAGGGGATTTTCACTAATAGAAAGAGAGAATACAAATTAGGATTACAAGTTCTCACAAAGAAACCCTAAAACAAACCTCTCAATCTCTCAAAGATCTCCTCTCCAAATATGCACAAAACTCTCTCAAAGGTCGCTCCAAAACGTGCTTAAAACTTACCCTAACAATCGTTAGGGTTATTTATAGCCTCTAAACGAATTGGGTTTAAAACCAAATCCTAATTAGACCCGCTGACCGCCTTGCATTAGTCGACTACAACTCATATTAGTCGACTAATGAATCAGATTAGTCGACTATAATACGATTAGTCGACTACTCGCACTCCAACACGTAAATACACCTTTCTCGTTGCGATGCAGTAGTCGACTACAACTTATATTAGTCGACTACTCGTTCCGGCCAAAACTTGCTTTTTCTGCTCACAGTTGTAGTCGACTACAATGCCTAGTAGTCTAATTATCAACCCGAAAACCTGCCTTGTGCATGTTTTGTGCATGTTCTACAATTCTCCACCTCGTACATCATTTGATTCACCTCAAATTTTGGGCCGAACACCGAAGAACACCAAGAACATCTAGAGAGATCACCATCACCAATCCAGCCAATCCAATCGCCACTACACCGCTGTCGCTTACGCATCTCTCCACCGGATCAAGCTCATCGTAGTTCACCTCAAATCATCTCCACCTTGCCCATTACCGCTCAAGGGCCATGCCCTCTTGGGCGGATCAACACGAAGTGATATGAAGCAAGTCTAAGCAATGCTTAAACTTACTACCTGTGACCACCTTGGTTAACATGTCCGTGGGATTCTCATTCGTGTGCACCTTCATAAGAGAAATATCACCTTCCTCAATGACATCCCGCACAAAATGATACCTGACATCGATATGCTTGGTACGAGCATGATGAACCTGATTCTTCGCCAAGTGAATTGCACTCATTGACTGTCACACCACAAGTTCACGTTTTCCTGCTCAATCCCCAAATCGTCTAGAAGACCCCACAACCACAATGCTTCCTTCACTCCCTCTGCCATGGCCATGTACTTTACCAGTAGAAAAGCCATCAGAGTCTGTGAACATCGATCGCCAACTAACCGGAGCTCCATGTATCTTAAATACATAACCAGTAGTAGATCGCCATCTATCTAGATCGCCCGCATAATCAGAGTCTACAAACCCGTCAATCTGACATGTTTCTCCACCAAAACACAGACCGTGATCAATCGTATTCTTTAAGTACCGAGGACCCACTTCACGCTTCCGCTTTCCGGATTCGCCATGAATCTATCGACCACACTAACCGCCAGGAAATATCTCAGGCGGTACACACCATTGCATACATTAAACCGCCAACCGCACTAGCATAGGGAACACGCCCATGTGCTTCTTCCACAGAGGGAGATTGATTACCGAGAAAGCCTAAAGTGTGGAGCCAATGGAGTCACCACCGACTTAGCACTTTGCATCCCGAACCTCGCGATCACCGCTCTATGTAGCCCTTCGACTCAAGAACAATCGTCGATTAGCGGCTCTCTTCTAATCTCCATACCCGGTATTTTCCTAGCGGCACCCATGTCCTTCATCTCAACTCTTCACCAAGTTGAGATTTCAACCTATCTATCTCCACCGCTCTTAGAAGCAATAAGCATGTCATCCACATACAAAAGAAGATAGATAAAATTACCTCCGCAAGCTCCAATGTAAACACAACAATCATGATCGCCGAAAACCCATGCTTCAAAGATGAAGAAGTCAAATCGCTTGTACCCTGCCGGGAGATTGCTTTAATCCATACAAGGACTTCCTCAAACGACACACATGATTCTCCTTATCCTCAACCTTGTAGCCCTCAAGGTTGATGCATGTAGATCTCTTCATCCAAGTCTCCGCAAGAAGGCGTTTTAACATCGAAGTTGATCCACTCAAAATTTTAACAATATCAAAAATTTGGCGGAAAAATTATTATCTAGAATTTTTCTTTACATGCGTGATTTTAGTCTTAGTTTTTAGAATGATAATTACATAAAAGAGAGCCATCAAATCCTCACTATAATTTCTTCTGTTCAATGTTTTTGATTCTTTAGAAACATTCCTAAATATACAATTTCTTAGATTTACGTAAAAATTATTTTAATTATTGTTTTACTTATTGTGATTATCTGTCCTACCTATTTCCAATTTTCGGGCTCTTTTTATTGCAAGATTGAATTCAGTGTGAAGTACTTTGGATTCATCAAGTCGGAATTTTATTTTTTATTTAGAAATAATTTGATAACTTGCTTTTCAATAAAAATTTTCCTCCTCATTAGGTATTAGTTAAAGAAATTTCTTCTAAAAAGTCGTCATTGATAAATTGTATTGTTTCTTTTATTATGCATTTTATTAATTATAGGAAAGTTTCTAGTTTGAGTTGATTTGATTCTTCACATCCAAAATTCCCAGATTATTTATTATATCTAGTTATGAATTATTTTTATTTAGCATATCTCAATTCATTTATTATTTGCCCTAATAATTCCTGATTTACGCTTTTTGCAGGCCTTAATTCAATGTGAAATGTCTTTAGGTTCCCTTCACTTGATGTATTCTTCTTCTATCTCTTCTTAAGAACTCTCACTTGTGAAACACGTAAAAATATATAATTTGTGTAATAAATTTTTGTTGTAGGAGTAATAAAGAGCAAAAAGATAAATACTAAAAGTTAAGGGATTTTATGTATTTTTAGGTTCAAAGGGTTATGTTTGCCAAATCTAGACTTTCCAGTTCGAGATGTTTGCATTTTCCAAATTTTACGGGCCTCTTTGTAATTTTTTATTTTCAGGCATTATTTGTAATTTTTAGAATTTTTCGGGTAAAATAGTCATGGGTTTCAGTTTTGGGGTTGGGTGCTAAAAGTTTTAAGCATATTGGGGATTTTCTGAGAATATTCTATTGAGAGTAATTTTATCATTTAACCACACATTGATTAAAGGGTTAGCTTTGAGGGTTTTCTGTAAAAATTTATTGGAATTTTAGTTAGAGTTTTAAACTCTTTTGGGGAGTTTAATACAAAATGCTGAAAAATATTGGGGGTTTACTATAATTTACCCTATTTAAAAATGTCGACAGGTAAGGCATAGTTCGTAATTTATTTTCCGTGAAAATCTCTCTCACATTTCCCGGCTAAATAGGTAAGATGGTTGAGAGGTCTTCCACACCCAAAACGGTAATTAACCCAGCGTTTGTTAGGTAAGAAGGATATTTTAAGATACTAGTTTTTATGCGATGCAATGCAAGTGGTTAAATATTAAAATAAATTAATTTTTATTTACTTCATTTTCTCATTAAAAAGGCACTACGTTTAGGGATAAATATTTTAACTTTCTCATAAAAAGACACTAAATTGAATCCTAGGAATTGTATTCCTATCAAAGCATGGTCATGGATAAATATTTTTAAATAAAGGCACTAAATTGAATCCTAGGAATTGTATTCCTATCAAAGCACGGTTATGGATAAATATTTTTAAATAAAGGCACTAAATTGAATTCTAGGAATTCTATTCCTATCAAAGCACGGTTATGGATAAATATTTTTAAAAATATTTTCCTCATAAAAGGGTACTAAATTAAATTCTATTTCTACAACTTTGTATCCTTATCTTCATACTCATTTTATCCACAACTTCCTCTTACTTAATGGATTAGTATTTGAACCAAAGGGTATTTTTGTCTACGAAAGATTTTCTTGAACTCGTGCTTTTAAAGGAGTATGATACAAATAAAGAAAGAAATAGATTTTATGATTGGTTACTGCAAATTAAGTTATTTTAACCTATCAATACTACATATATATTTTTTAATTTCCTTTAAAAGTTAAACAATTTAAACTATCCAAATTATGATCTTTCGCCTAATTTCTACTGTCTTTCCTTTTGAATTTGCATATGAACAAAACTTCCATAAATTTTAATTTTCTTTCCTTTAAAACCTCGACATTGAAAATATGTTGAAGAAATATGGGTAGTTCGATCTTCTAGAGATCTCGATATCATATGACTACAACAAGAAGCTTGAGCCAACTCGTAAAGATTAGTGAAATAGCTGGAGTAGTCAAGGATCATCGGAGTCTTATGTATGCTATGAGCTATACAAGACCATAATATATAGCTCTTACTATTGGGATGCTTAGCGGGTTTACCAAATCTGAAAAATCTTATTTGGATGCTATTGAAAGAGTAATGAGGTACTCAAAAGGAACGATGAATCTAGGTTTGTTATTTTCAGATATCCTGAAACTATACAAGGCTTCTCAGATGCCAATTGGTGCTCTGAACCAAATGAGTGTAGATCTACAAGAGGATTTGTATTTACTATGAGAGGTACAATAGTCTCATGGAAATCTAAGAAGCGGAACAATTGTTGATCATCCACAGTGGAGTTTTATGCTCTGTCTACAGAAAGAGATGAGGCTGAGTGGCTCAGAAGCCTCATCAGAGACCTTCCATTAAAAGAACTGCAAGGAGTGGTGATTACTATCTATTGTGGTAATCAGGCAACGAGTGCTATGGCAGCAAACTCACTGTTCAACAGAAAGAATCGGACATTTCGTCTGGAGCATGGTTACCTCAATGAGTTAATCAATCATAGAGTCATCTTAGTGATCGACGTTTGTTCTCTTGAGAATGTTGTCACCCTATGATGAAATGTCTAAAGAAAGATTTGATGGAGAAAATGTCTGCTAGAATGGTTCTTAAAGCTATGTAACTTTTACTTTTATTTTCATATAATCGAGCTATTAGTTCAAAGCTTAGGCATTAATAATAAGATATTGGTCAAAAATAACAATGAAATTTGTGGTTATCCTACTATGTGGAGATTGATTTTAAAACGAGACTTAGAAGTCTCACCGGTCATAACACCATCATCCTTGGGCCTTAGCAATCATGGATTTCTCATCAAAGGTAACATCCTGGCGATCACGAACTTTGAATCTTCCGTACACCAAAGGCGATAGCCTTTACGCCCTTGCATATCCCAAGAATATTGCCTTCTTGGCCTCGCGTCAAGCTTTCCCTCGTTGGCGTGATAGTAGGCGGTACATCCAGAAAATTCGAGCCTATCATAATCGCATGCTCCGACCACACCCTATAGGGTGTATCACCATCAATGTCGAATGTGGTGAGCGGTTCACAATGTAACAAGGCTGTAGCCAGCTTACGCCCACCATTCGTTGCCCAATCACGCATAAGATCGCATACTCACGCCTTTTCCGCGGTGTTGAGTTCGATCTCTCGCGACCCCATACGCTGTGGTGTAGACCTGGTGTCGGTTGTCGAACAATTCCCTCGATCCGCAGAACTCCTTGAAAGCACCATCGTATACTGCATGCGTTATCGGATCTGGCGTCTTCAATTTCTTTCTGTCTGTTCTCAACCATTGTTCTCCACTTCTTGAATGTCTCGAACACCTCATTCTTATGCTTGGAAAGTAAATCCAAGCATACCTAGAATAATCATCTATAAATGAGACATAATACACGGAACCACCCTTGGAAGTTATGCGGCCGGACCCCAAACGTCCGTGTGCACATAATCTAGTATCCTCGCTCTTAGACTTGCTTCAGCCCGAACCACGTGTGACTTTCCATACACACAATCCTGCAAAAATCCATCTTTGGGTTCCTTGATTCTTATTGGACCCTCTTACAAAGTAGAACTAGACCCTTCTCGACATATGCCCAAGCCGCCTATGCCATAACCGTGTGTGCTCACATGGGTCTCCACCACTTCCTCCGGTTCCAACCATGCATCTCCGTCACCGTGGTACTGCGAGAGTATATAGATTACCGTGGCGAACACCCTTCATCACTACTAAGGAACCACGAACAACCTTCTTCACTCCGTTTTCCGTCACAATCCGCAACCACCGGAGTCCAAAGCACCAAGCGAGATAAGATTCTTCCGCAAGTCGGAACATGCCTCACATCCGTCAAGGTTGAACCACTCCATCATGCATCTTGATTTTGATATTACCTAGCCCCTTGTTTTACAAGCATGGTTATTCCCCATCAATACAGTTCCCCATCAATGCCTCGTAGGTAGTAAACCACTTCCTATTTGGACACATATGGTAAGAGCAACCGAGAATCAAGTATCCACTTCCGGAGATCTCCTCGCCACGCGTGGCGACATAGCATTCCTTATCGCTCCCTTCCTCGGCACGTGCTTCGCTTCTTCCTTGCCCTCTCCTCTCGGTCTTGTTGTTGTTCTTCTTTCCACCTACTCTCTTATTTGGACGATCGACTTTGAAATGCCCACTTCACCGCGCTTGAAACATCCTTTTCCCGCAAGAGGTCTTGATTTAGATCTAGACTTTCCTCCCTTGCCTTTTCCTCGCTCATTGCTCCTTCCTCTTGCAAACAATCCTGCGCTTGTTCCTTGTTACCGCCGGTGGCCATGTCACTAGTTGCAATCTTCAGAAGATCGTCGCTAGAAGTGCCGTTCTAGTCTCATCCATCTTCAAATTTTCTCCCACAAGCCTCGGTGTTTGCTTGGGGTTCTCATAAGACTTGGCGAGCGAGAGTAGTAGAAGCGCTTGATCCTCGTCTCCTACTTTAACATCTATGTCTTTCAAATCTGATATGATCCTATCAAACTTGTTGATGTGTTCAGGATTGATAAGCCCTCCTCCATCTTGCAAGTATACAATTTGGATTTTAAGTAGATCCGGTTAGTTAGACTCTTAGTCATGAAGGTACCCTCTAACTTCTTCCACCGCAGCATGTTCCTCTCCATCTACCAAGAAAGCTACATCCCTCTCGAGGCATAGGATGTCGGCGCTGGTGCTTCGGATCCAACTCCTCCCAATCCTCATCGGACATATCCTTGTTCTTCTTCTCCTTTCCATCCAAAGTCTTGTGCAATTTTTGCGAAATTAGAAAGTTTTTCATCGCATCCTCCAATAAGAAAAATCGTTCTTCCCATTGAACTTTTCAATCTCGAATTTTCCCACTTTGGTGATTCTTGGTTGGCGCCATCCTCTGTTTGTCTTCGTGAATCCGCTTCTCTCAGAATCACCGAACACCCCTCAAATTAGAAATTACACCACTTCCAATCTGAACAATAGCTCGATACCAATTGTAGAAGCGGACCGCTGGGCTTACGTCGAGAAAACACCACAAGCGAAAGCCAAAACACAATAAAGAGTAAAGACACGAGATTTCGTGGTTCGGCAGTTGCCTACGTCCACGGGGTAAGGAGGGGGGATTTTCACTAATAGAAAGAGAGAATACAAATTAGGATTACAAGTTCTCACAAAGAAACCCTAAAAATAAACCTCTCAATCTCTCAAAAGATCTCCTCTCCAAAGATGCACAAAACTCTCTCAAAGGCTCCAAAGCGTGCTTAAAACTTACCCTAACAATCGGGTTAGGGGTTATTTATAACCTCTAAGCAATTGGGTTTAAAACCAAATCCTAATTGACCCGTTTTAATGCTCTTTAGATTAGTAGACTACAACTCATATTAGTCGACTAATGAGCTGTAGATTAGTCGACTACAACTCATATTAGTCGACTACAACTCATATTAGTCGACTACAACTCATATTAGTCGACTACAACTCATATTAGTCGACTACAACTCATATTAGTCGACTACAACTCATATTAGTCGACTACAACTCATATTAGTCGACTACAATGCCTAGTAGTGACTAAACTGGCTTGCTGTATGTTTTTGTGCATGTTCTCTGAGATAGAAAATGAATTCATGTAGATATAAAATCTATAATGAGATGTTTTACGCTTCTATATTATTACATTATATTAATTCTTATGTTAATATTACTATTGATAAATATATAAATTAATAATTTATAAATATATGAATTTTATAATATTAGTAGTAAGATATCATAATAATTTTATAATTTTAGTACTACGTTATCATAATAATCATTTAGTATTTATGCAACATGTAAAAGGAAAATAAAACAAATATTATACCAAAATGGGATTGAACACCTAACCTCATATTCAAAATGCTAGTGCCTTAACCAAATGTAACAAATATTCATGAATAATTACCGAATAGCTAATTAATATACCGAATCGAATTTATAGATATTCAATCAAATTCGATTCGTTTCCACCTAATTATAGTATTAATACGGTGCCACTAAACCGACCACATGGCAAGAATTCCCATATTTGTATCCCTGCCCAAAAACTCCGCACGAAACAAATATCCATATAAGAAAATTTTTGTTTGTTAAAATTGAATTAAAAACTTAAAAACCCTCTCTTCTCCCTATATATTTGCTTATTACCCATTTTATTTGTTAAATAATATTTGTTTGTTAAAAACTGAAATAAAAACTGAAAAAGCCTAACGGAGGGAAAAAGGAAAAACTGAATTTAGTTAACATTTAATATTTGGTTAACATAGTAATATTACCTTTCTTTTGTGTTATGGGATGAGGATGAGTTTTGAAGATATCTTTCAAGTAGGTATTAAGTTGGATTTCTTTTATTATAAAAGTATTATGTTGGATGTCTAATAGAAGTGAGATTTTATAAAATTAAGATATAGAATATTACAAAAGATAGAATAGTATAACAGGCAACATCAATGGATAGAAAAGTTGGTGGATGTCTATTCCCTATCAACTTAAGTTTATAGGAGCCTTGCTCTAGTATAACTAACTAAATTTAAGATCATATCTATGGCAAACATCTATCTCCTAACTACCCCAGCTAAAAAACCCCAAGGAGGAATAAAAAATTGAATTTCTGTTAAATTTTGACATCCGCCAAAAAAATAATACTGCTGCCACCACGAAGGGAAAAAGGGAAAGGTAAAATCAAGCTTCTTTTAAAATTTAGCATTCAAAAAATAGATAGAATATTAAAAGACGTAGAATTCTATAACTAACTTAAGTTTAAGATCATATCTTTGTAAAATATCATTAAAAGATATTGAATCTTAAGTCTTAAGATCGGATGGCATTCTATTCTATAACTAAGCACACGATTGAAAATTACGAAGTTCTAAGAGAGTTGGACCTGATTTAAAATTTTAACAATATCAAAAATTTGGCGGAAAAATTATTAACTAGAATTTTTCTTTACATGCGTGATTTTAGTCTTAGTTTTTAGAATGATAATTACATAAAAAGAGAAGAGCCATCAAATCCTCACTATAATTTCTTCTGTTCAATGTTTTGATTCTTTAGAAACTTTCCTAAATACCCATACAATTTCTTAGATTTACGTAAAAATTATTTTAATTATTGTTTTACTTATTGTGATTTTCTGTCCTACCTATTTCCAATTTTCGGCTCTTTTATTGCAAGATTGAATTCAGTGTGAAGTACTTTGGATTCATCAAGTCGGAATTTTTTTTATTATTTAGAAATAATTTGATAACTTGCTTTTCAATAAAAATTTTCCTCCTCATTAGGTATTAGTTAAAGAAATTTCTTCTAAAAAGTCGTCATTGCTAAATTGTATTGTTTCTTTTATTATGCATTTTATTAATTATAGGAAAGTTTCTAGTTTGAGTTGATTTGATTCTTCACATCTAAAATTCCCATATTATTTATTATATCTAGTTATGAATTATTTTTATTTAGCATATCTCAATTCATTTATTATTTTCCCTAATAATTCCTGATTTACGCTTTTTGCGGGCCTTAATTCAATGTGAAATGTCTTTAGGTTCCCTTCACTTGGATGTATTCTTCTTCTATCTCTTCTTAAGAACTCTCACTTGTGAAACACGTAAAATATATAATTTGTGTAATAAATTTTTGTTGTAGGAGTAATAAAGAGCAAAAAGATAAATACTAAAAGTTAAGGGATTTTATGTATTCTTTAGGTTCAAGGGTTATGTTTGCCAAATCTAGACTTTCCAGTTCGAGATGTTTGCATTTTCCAAATTTTACGGGCCTCTTTGTAATTTTTTATTTTTCAGGCATTATTTGTAATTTTTTAGAATTTTTCGGGTAAAATAGTCATGGGTTTCAATTTTGGGGGTTGGGTGCTAAAAGTTTTAAGCATATTGGGGATTTTCTGAGAATATTCTATTGAGAGTAATTTTATCATTTGACCACACATTGATTAAAGGGTTAGCTTTGAGGGTTTTCTGTAAAAATTTATTGGAATTTTAGTTAGAGTTTTAAACTCTTTTGGGAGTTTAATACAAAATGCTGAAAAATATTGGGGTTTACTATAATTTACCCTATTTAAAAATGTCGACAGGTAAGGCATAGTTCGTAATTTATTTTCCGTGAAAATCTCTCTCACATTTCCCGGCTAAATAGGTAAGATGGTTGAGAGGTCTTCCACACCCAAAACGGTAATTAACCCAGCGTTTGTTAGGTAAGAAGGATATTTTAAGATACTAGTTTTTATGCGATGCAATGCACGTGGTTAAATATTAAAATAAATTAATTTTTATTTACTTCATTTTCTCATTAAAAAGGCACTACGTTTAGGGATAAATATTTTAACTTTCTCATAAAAAGACACTAAATTGAATCCTAGAATTCTATTCCTATCAAAGCATGGTCATGGATAAATATTTTTAAATAAAGGCACTAAATTGAATCCTAGGAATTGTATTCCTATCAAAGCATGGTCATGGATAAATATTTTTAAATAAAGGCACTAAATTGAATTCTAGGAATTCTATTCCTATCAAAGCATGGTCATGGATAAATATTTTTAAAAATATTTTCCTCATAAAAGGGTACTAAATTAAATTCTATTTCTACAACTTTGTATCCTTATCTTCATACTCATTATATCCACAACTTCCTCTTACTTAATGGATTAGTATTTGAACCAAAGGGTATTTTTGTCTACGAAAGATTTTCTTGAACTCGTGCTTTTAAAGGGAGTATGATACAAATAAAGAAAGAAATAGATTTTATGATTGGTTACTGCAAATTAAGTTATTTTAACCTATCAATACTACATATATATTTTTTAATTTCCTTTAAAAGTTAAACAATTTAAACTATCCAAATTATGATCTTTCGCCTAATTTCTACTGTCTTTCCTTTTGAATTTGCATATGAACAAAACTTCCATAAATTTTAATTTTCTTTCCTTTAAAACCTCGACATTGAAAATATGTTGAAGAAATATGGGTAGTTCGATCTTCTAGAGATCTCGATATCATATGACTACAACAAGAAGCTTCGAGCCAACTCAGAAAGATTAGTGAAATAGCTGGAGTAGTCAAGGATCATCGGAGTCTTATGTATGCTATGAGCTATACAAGACCATAATATATAGCTCTTACTATTGGGATGCTTAGCAGGTTTACCACCAATCCAGAAAAATCTTATTTGGATGCTATTGAAAGAGTAATGAGGTACTCAAAAGGAACGATGAATCTAGGTTTGTTATTTTCCAGATATCCTGAAACTATACAAGGCTTCTCAGATGCCAATTGGTGCTCTGAACCAAATGAGTGTAGATCTACAAGAGGATTTGTATTTACTATGAGAGGTACAATAGTCTCATGGAAATCTAAGAAGCAGACAATTATTGTACAGTCATCCACAGAGTCTGAGTTTTATGCTCTGTCTACAGCAAGAGATGAGGCTGAGTGGCTCAGAAGCCTCATCAGAGACCTTCCATTAAAAGAACTGCAAGGAGTGGTGATTACTATCTATTGTGGTAATCAGGCAACGAGTGCTATGGCAGCAAACTCACTGTTCAACAGAAAGAATCGGACATTTCGTCTGAAGCATGGTTACCTCAATGAGTTAATCAATCATAGAGTCATCTTAGTGATCGACGTTTGTTCTCTTGAGAATGTTGTCACCCTATGATGAAATGTCTAAAGAAAGATTTGATGGAGAAAATGTCTGCTAGAATGGGTCTTAAAGCTATGTAACTTTTACTTTTATTTTTCATATAATCGAGTTATTAGTTCAAAGCTTAGCTGTTAATAATAAGATATTGGTCAAAAATAACAATGAAATTTGTGGTTATCCTACTATGTGGAGATTGATTTTAAAAACCTTATCGAGTCTAAGACATTTCGGATGTGGCTTGTAAGTAGGAATATACCCAAAGGACTCACCTATATTAAGGTGGAAGTTTGGCCGTTTCCATAAAGTCTTAAGAAGAGATTTCAAAATCTTAATTAAAACCAGGGAAAAAGCAAATGACCTTAAACATGCTATTCTTCAGGCAAAGATAAGTGGTTCAATAGGTTATCGACCATTATTTGGTTTTATCTATGTGTAATTACTAAACTGTATTTAAGTGTTGTTTCAGGACCTAGTTCAACATGTACTCAACTACCTTTTAATTGATCTAAAAGAGGATTCAAGTCTATACGACATCTTCTTTATGCACATTGGTTACAACAATGATAGTTTGAAACTTGTGAGGGGTTGTTAGAGTTTTTATAAAAAGTTTTTCAAAACCTGGGCTAAGTTTCAAACTATATATATTATAGTATATATTTTAATAATAAAAATACATTGTAACCCAGTGGTTAAAATCTTTTTGAACAAATCATAGGTCACGAGTTCAAGGCCTCAACTCATTTAATCTAATGTTCTCCGTAAGTTTAATATTGGACTTGGACTTGGATTTGGTCTCGAACTCGGACTCGTGGATTGGGTCATGGATCGGGGATAATCGAGCTGAGGTGCTATAATGGTGTGATAGATACTTTGTAGGTGCACTATGCACTTAGCACCTTGGCATCGGTGCGTAGAGGTGACGCACCGTTGGCCGTACCGCAGATTACTTCGCAGCATAATTTGAGCTAGAGGGTGACTGTTGGACTTCTAACCTAACTACACTAAGTGGTTCGGTATGACCTTTGGGCTTCTGAGTTGATCTGTTTAATAGGCTCATTAAACAGATCAGTTAATGTTATAGTGGACTGAGTGGGTGTAACTGACCGATCTTTGGGTTCCTCTCATTAATGGGTAATGGGCTGGCAACTCTTGGGTTGGGTCAGAGACCTATGTAAAGCCCTCTACTCAACACCAGAAGGAACAAGTTTTCAGCTATCTTCTATAGATTACAGCACCCGTTTGAGTCCAATATTGTGCCAGACCGAGGGGTCATAGTCTAAAGTCAAACCAAGGAGGTCGCCTAATGCCTGAACTTGATCAAAATGATCGCGAAGGATCTGGGTGGTGCACACCAGTACACTCAAGTTGCTGCTCTTGGAAGCAGGTCGGCTTTGGGATCCTTGCACCGGAGCAGGTTGAATCTTGCTTTAAGTTCAGCATTTTAGGATGCATAGCGACTCAAACAAGTTTCAACAACAAGTTTTTTAGAAAAGTTCACATTTCCTATCTTGATTTTTCCTTTTTGTTCTAACATATTCTACATCCATTCATATCATTTTTATTTTTATTTGTTTTTTATTTTTTGGTAGAAACATCATCCATTCATATCAATAGAGAAATTACACATAGATCGAGAGAAGTTTTAATAGCAAAATGTCTTGTTTATTGAGGTAAAAGACGTTAAATTTCTCTCTTCTTAATTAGCCACTAACCATGCAAGGTGTACAGATGTTGCAGGAGATATTGGGGCTTCAAATTTTGGTCTTGCTCTTCTGGTACTCCAATTATTTCTTTATATCCAATCATGATAAGTCGAGTTCGTTCTAAATAATCCTTTTTGTTGGCGTCTTGTCGGTGGATTTATTTAGAATAGAAAATTGTCACGTACACGATTTTTTTTTGAAGTAAAATTAGGGCGAGGTGCCCTATTCATTCAAATCATATATATAACCCAATAGAAAAGCCGAACATAGAGTTGTAGGGTGTTGAAGGAACAATCGACCATAACGCGAGAATAGGGAGAGGACCTAGTCGTCACCTAAGCTCGGAGATAGCCAACTGAAACTCAACACCCCAGCAAAAACCTACATAATAATACACAGGTGATTGCTGAACACTAGCAACCCAAAAGACAAAGTGTTGATCAGTTACACAAAGCAATATAGAGTCACTATATAGGGTAGAAGAGTCGTAAGTGGAGTTCATGCTAGAGGCTAGAAGTTATCCCCTATTGCATTTTCTGCAACTTGGTCCTGCACCATGTTGTTGAGTCTTGCTTCCCTGACCGTCTTGTTGATCAACTCCACTTTTTTGTTTCCGGCACTACCTGTCCATAGTAGCACAAAAAAGGCCACATTAGATGCCAGAGAGTGGATGGGAGTCTTGATGTCTTGGAAGATAAGTTTATTCCGACAGGTCCACATGCACCAGCAGAGGGTTGGCAGGAAGACCCGCCAAAAAGATTTGAGTTTGGCCTGCTGAAGGAAGCTGCCCTCTGAATGGAGGAGGGTGTCAAAGTCACATGGCCATTGTTGTTGAGAGAAACAGGGAAGGAACAGCTCCCAAACTGCTCTCAAGAACTGGCAATCATAGAATATATGGTTGTCTGATTCCAAGTAGTCGTTGCACAGAGAGCAAGTGTTGTTACCATTCCAACCTCTTTTCATTAGATTTTCTTTAGCTAACAACCTTCTTTTAAGCAGAATCCAAAAAAAGATTTTAACTTTGGGTGGGATGCAAGACTTCCATGTGAATTGATAGGATCTTGAAGACATACCTCCACTGTTGATAAGGGAGTACATAGAGTTAACTGTGAAGATACCAGAGGAGTGCAGAGGCCATATAGGGCAGTCAACATGGGTACTGGTAGGGTAGGGAATGGAGGCAAGGAGCAAGAGCAGTGCTGCAATCTCTTCTCTATCTTCTGGTGAGGAACCTCTTCTGAGGAGGGGATGCCACTTCCAGGAGTTGTTAAAGTAAAGACCTTGGGACTTGACATTGGAGCAGGAAGAGAAAGCAAGCTTGTGAGCTCTGGGAAACAATCTTTTAAGGGAATTGTGACCTGTCCATTTGTCATCCCAAAAACTGATAGTGAAGCCTTCACCTAACTTCCACAAAACAATACTAGAAAAAAGCTTGGTGGATTGAATATAGGTCATGGATCAATTTGGAAGGCGATGCTTTAGGGGGGAGGCTGAATGGATTAGTATGTTGTTTGGCATAGACAGAGAATAACACAAAATTGATGAAAGACTTGCGGTCTAAGACTTTCCAAATCCATTTAGATAGGAGAACCTGGTTAAAAGACCGAAGATTGATAACCCCAGGCCCCCTTCCCTTTTGGATTTGTAAACAATGTCCCATTTAACAAGGCATTTGGGTTTAGAGGTCTGCTGGTAGCCCCCCCCATAGGAAATTTCTTCTGATTTTGTCAATTGCCTTAGTTAGCCATGACGGGAATTTGAAGAATGACATATTGTATAAAGGTAGGGCAGAGAGTACAGAGTTGAGCAAAGTGAGCCTTCCTCCAATGGATAAGGTCTTAGAGGACCAGTTGTTTAGTTTTTTAGTGAAAGAGTCAAGTAGAGGTTGCCGGTCTCTCTTGGATAGGGAACCTCTCTTAAGAGGCAGACCTAGGTAGGAGAAGGGAAGGATGCCTTGGGCACAGTTGAGGATGTTGGAGAGGGTCCTGCCTTTGTGAGGAGTTTTACCAAGGTAGTAGAGGTTTGATTTGCCATAATTGATGCTCAGCCCAGAGATGTTTTCAAATATGTATAGGATGGTTTTCAAAACAATCATATCGTGGCGAAAAGCTCTGCTAAAGATGATCGTGTCATCAGCGAATTGCAAGGATCTAATAGAATTGAGGTTAACTTTAAGGTTGAGCTCAGATAAGTCCCCCGCAGACACACTGTTTTTAAGCATCTTATTGAAGATGTCAACGACAAGGAGAAATAACATCGGGGAAAGGGGGTCCCCTTGTTTGAGACCACGATAAGTTTTGAAGAAATTGGAAGGAGTATTGTTGACTATCACCGAGGTTTTAGAAGAGGAGAGGATGTGATTGATCCATTTGCACCACTTGTTACCAAAGCCCCTAGCAGATAGAAGGGAAAGGAGAAAGTCCTAGCTAACGTAGTCAAATGCTTTGGTAAAGTCAAGTTTGATGGCACACAAGTCTTTGCAATTGTGTGAACCGTGATAAATCATTTGATGGGCTAAGAGAATGGAGTCCAGAGCTAATTTACCTCCTTGGAAGGCCGATTGAGTGGGATCAATGAGGAAGGAAGGACATGACCTAGTCTATTTGCTAAAACCTTGGTAAAAATCTTGAAAGAACTGTTTAGCTGACTAATAGGACAAAAGTCTTTAGGGTGGTCAGCCCCTTTGGCTTTAGGAATGAGGCAGATGAATGAGTAGGTGATGTTGTGAAGGGGATTGGCATCCAAGTGGAGGGACTGAATAAAAGAAACTACATCGTGTTGAATCTCTTCCCTGAATTCTTGGAAAAAGATGATGGGGAGGCCGTCTGGGCCGGGGGATTTGTCTGGGTGGAGGTCAAAAACTGCCTTTTTGATTTCTTCTGGAGCAAAAGGAGCTTCAAGGAAAGCTAAGTTGTGGGGTTGATTGGGATATAGAGAGGACCAGTTCAACTGAAAGGAAGGGGTTTCTTTGGCTTTAAAGAGGTTGGAGAAGTAGTTGAAAAAAGCCAGATTGATTACTTGTTCCGACATGATAAGGTTGCCATCGAGAAGGAGGTTGTCACATACACGATTAAGCTAGCAAATTCATGAAAACTTAAATTAAACAAAATAGGGCAAAGTAATTGTACGATTGATCTTTTTTTATTCTCTACTTTGCCTTCTGACGTCTGCCTCTTCTTCTTAGGGTGAGTTCATCTGGAAACAAGTTGTCATTGATGCAACCATCAAAATATGATCATTAAAAGTTAACAGCCCGAGGGGACTATAAACAATTAAATTAAGAAACAAATTATAATTCAGTAAAAATGCTTAAACATACCACACTATTCCTGGATTTTCACTTCTAATATTTTCTTCTTCTGCTGCATCTTCCTCTGAATAGTTTCTCTCATCTTATCCTTCTCATGATCCCCTTTTGATAATATTAATGAGTAGAGGAGGTTACTTCTTTCTGTTAGTAACTCAGAGGAAACTATGAAAAAAAGAAATCAGAAAATAGAAAGCAAGTGAAGTTTGCATTTGTATACCAAACTCTTCTTCATCCTCAACTTTGATCATTATTATCTGCTCCTTCTCCTAATCTTATCATTCTCATTCTTTGTAGCATCAATTGTCACAAACCCAAATTCTGAACCTAGAAGGAATATTGGAGCCGGACTAAATATGTGAAAATAGCCTCTAAAATCTATATTCATCAAAAGACCATAAAAATAATCTCATTATTAAATTAAAACCAACGACAATATTCTCTATAATCCAAAAGTAAAAATATTTCCAACTTATTCAGATAAACAAAATTTCTCAACTTGAAAAAAACTCAACCTAGAGGGAAAAATCTCATTATTACAAAACTTCCAATAACAACTAAACATCAATGACTTAATTAACCCCACCTATAAGAAATTAGCAATCTGCAATTTTATTTCTTGCTCCCCTCTAAGAATTTAGAAACCACCAACTCTACCTAATCCTGAGTCTCTTAAAAGAATGAAAACAACACAATGAGTTCACAACTCAATAAGTGGATAAATTCATACATTAAACGCTGGTAATTTTGCAAAAGCTAAAATATTTTGACTTGATAAGCAAAATATTAAAATAATAGTAAATCATCAATGAACTCTTATATTTGATGCAAATATTTGAACACTTAAAGATCATGCAATGGAAAATGAGCAAGCCACATCTCAATGCGGTCAACACTTCGATACTCCGGTTGACTTGGCAAACCCCACTATTATTGAGCCCGTGGTTGGGATGGTGAAACCCAAACTTGGGCTCTTAGAGCTAAAATAAAAACCTCATAGAGGCACATTGAGCCATGTTTAGATGGCTTACTTATATCCGACATATACCGGTATATTGACTTGAGATGCATATGTTTTTAAGAAAATGAACAAAGTTCATGTAACCAAATACTTTATAAAAAAATTGCCAAAGGCCAACCAATAATGAAATCAACAACATATGTACCTCAACTTACTACTATATGAAAAGATATGATTGTCAACAAAGAAATAAGCATAGGCTTATACTAAATATCCGTGTGCATCACATCCAAATCAACAATTAATATGTGAGTAAATCATATAAAAGAATGTAATCCATCGGAACCAATCCGCATATACTTGCTATAATTTTATATGAAAAATACGCAGCGCAAATGCATAAATTCATCACTTACCACAAACACGAAAGGCTATCGGAATACCACTCACGACACCTCCTCGAAGTCACTTGAAACTCCTAGAGAGTACATATAAAATAATCATCAATACAAGCCTCCTACTGAAAATTAACCCATATTAAGCTATTCAAACAATATATATTATATTAATAACTTAGCACACCAAGCTGCTCCCTTTACTATTCTCGGTCAGTAAACAAAGATCCATCAGGCTAAGCAAGTCCAAAAATTTAATAATTCATACCCTATCACATATGGACAACCACGATTATAAATTAATTTTGATAAAAATATCAAAGAAGAGATGAATAAATGTTGCATTAGGCTAATAAACACATCTATGACCATGAGAACAAGGACTAATATATGATGTCATGCCTGACCAGCAATTAGATGAAGATCCAAATAAACTAGCATAAAGTTGGGCGTAATGCATTAAAGCCATCCATATCCTAGTCCATCTAAAAAGAGTCTAGAGATGGAGATATACGTCTCACTAGAGATAGGATAGGATTTATACCTTGAGTACAACATCACTGATCCGAATAATGCTTCAATGCCTCTGAAATTATTCTTTTTCTCTTTCTTTCCGAAGTTCACTTGCGGCTCTTCTAAAGAACGTATATTTTTTTCTTCTTTTTTTTTCCCTATAAGCCGTCGCTTCTTTTGATCAATCTGTGCCCAAGGTTTAGAGCTAGGGTTTAGAAAATATTTCTCCTTTATATTACATTCTAATATTTCATTAAACGCCCTGCCCAAATATATATCAAATTAAGTGGATTCATCCGATCATGCAAGATCTTAATCCAATGATCATATTTAATTTATCAAATTAAGGGTAGTTTAGGAAATAATAAAAATGCAGTTGGAGAGAAACAACTATGATCTAATAAAATCAATTGCCAGCTGGATGATAGAGATCACATAGATATCAAGAGGTCATCTTGAGTTCACGCCTCCATAGCTTTGCTGATGTCGCTAGCTTCCGACTCCAATATCGTTTCCTCTCCCCTGCCACTGTGAGCATGACCCGCCTTCATCGCCTTCCCATGAACGCTGCCACGCATCTCTCCCTTACCAGCAAATGACATTATAAGCAGCCTGTTGTTTGCTTTCATATGCACATGGCAAACTAATATCATCTTTCAATTAGGACAATGCAAATTGTTGGTACGAGTTAATTTATGTAATCAGTTGATTAGTTTTTCTATCTGCTAAATCAATTCCACTTTTTACGGTTTATTTTTTTTTCCTAAAGTACCCTTCCCTCATTAAATAGGTGTGATATCATCAAACAAGATCTTGTTGATTAAATCAATCCAACGGCTAAAAAGTTTGGTGTACTGAGCCCTCAGTACACTTAAGTTTACACAAGCTTTACTTTATATATATATATATATATATATATATATATATATATATATATATATATATATATATATATATATATATATATATATATATATATTACCATAATTGTCACTTTACTTGCATAAAATGCCTTTGGTAATCAAGGATTTACAAATCCACGTGGGTGGCGCAAGTGGTTAGCGGCTTGCGTCTTGGGTGGGGGAAAGCCGGGGAACCCGGGTTTGATCCCTCACGCCTAAAAATCCATTGGGCCAGAGCTTACCTTCCGCGCTCCACGCTCGAACAGCGGACTAGCCCCTGGGATTCTCGGGGGTGAACCGCTGGGGTATACCCAAAAAAAAATCAAGGATTTACAAATTAATACAACCAAATAAATATTTGAGTAATTACTAATGTAATTTGTAATCTACTATGCTTTTACGCCGTGAAAATTAGGGTTATTACATCAATAGAAGCATAGGAGGTGATCTTATCATTTTCATTCTTTGTAGTATCAATAGAAGCATAGGAGGTGATCTTATCATTCTCATTCTTTGTAGTATCAATAGAAGCATAGGAGGTGATCTCACATGCATTTAAGCCATACATTCTAAACTTGAACAGTACCATATTTCTTTTGTAGCAGAACACTAAGAATATCCTATCCCTAGCTTATGCGCACATATGAACCCTAACCAACCATCTGCACTCAAATACATTTTTGGCTAAATGGCCCTTAAATACCTTATAGTTTCACACTCTTAGCACTTATATACCCTCGGTTGTATTTAAGTAGCATTTATATACTCACGAGTTGGTCAAAATTGACATATTAATATCTTATATTTTGCAAACATGAAATTTTTATTCAAAAATTCCCATATATGCTAATCTTATAGTTTTTCTCTATTAAGTTTGTTGAATTCATTGTTAAATCTTTTAAAATTTTATTTTTGAAATAGCATTATGATACATTTAAATTAGAATTTGGGTAGGTTTAATAGTAATTTAATAAATATTAATGGTTAGAAAGCTCTAAAAGTAACATATGAATGTTATATGGGAACTTTGAATGAAAATTTTCACTTATGTAAAATATAAGGTATTAAAGTGTCAATTTTGACCAACTAAGGGTATATAAATGCTACAAAGTACAACTGATGGTATATAAGTGCTAAAGGAGTGAAACTATAAGGTATTTAAGTGCTATTTAACCTACATTTTTTTTATCCTTACAGGTAAAAGTTGATATGTGACGCAGCGCGGAAGTTGAAATCTCGGAATCCACCGAGGGTTGATCTCCGAATCCACGAAGAGCTTCGAATCCACAAAGAAAATATATTAAACACAAATTTTATTGATGAAAAGATATGCCTCTAGGGCTTACAAGACTCTGTTTAAATAGAAAACAAATAAGAATCCTACAATGACTCGAACTCCTACTAAAAATAGAAATAAGAATTCTAATTGACCCGAACTTTGCTAAAAATAGAAATAAGAAAACTATCCTCAAAAGACTCCCTACGATTAGGGAAGTAAATCGGTCAAATTTAGAATCAAACCGGATTTGCTTCCTAATCCAAACAGACTCCTAAAACATTACTAAAAATAGTAAAAAATCGACGAAAACGCTGATATCTCTCAATCCGGAAGGAATTTGGCGAAACGAACGGCGAGCAAACCGAACGTAGGTGGGTTTGGTTGGCTCCGTCTCGAAAAAATACGCGATTTTAAAAAAAAATCGTCCAAATCCGACTTACGGATTGAAAGTTACGACCCGTTCTTCGTTGCAACCTATTTTCCTCGACCGGGTCCGCGTTTGAGCTTGTTACGATCCCGTTTCTCCATGAAGGTATCCGCAATGTGTTCTACATCAATATGCCATGATTCACCATCAGGACTGACTAAGGTAGCTGTTTGTTTAGTAGTTTTCTTTCACATTTTTCATGACAAAAGCAGTAGGAATAACCTACAAATGAAAAAATTAACTATTAAGCTATTACAAAAAATTGAGAGGATCAAGAGTGAGGACTGCAAATCCTATCAGAATGCTTCCCCACATGGGTGGGGTGGTCTGATAGGTCAAAGGGGGCACTGAAATACCATCATTGCCCCCCTCCTCCTCAATCCTTCGGTTCAGAACGCCGCGCACCATGCGGAGCGATCTCATAGAACCCGGACTCAAGAGTGAGATAGAGGCCAATTTCTTCACCATCTTCAAGCCTATAAACAATCTGGATGGACTAATTTGAGGTGCCTGTGCTGTTTGAGCCCTTTTTGTAGCTATTGAGGAATTGTGCACTAGGTTTGAGCATTTATTCTGAATTAAATATATTTGGTGGTGTTTTATTTTGAAAATGACTGCGCACAACCGATAATGCCTGGGGAAGTTGATAAATCTATCCCCTTTAACACCAAATATCTCTGGCTTTTGTGATGGAACGTCCATTTGTCACTCACAAATCATAATGATGGCTTTTGGTTAATAATAATGCAAACTATTTCACTCCAAAAAAGATTGATGGAGACATCTCAGAGGTAGCAATGGAGACAGTCTCAATTAACTTGAACCATTTCCCATCCACTTCAGATATACCTATATTTATATGAAATAAATTTTTGGTGGAAACAAAAACCATAAGGTAAAATAAAACTAGAAAATTTTCCCTCCTTTTTAAAATATGAACAGCAGAAGAGCAGTGGCCAAAAAGCACTACAAGTACGGGCAAGAACTAACCAACATCAGAACAGAAAATAAAAAATAAAAAAAACAACACCCAGTAAGTCAGCAAACTGCTTTCTTCCTTATTGAAACTTTCATCAACAATCTTCCATTTTTATCTTCCGTTCCCAGATCGAAGATGCATTTGTCTCCTACTTTCAACTCGTTAGCAGCGGCAAATTTGACCCAACCAGTATGCATAGTACTAGCATTTCTATTGCCTCCAAATCGAGTTCTCCTGTGCATAACTCGAACCTGCCAGAATCGTCCCTTTGGATCCATCAGAGTTAACTCATTGTGATCTGTCAGGCCATTCGTATCGCTAAATTCCACTGGAATATTCTGCATACATTCATATTACTCGAGAAATTACTCATCAGGAGAAACTTTGACCGGCATGAACTTTGTATGTACTTAATTATGAGTTACCATGTAAGGTGAAGATAAATTGCTAGGCCATATAGTAGCCTCAAACTTTGGTTTTGTTCTTGTAGTTCTCCCATTGTTTCTCTTTATCCTCTCATGATACCTTGAGTTCATACGTACCTTATAAGTAGATTTGTTATCTGGAAATTTCATGCATGCATACTTTAGTTAGTAACTGACAGCATTTGGATAAATAATTAATAAACCTTTTACTAAAAAAGAAAACTAATTTCTATATACCAGATTCTTCTATTTTGTCTCCTGATGACTTTCTCCTCCTTTTAAGGGTGAGTTCATCTGGAAACAAGTTTACATGAAATGCAAATGAACTATAAATAATTAAATCAAATAAAGAGTAAGCAAAAAATGAGATACTAGGGAAGCAAATGAAAGAATGCATACACATACCATGCTCTTCCTCGATTTTGACTTCTGATATTTTCTTCTTTTTCTTCGTCATCTTCTTCTGGTCGATGGTTCCTTTCAGGTCCTTCTCATAGCCCTCTTTGAACATATTAGAGAAGAATAAGAGATTATCTTCTTTCAGTTAGTAAAATAGAGGATTCAACTATGTACGAGCGATTTTGGCAATGTATATCTACATGCACACGCAAGAGATAAAGCATAAACCAAGAAGTGAAGTTTGCGTTTATTTACCAAATTCTTCCTGTTTAATTAGTTAATAGCTCACAAGATTAAGCAAAAGAATCGATCAATAGGGAAAAATTCTATATACCAGATTCTTTTTTGTTCTCGACTTCTTTTTTTCTTCTGGTGTTTTCCTCTTCTTCTAGGTGTGAGTTCATATATAAACAAGGTTTCATGGAGGCAGGCATGCATGCATGTTCATTTGAGTTAATAGCTCAGGGGATTGAACTATAATTAAATTAAAAAAAAAAGAAGAAAGTATATTATGCAAGGGGACAAAAGAAAAAAAATGCATATATATGCAGACCCTTTTCTTTCTCGAATTTGACTTCTGATATTTTCTTCAGCTGCTGCTTCTTCCTCTTCTCAATACTTTCTTTCACTTTGTCCCCATCATCACCCTCTTTTAGAACATGAAAACAAACATAGGTTTGCTTCTATTTCAGTTAGTAAATTATAGAATCAACTATTGGTAATGGATAAGCAAAAATAAATTGCACTTACATACCAAAGTTTTCCTCATCTTCAATTTTGATCACTGTTATCTTCTCCTTCATCTTCTTCTTCTTATTCGCATTATTTGTATTCTTCTTATTATTGTTAAAGTTCTCTCTAGGGGCATCACTAGAAGCATAGGAGATTATTTCACATGCACTTAAATCATATACTCTAAACTTAAACACCATGTTTCCTTTGTAGCAGAACACTACGAAGTATCCTACCCCTAGCTTATGTGCACGTACGAATCTTAGCCAGCCATTTCCACTGAAATACATGTTATCTTTCTTGTGATCCTCGTACACATCAACACGCCATGATTCGCCATTAGGATTGACTAAGGTAGATGTTTTCATGTTGCATCTCTCTTTCACAATTTTCTTGACAAAAGTAGTAGGAATAGCCTGCATTAAAACAGCTAACAGTGTCTAACATATCAACAACAAAAAATGAGAGGATCATGAGAGTGAGAGAGAGAGGGGGTGGGAGGGAGGGGGAGGTAGAGAGAGAGAGACCAGTTTTTTGGAGAAACCAGGCAACATAGGCTTGAAGAAATGCATATTGCCAGGCCCACCATTTTTCTTCATCATCCTATAGACAATATGGATGGGCTAGAGCTGGAAAGGTTGCAGATTGGAGCTTGTGCTTTGTTGAGCCCTTATTTGTAGCTGTTGAGGAGATGAGCACCACTTTGAGCATTTATTCTGCAATTAAGCAGGTTTGGTGGTGTTATATTATGACAATGAATGTGCACAATCCAAATTGATTGCTAAAGGTGATGAATCTCTTCCCTTTGAGAGCAAATATATGTCAGCTTTTGTGATGGGTCAATCCTTCCACTGTTTTGCATTTGTCAATTAATGGTTAAAATAAAATAAATAAATAAAAATCCTGCATGCACCAACTACCCTGTGACGTAGACAATTGGATAATTTCGCCTCAAAACCTGCCAATATTGGAGTATGAAAGTCTCCACTCTAAATTTGAGTGAAATTGGTTTCCCTATCTAAATGATAAACATGTTTTAAGATGCTTTCTGACAATGATATAAATCACAGTTGCAAAGTGAACAATATCCAATGAACTCATTCTAAAACATCATACTATTTGCAAGCATGAGATATCCTATTGAATGATAAATGAGATCATGAATGAACTAAGGTCCTCCTATAAGCCGTAAATGATGCCCCAAAAAAGTCCTGCAGATAACAAAGCTGCCATTTGACTCCCCTGATAACTGGGTGATAGGAAACATATCAAGTTTATGAAAAAAAAAAAATACAAATATTTCTCATGTAAAAGTGATACTCGCATCCATGATCCATGTACACACAAAAATACTTCACCAAGTATAGTGACTAAACACCCATCCTGAGACACAGCCGGCTCTCATATAGTCATTTACATTTTTTGTTAAACACAGTTTTGTATATTCATTCAGTAACCACCCAATCCTGCGAAGTGTTTCTTCATAGCTCTATCCTTCCTATAATTATTTCGTCCACCACCACCACCTCTTCTTCCTCCCCCTCTACCTCGATGATTGGAGTTCCCTCTACCAATATTTTCAGCAGCTGCAGAGGACTCATCATCCGGCTCCTCTCTATTATCCGTCATTTTCTTTACAGCCCCAAGAGCTATATTGCCCCCACGACCAAGACCATGTATAGTTTCTTTCTGTGCTTGATTAACTACAGCTGCTTCTTGTGCACTAGACACCCCAACAGAACCAGACACCTTGTAGCTGTAGTTTTTACCATCTTTGACATAGAATTGAGGTTTCTTCTGCGAACTCCATCTGGGTTTAGAACTCTGAGAGGAGCTCTCATTCTCTGAACCCCATGATTTCCCAGGTCCTGTGATGCTATCGCTCAAGTTCTCAGTTTCCTCATAACCTGATTCAACGACGCTTAGACCCAAATCGTCAAATGAATCATCATACTCATCTTCATACTCTAGTTCTGCAGATAGAACAGCTGTGCGAACTGCATCTTTGGCAGATTTTGAGTCGAGTACTTCTGAGTTTGACGAGTCTTCGTTGGTCTTCCTTTGGAATCGGCCAAATTTAGACGACGAAGATTGAGGGCCCTTTGCGTCCTTCCCACTAACCACAAGATCATTTTTGGCCAGCAATGCAGTAGTACTTTGAGATGCAGGTTCCATTGCTAACATCGCCTTCCCCTTGTCATTCCTATTATGAGATGATGACTTTGGTGGCGTAATCTTCTCCAGCGAAGTATCTAGAGATAAAAGATCTTCATGGAGAGTTCCCTCTAAAATCCTTTGAATCACTTCTTCAGGATTATGGTTATAGACATCAAGACAGGCTGAAAGAAAACCTTTACCATATTCAGGGAACAGGTCTTTTATCTGGCTAATCTTGGACTCCAAAATTATAGCATCCTCATCCATTTGTACCTTGATTGGTGCCCTGGGCACCTGTTCCCACCTCTTCATAGAGGGTGGTGTTGCAATTTGAGCCAAGTATTGAAACTGATCCTCATCCATGAAAATCCATCCTGTTGATTGGAAAGAATGATAGGGAAATTAGAAATTCAAAAGGATGATCCAAGTAAATATTCCTATTCCTATGTAGCATGACAATATAATTGATAGGGGTGTCCAACAGGGCCGGCCCGGAAATCGAGTCGGGCGGGCAAAGGGGTACCGGACCGGGCCGAATGGGCGGGCACCGGGCGGCCCGGTATTTTTATTTTTGCTTAAAATTAATTTTTTGTAAAAAATGAAATTTCAAGTAATTAAAAATAAAATATCACGAAATTTTGATAAAAATCAATCATACTAAGTGTTTACTAAGTAGTAGAAAATTATATTCTATTAGTATATAGTTGTATATTATATGTAAGTATATATAAGTATACATTAATGACCATATCATACTATAATTATATATAGTATACATTAGAAATATATATGTAAGTAGATATAAGTACATATTAATGACAATATACACTTAAAATATATATAAGTATGCATTAATGACCATATTATACTATAATTATATATTAAAAATATAAAAATATATATAATATATAAAATTAGAAA
The DNA here is from genome assembly GCA_012295165.1 of Asparagus setaceus. Lineage (NCBI taxonomy): Eukaryota > Viridiplantae > Streptophyta > Magnoliopsida > Asparagales > Asparagaceae > Asparagus > Asparagus setaceus. The sequence continues at coordinate 53,270,983 of CM022704.1, read as the reverse complement.
CCGGGCCGGCCCGGCCCGAGCTCGGTTCAACCCGGGATTCCAGGCTTTGCCGGGCCGGCCCGGCCCGAGCTCGGTTCAACCCGGGATTCCAGGCTTTGCCGGGCCGGCCCGGCCCGAGCTCGGTTCAACCCGGGATTCCAGGCTTTGCCGGGCCGGCCCGGCCTTGGGTCCGAATGAATGGACAGCCCTAATAATTGAGGGACATCTACAAGAACTGATTGCCTAGCCCAACACATACAAAATGAGATGCCAAAATTTATCCATGGATATGTTTTTCCCCCATTTGCTTACAAATATACTTGATATACTTCTCCTATATATTGGTCCCCCTAAAATCTATCATATTTTTAGTTACTCCCTCAAATGATTGAAATTGCTATTTAAACCCCCCCAATTCATAAAAGTTACTTAAATTAGTCCGTTTGTTAGTTTTTGAAGTCCTATTTCTTAACTCTAAATTATCCATATGTCAAAAACTGGGTTTCGTGAATAATATGACTGTTAAGAAGAAGGTTTGGATTTTGGTTTTCAACGGGTTTAGGTTGGGATGTTAACTTAAAGAATAGGATAAAACTGTAAGTCAAAATAAATTTTGATATAAGTCAAAAAATAAATTTTGATATAACATTTCCCTCAATTCACACGGCAGATAACCATAGGACTATTTTGGAGTAACTTCTATGAACTGTTGGACTACATAGAAATTTCAATTATTTGGGAAGTAATTTAAAATTATGGAATACTCAAGGGACCAATATTTATAAAACCGAAAAATAAATAAATGCTGCATATCATTTCATACAATTAAGTTGACTCAGCACTAATTGAACTAGAAACATATATAAGGTGAAACTGAAGTTCATGCTACATAGTAATGGCAAATGATCCTCTTAGTCTCTTTTAACATCCCACGTTCCATCTTCAGGAGGTATACATCCCACGTCACCCTGGCACCCAAAAAACCTTCTACAAAATGTTAAATTTGAGAACATGCCATGTCTAATTAACAGAGGGCTAAAGAGAGTAACTTTTTTTGTAGGAAAGACAACGTTTTAAGGGGTCACATGGCTGATATATGAAAGATTTAGAACAGTTTACACAGTTTGTTACTTTGCCCCTGTAACTATCCATCCAATTACTACTGACAATGGAACATCATATCAGAGAAGTAGACTAACTAAACAAGCTCTTGAAACCTTCTTACAAATTGACCCTGTTGACATAGAATGAATATCAACATTTAGAGGTGCAAACTCTTCCCAAAATATTTGTGGTATTTGGAATAGAGCACAGACACTCTGATTCATGTCGAATTTCCTAACCCCCTGAGTACTTTGATAGAAATCAATGCACAAAAGTTTCATAAAAGCCTTTTTTATAAAGGACAAAAAATATAGACTACGAAACATATACTCGCCAAAGTTCTGGCTTCTGGCGAGAAAATCATTCTACAGGTAAAGATAGAAGCATTACCAGAACTGCGAAGATTGCCAATTTGACTCAATATCTTGTGATTCTTTTCAATGTTCTGAAGAAAGGTTCCGCTGCCAGTATTCTCCTGGAATTGATAAAGAGCTTCTCCATTAATCTCTTTGAGTGTTTGAATGATTATGTCTCCGCGTATAGAAGGATCTTCGACTTTAGCGGGAAACATTTTTGTTGTAGTTTGTAGGAGATTTTCGCCAATTGGTTCATTGCATAGGTAACAGGAGTCCACTAATTTCCATCCTAAGCTGACAACTCTCGTTGATAACGTTTTTAAACTAAGGAAGATATTATGAAGGTCACCACCAGGTTCACTTTGTGATGCATCACTTCTGCTCTTTGAAACAATAGTCAAGCCTTGCTGTAAAGACGGTAAAAAAGCATCATGCAATTTCGCAAGGGTGCTCAATAATTCTTCAGTCCCATAACTGCAAGTCAAACATTTTACAAATATGCAATAAAATCATTATAATTAAAGTTCACTGTCGAAGTATAAAGGAAAAGGCAGAATCATAGTGTCTACCAAATAGTTCATCTACCTCATATCAAACGAAATAGAGAAGTAGAAAGCTGCAGGTCTGAAAGCATCAGCAAATGCATCTAACGTCACAACAGCATCGTTTATGAAGTCCATTACCTAAGGCAGCACAAAAGTCTCAGTCAAACTAAACCAAACATGAAACAAAGATAATCTACAGCGTTACTTGCCTCCAAAAAATCTTTATAGAGTTGTCCATAACCATGATCTTCATGGCCTCCAGAAGCCAGTAACACCTGTAGATATATATAACTGTGTAATTTCATCTGCTCAAATAATAATTTAGGTATGTTTTTTTCTTGAAATAAAAAGGTAAAAAGGAACACACACTTACCAAAGAAATTATCGAGTATCACAAACCGTGTGCTCATCCTCTATATGCAAAACACATATACTGACCATTATCTAAACTTATGCTCATATTTACAAAAGTGATACATTCAGTAAAAAAAATACAGGTATATTTATGTTTCCCTCATGATTTTTCACTTTTAAATAAGCCACATAATAACATATGTAATTACACTCATAGCTGCTGGCTGAAAACTCATTAGTTGCAATGCTCCATAAGTTAGCTTGTAATATACTTTCAACTACCAGCTAAATTTGTTACCCAAACCAGAGATAAAACTCAACATAATCTTGTATGTTCCACATGTGGCGTTACTTATCCATTTCAAAGTTTTCTATCCAGTTCAAATCAGGAGAAAATTATAAAGTACTAGCTTCCAGAAGTTAACCACAGACCAATACGAATTAACTTGTAGAAAGTAACTAAATACTGATTGAAGATGAAACCAAGGCCTCCCAACTTCATCCTAAGTTGTCCTGGCAGGGGCTAATATGAGAACATGAATCAAATTTTGAATAAAACCTACCCAACAACTGCATAGTTTCAACTAATATCTCTTCAATCAAGGTATATTCTAACATGCTTATGTAAATGCAACACGCAAGGGGGGAAATATCATATCAGCATAGTAAATTCTTGCACATTTCTCATGCATTGGGGTTTATGAGGTTAGCAATTTGCAATAACTGAGCAATATATGAAATGCCTGATTACAACTGTGTAAGCTAAATTCCTTCAACCACATGCAGCAATTATCCAGTACATGAACACACAAGGTCAAAATTAATACGTATACAAGATAATGACCGACAAGAGAAAAATATGTAAAATGGCAGCGCAACAGATACCTAGAAGCAGCTAAGTATGAAAAACAAATGAATAAAGTATAGCACCTCCAATGATGAACTACAGCGTTGATGCATTGTCTGAACTATACTCAGAAAATGTGATGTCACTGCATTTAAGTTGTCTTGGAGACTTGGCTGTGCTTTTATAGCATTTGTAACCTGAAAAATAAAGGTAACAAGATTCTAAGAATGCTGGCCCATATTTATAACAAGGATTCATAAATAGTAAACACATTGAACCACCAAAACTTCTACCAGCAATATCTCCTATGCTAATAAAAACACATTGTTTACAAGCTTGATGTGTTTTTTCTCATTCCAGTTTTGCCCCTCCTAATGTCTTTATTTCAGCCAGATCAGATACTACTATTAGTTGCATTTTAGGGTATTACTGGGAGAAAGTGGACCAAATTTCATCCTTTCCTGTTCACAAATATCTTCCAGTTTTGCCCTTACTTTTTCTCCTTTTCTTTTCCTTGTGTTTGAGGGTATTTTGGAGTTGCCGAAATTTCAGCCACTATTTGTGTTGATTTCTTTTTTGTTCTTCATTCCTCAATCTCTCAGGCATGGCCTCAAAGATACGCTCCCTGCCATGCCATACTTTGTCACAGTTGAATGCGGGTTTTCCATCATGATGGGATGAGATCTGGATGCGGTGAGAGTGTGAATGGATTGGAATGGGCATGTATTTGGATTTTGAATTTTTTATTTGATATGGATGCTGATAAGAAAGAAAAGAGGCTTGATGGATTGTGGAGATGAAAAGTTCTCAGAAATGGGTTGGAAGACAAAGAAGAGAAGTGAATATGGCAGAGTGGGAGGTTGCAGGCAGGTTTTTGCTTAATTTTGAGGGTTCTTGCCACATCGTTGTCTGAAATTTCTTGTTAACCAGTTGTCATTAGGGATCTCACATGATTCCCCAGCGAAATTTATCCTTTATTGCCTATTTCAATGTGAATTAATTTATTCTTTTTGTTGATTGAACTCTAGGATCCTTGATCAAAAGAAGAAAAGAAAAACATTTGATCTGTCATGACAGAGGGGAATCACCCGGTAAGGGTTTCAAATTCTTGTTTTCTATGTTTTATTTTTTTATTTTTTTCTGGGAAATAATAGTTGAAATATGGGTCCATTGTCGATGATTATTTGGGTTAAAATCATTAACTTTGATTAGTTGTGCATCTCACTGTCATACAAAGTTTATTGGATTGTTTTTGTTACAGATGCATTGTTTTTTTCTATCAAAGGTGGATGGTACAGATGTAAGTTGTACGTTATAATTTAAGATCAGTCAAATATTGGTTTTGTTCACAAAATTGGTGAGTAATTTGGTTTCACACAAAATATTAGCAAAACTTGTGATTGAAGCATAAAACTATAACACAAATATCTTCATTTTTCATATTCAGTATTTTCTTTGAATGAACATAATCTTCTTTAAACTATTGATTGAGGAAAATTCCAGACAAGACCCTTTGATGCTTAAAACTTTTCATGTTCAAGTCAGTTCATTTTAGATTTTTATTTTCCAGAGAAAAAGGGATAGAAAGTTTGATATAGAGCTACTCAGAATGGTTGAAAAGAATATCAATGTTATGCATTGACTGAAGAAAAATAGTTGATATGTTCAAAAAGCCTTCTATTTAAGATTTGTTTCAGGCAAGACTTTAAATAAAGTGGAGACAAATAGAATAATCCTAAAAGAGTACACATTTCATGGTTAGAAGATTTTGACTAAAATAAGTTTGGACCATTTCATATAGGATTCTAGCTTAATTAGCCTGACAACACTTCAAATTCTATTTAACTAAGATATCTTGAGCATATTTTCTTTTATCAAAGTCTGCTACAATTGACAATTAGTTCACAAGTGGAGTCCATGGCTGTTGGTATTTGAACTTTCATATTGTAATTTTCCTTTTGATTACATGCAAATTAAGAGAGAGGCAAGCATACTTACCAAAGTGAAGATATTATTTTATCATTGATTACTACATTGCTAATGTTGGTTTCCTGAATGATAAATATTGACAATATACTAAACTGAAAATGTATTATACTAACAATATAAAAGGTAACATTGTGAATGAATGGTGACAATGTTGCAAACAAGCAAATGACAGTAGAAGTGAAGGTTTTGGGATATTAGTCAATCCCTTTTAGTCGCTGAGTGTATTTCTTGCTTTGAGGTCAAAAAAGTTCGCTACGATTATATTGAACAAGAAATTTAAACAAAGACAGCAAAAACTCTTGAATATAATCACAATATCAGATATATGAGGAAGTCCTTATTCTTGTGCACAAAAGTAGGCCAATGGTGGGGTCACTGTCACTCATGATTAAGCCAATGATGGGGTCACTCATTATCCATGAGTACATTGAAGAAACATGGGAAGTTTACCATCTGCAGCTTAAGATTCATATGAAAGTGCCCATGCATGTTTTCTGAAAAAAATTAAAATACATTCAAATAAAAGAAGTAGGGTTAACTTTTTTATAACTATTATTCATTGTAATATATATTCAAGAAACTAATAGTAATTCAAAAACTGATAGTGGATCCTTTTATATATTGTAGTGTGCTCAAGCATTCCGGATATCATTTTGGGATGATGAAGACTACTAGAACTTAATGGACGGAACAAAACAAAACCTCAGCATTCTTGAAAGTGAAATTAAAGGTAAAAGATTCTTTGGATGACATAGTGATAGCATTGGGTTGGTAGATATTCTAACATACTTTATTGCTTTCTGAATTATAGTACTACAAGAAATGTTTGAAATAAATCTACTCAATGAAGAAAATGTCCCAAACTTATGGAGATGAGCTCAGGATTTTTGGCTCTGATATTGTTAAGAAAAGCTCTGCCTCGAAGAAGTATATTGCTTGCATACTTCCAAGCCAGAAAAAACACTTATGCTTCGATTGTGTTGTAACAAAATTAGAAACTGTTCTATATCAAATCTAGTTTTAGTAGCAGTGTTTTAAATGTCAGCCGCCATGTCGGATATGTCGGCCGACATGTCGGATTTAGAAGCCAACCGATACGATATGAAATTTTTCAATGCGTATTGTATTTTCAGGGTTCATGTCGGATATATCGGGGGACATGTCGGATATGTCGGGCGGATATATCGGGAGACATGTCGGCTATGTTGACTGATTTTTCAGTCTGAAAAATTGGTTAATTTTTTTATTTTTTGGTTATATTTATCTAATCAGGTTTGGGTTTAAATTCCTGATTGTTTTAATATTGTTTCCAAAGACAAAACCCGATCAGTTAAGGAAAATAGAAAAAAAGATCGAAGTCATTTCCATCGCTCCTCTTCTCTCTCTCCTTCGACATCTCATCGGTCTCTTCTCCGAGCTATTCCTTCGACATCAATATTGGGCGATCTTCTCTCTCCTTAACCACCAACATCGGACTACTCTTTTCTCACCTCTTTCCTTCAACATCAACCCTAAGTATCATAAGTTATTTATTTTTTTTATATGTTTAGACAATAGAATTTACTAAGTATGTGTAGATTTCATCTATGATATTTATAGGCTAAATAGCACTTAAATACCTTATAGTTTCACTCCTTTAGTATTTATATACCCTCGGTTATATTTAGTATTTATATATCCTTAGTTGGTCAAAATTTACAAGTTAATACCTATATTTTACAAGCGTAAAATTTTCATCCAAAATTTTCATATAATATTCCTATGTTAATTTTAGAGCTTTTAACCATTTATATTGATTAAATTACTATTAAACCTACCCAAATTCTAATTTAAATATATCATAATTGTATTTAAAAATAGAATTTAGAAAGATTTAATAATACATTCAACAAACTTATTAGAGAGAAAGTTATAAGATTAGCATATAAATATTATATGTGAACTTTTGAAAAAAATTTACATTTGTAAAATATAGGGTGTTAACGTGCCAATTTTGACCGACTCAGGGTATATAAATGCTACGAAATACAACTGAGGGTATATAAGTGCTAAGAGAGTGAAACTATAAGGTATTTAAATGCTATTTAGCCATATTTATATTACACATATGCACACTATCCGATATGGAAATCCGATATTTTTTTCATGTCCCCCGACATATCCCCGATTTTCGCTATCCGACATGAATTTTAGCCTTCCGACATGAACCCGACGTCCGACATTTAAAACCTTGTTTAGTAGCGACTGGTTACTACCCCATGTGAGAGTCTATGTTAAAGGTAATATTTTATCGAGAACATATGATTGATCCAAGGCACCAATCATAAACTATAATGTGTGTATGTGTGAGTACACCATTATCTTTCCCTTTCTTATCTGTAATGCTATTAACAAAAAATGTCAAATTTCATTCCAACACTATGATTATTGAGATGAAATCTATGTTTGAGAAATCTTTTTCAATTTATCTAATTACAGCTTGAATTTTTCGCTATCCCCCGCTACACTCGGCGTTTATTTGCAAGTATACTAGAAAGCTAGTCCAGACTCAACCAATGTCTAGCATTAAGCAAGAATTTAGTCATCATTGATCACCAAAAAAATCTAATCAATTACATCAAATTCCGGATCAAATTTGAAGACACAACAAACACGAAACTTAAAAATGGAAAGTGTGAGGATAACCTTATGAATAGGGACGACACAGTGGGATGATATTAATCTTGGAAATGGAGATGACACAGTATGAAGTTCTTGCTTCGAGTAGTGGGGACAAGTAGGTTTTGCACATTTGAAAAAGGTGAAAATTTTACAAATAGTAAATGTGATCCATTTATACTTTCTAGAACAATGTTGATCAAGGATGTAGCAGAGCCAAACAGAACCCCACAAAATCCAATATACAGATCTTAGTAACCGGCAATCGATTTCTATACCTTCTATTCTAAAGTAGCTGGGGAAATGCATCTGACGAGGTAACACAATTGCTTATGCTCTGCCTTTCTCACTATGTCAAAAACAATATTTATTCTCATACCACATATCTAGAAGATTAGTGTAGATAAATAGATGCATCATACAGATTTATGGATGGTGATTCTTTTACTTCTCTGAGTTCTTACCCTCCTAAACCCAGTTTCTGCTAAAGCTTATGTTAGAAATTTCATTTACATTCTAACAATTGTGTAAACAACTACAAAAGTAAAATCATCTATTTTCTTGCATGCATCTAGTTGTACAAAATCTGTATCATATACCTATTTGATTTAAACTGAAATCTATAAAACTTATGCTACATCATTTCAAGCTTGGAACAACAAAATGTGCACCAATAATGATTTCATATGCCACCATATAGCTGTTCTAAACTAATTGAAATCTCTATCATATAACAGTTGATGGAAGTGGACAATCCCATCTCTCATAACAGCAAGTACTAGCAGCAGATGCTCCAGAATATCTCTCTTTGAGGGGTAGATTTATTTTAACCTTACACCAACTGCTTATTGATGTTCTCTGTCGCAACCTATCCAGCTCATAGCTATCATCGCTAGGAATTAGATATCAATTTACAGAACAGTAGAGGATGAGGGTTGACAACTTGTTGTAAACTAGGTCACTTTTGTGAAGCTTAATCTAGCTTAAGGCATTTTCCATGTGACACAGAACTGAATCCAACGGAAGACATGTTCGAATCTAGAGAGCCACCTTGGCATCTATAAACAAACCGTGTAAGGAATTTGTAGCTATCTGATGCCTAGTTTGTTATTTATTCTGCGTTTGAATAGAACTAGGCTTTAAAATTTTACTTTATCTTTTAATTAGGATTTTAATTTTTAGGCTTGTCTGTGATTTAAATCCTTGTCTTACTTTTCATTAAAATTTAAATTACATTGGTAAATAGCATTTTAGTAGAAATAGAACTTTATGTTTAAGCCTAAAATATGACAACTTTTGTATTTGGTTTTCAGTTTTATAATTGATTACAAATTGATATTGATAAATGACATTATGGATTATAGATTGATTAATGGGAAAACGCTTGCATGACATAATAGTGTATGATAAGTAGATGCCAAACCTAGTCATCAACTGTATGCATGCATAACCAATTGCAAGGATATGGGTGGTCATATTCTGCCCATCTTATATATTAAATCAGTTATATATACTTTGCCCATGCAGTGCACATTGACATTATCATCTATCTAGATCGTAAGCCATCCAGCTAGGCATCAGAGACCATCTTCCTGAAAATTAAGCACATCCAATGTAGTGCCCTATTGCCCACAAGTTGAACTAGTAAGTTGAGTGAAAAAAAAATTGAACCCTAAATCATACTACACTTAGAAAAAAGAAAGACGATGCTTGCTATCATTTAGGTTTTAATATCAATACGTTTTGCTTCATAATGGTAGCTTTAGAGTCCAATTCCGATTAAACTTAAAATGAACATTTAATGGATGAATGGTAAACTGAAGAACAAAAAGTTAATCATTTATAATTCTCACAATATGCTACTATTTTTTACCTAATGTTATTTATCCTCTATTTCAACTCAATTAAGAACAAAATCATTGAAATTATGTAAGGTTTCTAGATGTGTATTAAGCGAAAGAATCAAAAATACATTAAAGAGATACTGAAATAGGAAAGATCATGTTGAAAACTAAGGAGTAGCTAGTTATGACAAGTTGGAAAACAAACTACATGCTTTTCTTTATGGAGCCATAGACATAAAAATGAGATACCCATAATTTGCAACCTACCAATGAATTAGCAAGCTCCCCATTGTCGTGGCCATATATGGCACATATATCCAGCAATTTTGGAAGGTCCAACAACTTCCTTTCCTGCAACAAAGCTACATATGATAGAAATAAGATACTCTGATATGAGTATACTTCACTTTTATGATCTATCTTACTATGAATTTCAGGCAACCCCAAAATACTAATATAACAAGTAACAAAAGGCAGATACCTGTGTGTTCTCTCAAGCTGAGGCAGTCACTGGCATTTGCACCAGGGTCCCTGTTTGAAGACCTGCAGAAAATAGTTCAATGATTCATTAAAAAACCTCAGGAAAAAATATTGAGTCGATGAGAAATTAAAGAACCCCTACATGCGATAGAGGATCATAAAGACCCTGCGGCAGAGCTCAGTCTCTCCCACAATAACTCCAGCTACAATTCCCTTTGCCCCACGGTGAGGAAAATCATACCACCTATGTCTATACTGTAGATAGCTGTCGAGAAACTCGTGCAATGAATCATTCTTGGCCACTGGAAAAAGGTATATTGGGCCGTGAACACACGAAAATCTAAAAATATATATATCAAATTAAAGCTATTTTAAATAAACAAATACTACATCTAACTATATTCTCTTTTTTCCTAGAATTAGGAATCAAAGTAGAGAAAAGAACCCCTTAGGTTTCACCGAAAATGTCCTATAGCTCATAATTAGTAGCTCATCTGTTCATCTTATATAATAAGCTTCCATTTGTTCACTTGTACAATTGCCAACTCCAAAAACAAAACTAAAGATGCCCATAATTTAGCCTGTAGAAGAATCAACTCTAATATCAGCCAAATCCCACTTAGATTCAATACTATGTTGCAAAGACATAACAAAAATTAGGGTTTAGGCGATCTAATTTCTTACACATACTAAGAGAAATTGGAAGTCCGCATCATTATCATTTAATTCCAAATTCCACAAAATTACTAGGGTTTAGCGATCTAACCTTCTCTCCAGAAATCCCTAGGGCTCATCTTCAACAACTTGGACAACTGCTCATTCAACATATCAACAACTCGCTGCGATTCAATCGCATCCAAGCCCCCGGCGTCGGCCCCGAGGCCCGAGGCCACGGCCTCATCGTGAGGCAAGTAATTCACGAAACTGCCACTGAGGGGTCTCTTCTCCTTCGACGACGAAGACGATGACGATGATTCCTCTCTCAGCGAAGTCGTAAGCGAAGGGATGGGTTTGTTACTGGCGTTGGGGGTACTGTTGTTGCTGCTGCTTGTAGCGGCGGCGGCGGTGGGGGTTTTGGGAACGTATCGCTGTTGGTTTCGGATCGGTCCTTTTGTAGCGTAAGATCGCTTGGGAGCAGAGGAGGAGGAAGAAGATGAAGCCATTGAGTGTTGCTTCGTTGTTGAGAGACGGAGAGAGCGGGGACGGGATCAGGGGAAGACGAGAGGGTTTCTAGTTAAAGTTTGGGAGTAGAGTAGGGATTTGATGCGCTTGCATGTAACTGGGCTTGGGTTGAATTTAGAAGTAGGCCCAGCCCGGGTCTCAGTGGGTTGGGTTATAGGCTTATATGTGCCCTCCAACCTTTTATATATAATCTATATCTTTATCTATATCTATCTATATCTATATTATTTATAAAAGGAAATATCCATATCAAAACTTTTGATTTTTATTTTTACACTCTCAAATTTTTATAACTCACAATTATACCATTAATTATAAAACTAATGATCCATAACCTGAATATATTAATAATTTATAATGATAATAAAATTCATAAACATTTATAATTTACTATAAATAATTATTAATTATAAAAGTAGTAAAGTATTTATTTAATAAATTATTGTACATAATTATAATTATTAATAATAGGATAAATAGGGATTGATTCTTTATGTTGTAAAGAATATTACCTTATTCGATAATTAATGTTGTCTTAGTAATAAAAATTTGGAAGTTATCAATTGAAAATACTTTTATTTAGGAAAATTCCTTTATATAAAAATATTGAATCCTTGAAATTTATGAGACATATACTTTTTCTTCATTTTCCCAAAATATTTGGTCATTTATTAGAATATATTATTAATTTATAATAATAATAAAATTCATAAATATATTATAATTTATTATAAATAATTATTAATTATAATGACATAGTAAAATTATTTATTTAATAAATTATTGTACATAATTATAATTATTAATAATACTATAAATAGGGATTGATTCTTTATATGGGAAGAAATATTATCTTGTTCAACATTATAATATCGTTTTAGTAATAAAATTGGGCGTTATAAATTAAAATAATTTTATTTAGGAAAATTTTTTATATAAAAATTGAATCCTTAAAATTTATCAGACATGCACTTTTGTTAGAAAGTAAATGCCTCATAAATTTCAAGGATCTAATATATTTATATAAAGTATCTTTCCTAAATAAAAGAATTTTAATTTATAACGCCCATTTTTTATTACTAAGATAATATTAATTATCGGACAAGGTAATATTCTTTACGACATAAAGTCATATAATATTAAGAATTATTGCCATTGTTTAATTAATGTTGTAGTAAAATATTTACATAGCATAAATATTTAATAATATAAATGGCTTAATTATTCAATAGTGTTACTTACACTCATGATTACATTTAATAATTATACTCTTAAATAAATTGTTCAATAACATTATAATAAGCAAATTTAAATAACTATTAAATGTATGTTAATAATAGTATAACTTAATTTTTAATAATAGTTTAATAAAGTAACTTTATAAAATATTTATATATAATTTATTAGATAATATAATATTATATATGAAAACATTTGTCCACGTGCAAAGCACGTGCATTATACTAATGTATTTTCAAAATTAAGGATAAATTACACTAAACCCCAAGACCTTTTAGCGTTTTGTAGTTGCTTATGTCCAAAAGTTAGTTTGTGGGTTGGGTTATGTGTTGTCTGCATCTTTCTATTATGGGTTGTGTTATTTCACTAGCTTTAATCCTTAGGT